>JAKWIY010003060.1:17444979-17578481 GCA_027704805.1 Solanum corneliomulleri | reverse complement strand
TACCTCTTTTGCCAGACCGCATCACCCCTTTCATGGGTGAAACCTTCAACAAGACTTGTTCACCCTCCATGAACTCCAAGTCTCTAACCTTTCGGTCTGCATACTACTTTTGTCTACTTTGCGCCGCTAGAAGCTTTTCTTGAATGCCCTTCACCTTATCTAACGAATCCCTCAAGAGGTCAGTACCCCAAGGTCTAACCTCAAATGCATCAAACCAACCAATGGGAGATCTACACCTCCTCCCATACAATGCTTCAAATGGAGCCATATCAATACTGGAGTGATAGCTATTATTGTATGAAAACTCTGCCAAATGTAAGAAGCTATCCCAATGGCCACCAAACTCTATCACGCATACGCGAAGCATATCCTCCAACACTTGAATCGTTCGCTCAGACTGACCATCGGTCTGAGGATGGAACGCGGTACTAAGGTTCAACCTAGTACCCAATTCTGCATGCAATGTTTTCCAAAACTTAGAAGTAAACTGCGTACCTCTATCTGATATAATGGATAGTGGAACCCCATGCAATCGAACGATTTCTGAGATATAGATCTTGGCTAACCTCTCTGCATTGTAAGTCACCTTGACCGGAATAAAATGAGCAGACTTAGTTAACCTATCAACAATCACCCAAATGGAGTCATACTTACCCATTGTCTATGGAAGACAAACAACAAAGTCCATTGCGATTCTCTCCCACTTCCATTCAGGAATGGGCATTCTCTGAAGCGTTCCTCTGGGCCTCTGGTGTTCCTACTTTACTTGTTGACAGTTTGGACATTTGGCAATAAAGTCAACAATATCGCGCTTCATTCTTGTCACGACCCAATTCGGGGACGCGACTGGCACCCACATTCACCCTCCTATGTGAGCGAACCAACCCATCTAAACCTTAACATTTTAATACAATATCATCAAAAGTAATGCGGAAGACTTAAACTCATTAATAAAAACAATTCAAAACTATTATTATTATCCCCAAAATCTGGAAGTCATCATCACAAGAACATCTATCTTCAAATACTAAACTAAATGTCTAAGAACAAAAATAACTAAAAAGCTAGTCCATGCCGGAAGTTCAAGGCATCAAGACTTGAGGAAGAAGACCCAGTCCAAGCTAGACGCATTAGCTCACCCTGAATTTCCGATGAAGTGAAGACTGGCTAGATCTACTGTTGAGTTGAAGTTGACGGAACGTTTGCTGCATTACACAAATACAAGAAGAAAACATAAAAGTAGGGGGTCAGTACAACCACACGTACTGAGTAGATATCATCGGCTAACTCAGAATAGGGAACAGTATATATCAATAAAATGTAAATCAACTACAATACTCAACATGTAGCAATAGCAATATTTAACTCATCAATGAATACAACCGAGTTCACACATGAGGACTCAAGCCTCAATACCATACTCATTTGGAATTAAGTTTCTTAATTGAGTATATTCATTATCTTTCAAGATTAATTACTTTCTTCTTCTCTTGGTTTCGGTACGTGACACTCTCCGCTCCTCATATTCATTCTAATCCTGGTGCCGGAACGTGGCACTCCCATCCTCATATACTATCCTGGTACCGGAACTTGGCACCCGATCCATATACTATCCTGGTGTCGGAACGTGACACTCCGATCCTCATATTCTATCCGGTGTCGGAACTGACACTCCGATCCTCATATTCATTCTATCCTGGTACGGAACGTGGCACCCGATCCATTTACTATCCTGGTGTCGGAACGTGACACTCCGATCCCTCTATTCTATCCTGGTGTCGGAATGTGACACTCCGATCCTCATATTCATTCTATCCTGGTACTGGAACGTGGCACCCGATCCATTTACTATCCTGGTGTCGGAACGTGACACTCCGATCCTTATTCTCATTATATAATTTATCAAGCCTTCTTTCATACTAAGGCATCATCAATCTTATTATATAATATATCAAGCGAATTAGGGTTCTTTCAAGATTTGGGATTCAATAGCTTTATCATGCTTTGTTAATTCATCACAATTTCATAATCATAATCATGCAAGCATACAATTTAAGCACATAGCAGGGTTTACAATACTATCAACACATAATATTCACTATAAGAGTTCACTACACTACGAATATCGTAACATAAACCATAACCTACCTCCACCGAAGAATTGGAATCCACAAGAAATCTCCCAAGCTTTGTTATTCCTCTTCCCTCTTCGATCGATCAATACTCTCTCAATTCGTGTCTCTCTTCTCTCTCTTGTTCTTTCTCTTTTGTTTTATTCAAAAATTCCCTACCCTTTTCTTTACCCTAATTAACAAATAATTAAGAATAAAAGAGGACAATAAACCCCACTAATTAACTTAAGGTTACCTCTTTTAACCCATAAGTAATTAGACTTATTAATGTTAACCCTCAATCTTTATAATTAAGGAAAGAATAGTCAAAAACGACCCTTAAAACGTGTGGAGAAATCCTAAAACTCCTAAACTAACTGGGGCTTGCGCAACCTGTGACGGGCCGTCGTGACTGCGCGACCGTCCGTCACGGTGGTCGTCGCCACTTCCCCAGATTCCAGGTGGGCTGTGACGGCCCGTCACACCTGTGACGGTCCTCCTGCACCTCCGTCCTGACGGTCAGAAACTCGTTTCTTGTACCAAATTCTCAAAAGTTGAAGTGTTTTGCAACGGAAACTCACGACGTTTCGTCGTGGATGTGACGGCACGTCCTACACAGGTCCGTCACAATTTACAGAGAGTCGATTTTAATATCCAAATTGAAGAATTCTAAGTGTCATGGAACGAACATCCTCAACGGGCCATCGTGACTACGACGGTCCGTCGTGACACCCGTCTTCCCCGCCAGTTTTTTTTTCCAGAATTAAAAATCTGCTGCTCAAAACGACTAAACAGGTCGTTACAATAGATACCAATTTACCCATCTGTCGTCCCTGACGATCAAAAGAAGAAAAACAATGGCGAAAAGGAGTACCTTGAATCTTAAACGATGTGGATATTTTTTCTTGCATATCTGCCCCTCCTTCCCAAGTAGCTTCTCTTTCACACCGTCTCGATTCTTCCATTGAACTTTGATGGATGCAATCTCTCTCGACCTCAACTTGCGAACCTCTCTATCTAAAATAGCAACCGGTTCCTCTTCATAAGTCAAGTTCTCATCCAACAAAACTGAATCCCAACGGATAATGTAGTTTTCCATCTCCGTGGTATCTCTCAACATGGATACATGAAACACCTATGCACTCCGGACAGCCCTGGGGGCAAGGCTAATTCATAAGCCACCTCCCCTATTCGCTTAAGCACTTCAAATGGTCCAATATACCTTGGACTTAACTTACCCCTTTTTCCTCCGACCGCATCACCCCTTTCATGGTGAAACCTTCAACAAGACTTGTTCACCATCCATGAACCCAGTCTCTAACCTTTCGGTCTGCATACTCTCCTTTTGTCTACTTTGCGCCGCCAGAAGCTTTTCTTGATAGCTTTCACCTTCTCCAGAGAATCTCTCAACAAATCAGTCCCCCAAGGTCTAACTTCAAAGGCATCAACCAACCAATGGGAGACCTACACCTCCTCCCATACAATGCTTCAAATGGAGCCATGTCAATACTGGAGTGATAGCTATTATTGTATGACAACTCTGCCAAAGGTAAGAAGTTATCCCAATGGCCACCAAACTCTATCACACATACACGAAGCATATCCTCCAACAGTTGAATTGTTCGCTCAGACTGACCATCGGTCTGAGGGTGAAATGCAGTGCTAAGGTCCAACCTAGTACTTAATTCAGCATGTAATGTCCTCCAAAACTTAGAAGTAAACTGCGTACCTCTATCTGATATGATGGAGAGTGGAACTCCATGCAACCGAACGATCTCTGAGATGTAGACCTTGGCTAACTTCACTGCAGAGTAGGTCACCTTGACAGGAATGAAGTGAGCAGACTTAGTTAACCTATCGACAATCACCCAAATCGAGTCATACTTACCCAATGTCTTTGGAAGACCAATCACAAAATCCATTGCGATTCTCTCCCACTTCCATTTAGGGATGGGCATTCTCTGAAGTGTTCCTCCGGGCCTTTGGTGTTCATACTTTACTTGTTGACAATTTGGACATTTGGCAACAAACTCAACAATATCTCGCTTGATTCTACTCCACCAGAAGTGTTGCTTTAGGTCGCGATACATCTTGGTTGCACCAGGATGTATAGAATATCCGGAACTATGAGCCTCTGTCAGAGTAGTGGTGATCAAATCATCGATGCGGGGTACACATACCTTTCCCTTAATCCTCAAAACACCTTCCTCATCAATTATTGCCTCTTTAGCCTCTCCTTGCAACACTTTATCTCGGATTCGACTTAGCTTCTCATCATCAAACTGTTTCCCCCCTTAATTTGATCAAGAAGAGAAGATTTTGCCTCTACACCAGCTAACAATCCTCCCTTCTCATTTATTTCTAACCTCATAAGGTTATTAGCCAGACTGCACCTCTCTAGCCAATGGGCGTCTAGAAGCTTGCAAATGAGCTAGACTTCCCATACTTCCAGCCTTTCTACTTAGAGCATCCGCTACACAACATTAGCCTTTCCCGGATGATACAAGGATAGTGATGTCGTAGTCCTTCAGTAGTTCCATCCATCTCCTCTGTCCTCAAGTTCAAGTCTTTCTGAGTGAAGACATACTGTATGGCTACGATGGTCCGTATAGACTTCACACTTAACGCCATACAAATAGTGTCTCCATTGCTTTAGTGCAAATACTACTACCGCGGCCAACTCCAAATCATGGGTCGGGTAGTTACGTTCATGCACCTTTAATTGCCTCGAAGCATAAGCAATCACATTTTTCTCTTGCATTAGCACTGCAACCCAACCAGAATAGGATGCATCACAATAAACATGAAGTTTTTTGCCCTCTACTGGCAAGGTAAGAATTGGTGCAGTAGTCAACAAGGTTTTAAGCTTCTGAAAGCTTTCCTCGCACTCATCCGACCATACAAATGGACATTCTGCTTAGTCAAGTTTGTCAATTAGGAAGCAATATAGGAGAATCCCTGACAAATCGGCGGTAGTAACTAGCTAACCCAACAAAACTACTCCTTATTTCTGACACGTTTGTAGTCTTACCCAATCCTTCACTGTCTCAATCTTGGATGGATCAACCATCACCCCACCCCATCTTTAGGAACTACATGTCCCAGAAGGACACTGAATCTAGCCAAAACTAACACTTGGAGAATTTCGCATAAAGCTTCTTCTTCCTCAACAACTCTAACACCATTTTCATTTCAAGTGCTCCTCATGTTCCTTCTTACTCTTGGAGTATATCAATATATCATCAATAAATACGATCACAAGAGATCCAAATACGGCTTAAATATCCCATCATCAAGCTCATGAAGGCAGCAGGGGCATTAGTAAGACCAACGACATTACTACAAATTCATAATGCCCATACCTAGTTCGAAAAGCAGTCTTTGGCACATCCGTTGCCCGTATTTTCAATTGATGATAACCGGATCTCAAGTCGATTTTAGAGAAGACACAAGCACCTTGTAACTGGTCGAACAAGTCATCAATGCGAGGAATGGGGTACCTGTTCTTAATTGTCACTTTGTTCAACTGTCGGTAGTCTATGCACATTCGGAAACCCCATCCTTCTTCTTCACAAATAGCACCGAAGCACCCCAAGGAGATGCACTTGGTCAAATGAAGCCTTTGCTCAACAACTCTTGAAGTTGTGCCTTTAACTCTCTTAACTCTGCGGGAGCCATTCTATAAGGGGGTATAGAAATGGGGCGAGTACCTGGTTCCAAATCAATGCAGAAGTCTATATCCCTATCTGGTGGCATGCCAGGAAGATCTACAGGGAACACATCCAAAAACTCACGGACTACCGAAACTGACTCAATCGAAGGTACTTGAGCAGTGTCATCCTTGAGATGTGCCAAGAAAGCTAAACACCCTTTACTCACCATCTTCTGAGCACAAAGAAAGGACACGATGGAACTGGTTTGGAAGTGTAGTCGCCCTCCCCCTCACCATACTAACGGATCTGCCCCAGGCTTGGCTAACGTCACTGTTTTAGCATTACATCCAAAATCGCAAAATTCGGAGAAAGCCAAGTCATACCCAGAATTACATCAAAGTCTCCCATTTCTAAAATACCAAATCTACATAAGTGTTGCTCCCCACAAAATTCACCAAACAAGACCTATATACTTTTTCGAATATCACAGACTCACCCCCAGAGTAGAAACACGAATAGGCATGTCAAGTAATTCACAATGCAAATTTAGACCATTAGCAAATGAGGAAGATACATAAGAAAATGTGGATCCAGGATCAAAACAACACGGAAGCCATGCAATCACATATCATCAGAGGTTACCTGTGATAACCGCATCAGACGCCTCCGCTTCAGATCTCCCAGGGAAAGCGTAGCAATGAGCCCCATTATTTGTCTGTCCGTTGCCCTTACCATGTTGTGTAGTAGTGGCTCCGTTTTGCCCTTCACCTCTGCCGTTTTGGTGACCACCATTACCTCGGCCGCCACGACCTCCAGAATAACGACCTCTACCATTACCACCCCTACCTCGAGCCAGTGGGGTTCTGTAACTCTGGTTTGGACAATACCATTTAATGTGTCCAATCTCTCCACATCCATAACATTCTCTGGGTTTACGCATCGGCCTCTCAGAGAAGTGTTGACCGTTCTGAGGTGGACCCCCAACTACAGTCTGTAGTGAAGACTGGATTGGTCGAACCGAGTGACCACCTGAGCTCTGTCCTCTAGAGTAAGAACCATTAAAACTCACCTCCCCTTCGAAACCTCTTTGATGTCGATGTCGTGGTGAAGTCATCTGGTTTCACTCCTTCCCCCCTCTATCACAAAGTCTACCACCTCTTGGAAGGATGTTGCCGTAGCCGCTATCTGTAAGGCTGAAATCCGCAACTCTGACCTCAACCCCTTCACGAAACGGCGGATCCATTCTTGTGGACTGAAACAATGTTGGGTGGCATATCTGGATAGTGCGCGAAATTTAGCCTCATACGCGTTAACCTTCATTCTACCTTGCTCCAGACTCAAGAAC
The DNA here is from genome assembly GCA_027704805.1 of Solanum corneliomulleri. Classification (NCBI taxonomy): domain Eukaryota; kingdom Viridiplantae; phylum Streptophyta; class Magnoliopsida; order Solanales; family Solanaceae; genus Solanum; species Solanum corneliomulleri. The sequence goes on along the minus strand of JAKWIY010003060.1, from coordinate 17,571,372 downwards.
TCATCCCTCTTTCTATCTCTCAAAGTCCTTGGGATATACTTCTCCATAAACAGAGAGAATGATTCCCAAGTCATTGGTGGTGCCTCTGTTGGTTGACACTCAACATGTGATCGCCACCACATTTTGGCGTTCCCTTGAAATTGATAGCTTACGAACTCAACGCCAAACCGTTCTACTATACCCATCTTGTGTAGTAGCTCATGACAATAAACCAGAAAATCGTAGGCATCCTCTGATTCTGCTGCGCCCTTAAAGACTGGAGGTTTCAATTTCAAGAACTTGCTGAACAGTTCATGCTGATCATTTGTCATAATAGGCCCAGTAGTCAGACGTGGAAATGTGCCTATTCCTAATGATGCATCCATGCGGGGGCCATAGTAGCCGCATGTCGTATCTCTTAAACCGGAGGTTTGTGTGGTTGCAGAAACCACTGGAGGTGCCTGACCCTGATCGGATAACCCGCTAGATAAGCAAGTACCCGGTTGATCATCTCTGGGGTAGGTTGGGTGGCATTTCCTCATTCTGCCCTTGTTAAGTTTCCCCTTCCTCACCTCTCTCTCTACTACCCTCCTCAGTGGTGGAGGAGTCACCGCCCTAGCATCAGATGGGCTAGGTGCTCGTCCTCTTCCTCTAGAGGACGTCCTCCCCACGACCTCTACCACGGCCTCTTGCCGCTGTTCTTCCTCGAGCCACAGCCCCAGTGGCTGGCTCAGTCGTTTCTTGTCTTTCCGTTGTTGCTGCTGGTGCGGTCGTTGCTCTACTTCTAACCATCTGCGAAATAGAGTGAAGATGGTCAGATACCAATTCGTATCGCCTAGATACCAATTGGACTCAAGTAGTAGCACGAAAGAAAGAATGAAAGAGTGAAGTTTTCCTAAAGTCTTATAGCCTCTCAAGGAAAAGTAAAGGCGTCCCCCTAACCGTTCCTTAAGACTCTACTAGACCTGTTCTTGTGTGATGAGACCAATGAACCTAATGCTCTGATACCAAGTTTGTCACGACCCAATTCGGGGACGCGACTGGCACCCACATTCACCCTCCTATGTGAGCGAACCAACCCATCTAAACCTTAACATTTTAATACATATCATCAAAGTAATGCGGAAGACTTAAACTCATTAATAAAAACAATTCAAAACTATTATTATTATCCCCAAAATCTGGAAGTCATCATCACAACAACATCTATCTTCAAATTACTAAACTAAAATGTCTAAGAACAAAAATAACTAAAAAGCTAGTCCATCCGGAAGTTCAAGGCATCAAGACTTGAGGAAGAAGACCCAGTCCAAGCTAGACGCATTAGCTCACCCTGAATTTCCGATGAAGTGAAGACTGGCTAGATCTACTGTTGAGTGGAAGTTGACGGAACGTTTGCTGCTTACACAACAAATAACAAAGAAGAAACATAAAAGTAGGGGGTCAGTACAACCACACGTACTGAGTAGATATCATCGGCTAACTCGGAATAGGGAACAGTATATATCAATAACAATGTAAATCAACTACAATACTCAACATGTAGCAATAGCAATATTTAACTCATCATGAATACAACCGAGTTCACACATGAGGACTCAAGCCTCAATACATACTCATTTGGGAATTAAGTTCATTAGATTGAGTATATTCATTATCTTTCAAGATTCATTATCTTCTTCCTCCTCTGTGTCGGTAACGTGACACTCCGCTCCTCATATTCATTCTATCCTGGTGCCGAATGTGGCACTCCGATCCTCATATACTATCCTGGTACCGGAACATGGCACCCGATCCATATACTATCCTGGTGTCGGAACGTGACACTCCGATCCTCATATTCTATCCTGGTGTCGGAACGTGACACTCCGATCCTCATATTCATTCTATCCTGGTACCGGAACGTGGCACCCGATCCATTTACTATCCTGGTATCGGAACGTGACACTCCAATCCTCATATTCTATCCTGGTGACGGAACGTGACACTCCGATCCTCATATTCATTCTATCCTTGTACCGGAACGTGGCACCCGATCCATTTACTATCCTGGTGTCGGAACGTGACACTCCGATCCTTATTCTCATTATATAATTTATCAAGCCTTCTTTCATACTAAGGCAATCATCAATCTTATTATATAATATCAAGCGATTAGGGTTCTTTCAAGATTTGGGATTCAATAGCTTTATCATGCTTTGTTAATTCATCACAATTTCATAATCATAATCATGCAAGCATACAATTTAAGCACATAGCAGGGTTTACAATACTATCAACACATAATATTCACTATTAAGAGTTCACTACGAATATCGTAACATAAACCATAACCTACCTCCACCGAAGAATTGGAATCCACAAGAAATCTCCCAAGCTTTGTTATTCCTCTTCCCTCTTCGATCGATCAATACTCTCTCAATTCGTGTCTCTCTTCTCTCTCTCTGTTCTTTCTCTTTTGTTTTATTCAAACCTCTTTCCTTTTACCCTAATTAACAAATAATTAAGAATAAAAGAGGACAATAAAACCCCCTAATTAACTTAAGGTTACCTCTTTTAACCCCTAAGTAATTAGACTTATTAATGTTAACCCTCAATCTTTATAATTATGGAAAGAATATTCAAAAATGACCCTTAAAACGTGTGGAGAAATCCTAAACTGCCTGGGACTTGCGCAACCTGTGACGGGCCGTGGTGACTGCGACGGTCCGTCACGGTGGTCGTCGCCACTTCCCCAGATTCCAGGTGGGCTGTGACGGCCCGTCACACCTGTGACGGTCCGTCCTGCACCTCCGTCCTGACGGTCAGAAACTCGTTTCTTGTACCAAATTCTCAAAAGTTGAAGTGTTTTGCAACGGAAACTCACGACGGTTCGTCGTGGATGTGACGGCACGTCCTGCAGGTCCGTCACAATTTACAGAGAGTCGATTTTAATATCCAAATTGAAGAATTCTAAGTGTCATGGAACGAACTTCCTCGACGGGCCGTCGTGACTACGACGGTCCGTCGTGACACCCGTCGTCCCCGCCAGTTTTTCCAGAATTAAAAATCTGCTGCTCAAAACGACTAAACAGGTCGTTACAATTCTACTCCACCAGAAGTGTTGCTTTAGGTCGCGATACATCTTGGTTGCACCCGGATGTATAGAATACCTTGTACTATGAGCCTCTGTCAGAATAGTGTTGATCAAATCATCGATGCGGGGTACACATACCCTTCCCTTAATCCTCAATACACCTTCCTCATCGATTGTTGCTTCTTTAGCCTCTCCTTGCAACACTTTATCTCGAATCTGGATCAATTTCTCATCATCAAACTGCTTCCCCTTAATCTTGTCAAGGAAGGAGGATCTTGCCTCCACACAAGCTAACAATCCTTCCTTCTCATTTACTTCTAGCCTCATGAGGTCATTAGCCAAAATCTGCACTTCTCTAGCCAATGGGCGTCTAGAAGCTTGCAAATGAGCTACACTTCCCATGCTTCCCGCCTTTCTACTCAAGGCATCTTCCACGACATTCGCCTTCCCCGGATGATACAAAATAGTGATGTCGTAGTCCTTCAGTAGTTCCATCCATCTCCTTTGTCTCAAGTTCAAATCTTTCTGAGTAAAGACATATTGTAGACTATGATGATCCGTATAGATTTCACACTTAACCCCATATAAATAATGCCTCCATTGCTTTAGTGCAAACACTACCGCGGCCAATTCCAAGTCATGAGTTGGATAGTTACGTTCATGAACTTTTAATTGTCTTGAAGCATAAGCAATCACGTTCTTCTCTTGCATTAGCACTGCACCCAAACCAGAATAGGAGGCATCACAATAGACAATGAAATTCTTACCTTCCACTGGCAAGGTAAGGATAGGCGCGGTAGTCATAAAGTCTTGAGTTTCTGAAAACTTTCTTCGCACTCATCCGACCATACAAATGGAACATTCTGCTTAGTCAAGTTCGTCAATTGGGAAGCAATAGAAGAGAATCCATTGACAAAACGGCGGTAGTAGCTAGCTAACCCCACAAAGCTTCTTATTTCTGACACATTAGTGGGTCTTACCCAATTCTTCACTGTCTCAATCTTAGAAGGATCTACCATCACTCCTTTCTTAGAAACCACATGCCCCAAGAAGGACACTGCATCTAGCCAAAACTCACACTTAGAGAACTTGGCATAAAGCTTTCTCTCCCTAAACATTTCCAATAACCATTCTCAATGCTCCTCATGTTCCTTCTTACTTTTAGAATATACCAGTATATCATCTATAAATACGATCACAAAGAGATCCAAATACGGCTTAAATATCCCATTCATCAAGCTCATGAAAGCAGCGGGGGTATTTGTAAGACCAAAGGACATCACTACAAATTCATAATGCCCATACCTAGTCCGAAAAGCGGTCTTTGGCACATCCGTTGCCCATATTTTCAATTGATGATAACCGGATCTCAAGTCGATCTTCGAGAAGACACAAGCACCTTGTAGTTGATCGAATAAGTCATCAATGCGAGGAAGAGGATACTTGTTCTTAATAGTTACCTTGTTCAACTGCCGTAGTCTATGCACATCCGAAAACTCCCATCCTTCTTCTTCACAAACAAAACGGAGAGCACCCCAAGGAGATGCACTTGGTCTAATGAAGCCTTTGCTCAACAACTCTTGAAGTTGAGCCTTTAACTCTCTTAATTCGGTGGGAGCCATTCTATACGGGGGTATAGAAAGGGGCGGAGTACCCGGTTCAAGATCGATACAGAAGTCAATATCCCTATCTGGTGGCATACCAGGAAGATCTGCAGGAACACATCCAAAAACTCACAGACTACCGAAACCGACTCAATCGAAGGTACTTGGGTAGTGTCATCCTTGAGATGTGCCAAGAAAGCTAAACACCCTTTACTAACCATTTTCTTAGCACGAAGAAAGGATATAATACGCACCGGATTGGAAGTGTAGTCACCCTCCCACGCTAACGGATCTGTCCCAGGCTTGGCTAATGTCATCGTTTTAGCATTACAATCCAAAATCGCAAATTGAGGAGAAAGCCAAGTCATACCCAGAATTACATCAAAATCAACCATTTCTAAGATAACCAAATCTACATAAGTGTTGCTCCCCACAAAGTTCACCAAACAAGACCTATATACCTTTTCAACTACCACAGACTCACCCACCGGAGTAGAAACATGAATAGGCGTGTCAAGTAATTCACAATGTAAATTTATATCATTAGCAAATGATGAAGATACATATGAAAACGTGGAGCGAGGGTCAAATAATACAGATGCCATGCAATCACAAACAAAAAGATTACCTGTGATAACAGCATCAGACGCCTCCGCTTCAGATCTCCCAGGGAAAGCGTAACAATGGGCCCTATCACCAGTCTGTCCGTTGCCCCTACCATGTTCTGTCGTAGTGGCTCCAATATTCCCATCTCCTCTGCCGTTGTGGTGACCACCATTACCTCGACCACCACGTCCTCCAGAAAAGCGGCCTCTACCATGACCACCTCTACCTCTAGCTATCGGGGGTCTGTAACTCTGTTTTGGACAATTCTCCTAACATGTCCAATCTCCCCACATCCATAACACTCTCTGGAGTCAGGCATAGGTCTCTCGGAGTATTGTTGACCGTTCTGAGGTTGACCCCCAACTACAGTCTGTAGTGAAGACTGAATTGGTCGACTTGAGTAACCTACGGAGCTCTGTCCTCTAGAGTAAGAACCATTAAACACACCTCCCCTTCGAAACCTTTTTGATGTCGATGTCGTGGTGAAGTCATCTGGCTTTACTCCTTCCACTTCTATCACAAAGTCTACCACCTCTTGGAAGGATATTGCCGTAGCCGCTACCTGTATGGCTGAAATCCGCAATTCTGACCTCAACCCCTTCACAAAACGGCGAATCCGCTCTTGATAAAGCACGAAACTTAGCCTCATATGTTGTTAACCGTCATCCTACCTTGCTCGAGACTCAAGAACTCATCCCTTTTTCTATCTCTCAAAGTCCTTGGGATAATTCTTCCATAAACAGGGTAGAGAAGGATGCCCAAGTCATAGGTGTGGCCTCTGTCGGTTGACACTCGACATGTCATCGCCACCACATTTTGGCGTTCCCTTGAAACTGGTAGCTTACGAACTCAACGCCAAACCGTTCTACTATCTCCATCTTGTGTAGTAGTTCATGACAATCAACGAGAAAATCATAAGCATCTTCAGATTCTGCACCCTTGAAGACTGGAGGTTTCAATTTCAAGAACTTACTGAAAAGTTCGTGCTGATCGTTTGTCATTATCGGTCCAGTAGTCAGACGTGGAAATATGCCTATCTCCAATGAGGCATCCATGCGGGGAGCCATAGTAGCCGCATGTCGTACCTCTGAAATCGGAGGTGTTGGTGAAGAAACCACTAGAGGTGCCTCACCGTGATCACATAACCCGCTAAGATAAGCAAGAACCTGATCGATCATCTCTGGGGTAGGTTGGGGTGGCATTTCCTCATTCTGCCCTTGTTCATTCTCCCCTTCCTCACCCTCTCTTACTACCTCCTTAGTCGGTGGAGGAGTCACCGCCCTAGCATCAAATGGACTAGGTGCTCGTCCTCTTCCTCTAGAGGACGTCCTCCCACGGCCTCTACCACGGCCTCTTGCCACTGTTCTTCCTCGAGCCACAACCCCAGTGGCTGGCTCAGTCATTTCTTGTCTTGCCGTTGTTGCTGCTGGTGCGGTCGTTGCTCTAGTTCTAACCATCTGCGAAATAGAGTGAAGATGGTCAGATACCAATTTGTATCACCTAGATACCAATTGGACTCAAGTAGTAGCACGAAAGAAAGAATGAAAGAATGGAATTTTCCTATAGTCTTATAGCCTCTCAAAGAAAAGTAAAGGCGTCCCCCTACCGTTCCTTAAGACTCTACTAGACTCGTTCTGGTGTGATGAGACCAATGAACCTAATGCTCTGATACCAAGTTTATCACGACCCAATCTGGGACGCGACTGGCACCCACATCTACCCTCCTATGTGAGCGAACCAACCAATCTAACCTTTATCATTTTAATACAATATCAACAAACGAAATGCGGAAGACTTAAACTCATTAATAAAAACAATTCAAACTATTATTATTATCCCAAAATTGGAAGTCATCATCACAAGAACATCTATGATCAAATTACTAAACTAAAAATGTCTAGGAAACTAAAACAACTAAAAGCTAGTCCATGCCGGAAGTTCAAGGCATCAAGACTTGAAGAAGAAGATCCAGTCTAAGCTAGACGCATTAGCTCACCCTGAATTTCCGAAGGTAGTGAAGACTGGCTAGATCTACTGTTGAGTTGAAGTTGACGGAACGTTTGCTGCATTACACAAATAACAAAGAAGAAAACATAAAAGTAGGGGGGTCAGTACAAACACAAGTACTGAGTATATATCATCGGCCAACTCAAAATAGAAGATAATATATATCAAGTAATATTATAAATCAACTATAAACTATACATGTAGCAACAACAAGTACTATAATCATCAACAAGTACCATCAAGTTCATCCATGAGGGCTCAAGTCTCAATACCATACTCTTTTGGGAATTAAGTTTATTAGATTGAGTATATATAGCATCTTTCAAGATTCATTATCTTTCTTCCTCTTGTGTCGGTACGTGACACTCCGATCCCCTAATTGTACGTGTCGGTTCGTGACACCTGTCCCACTAATACTATGTGTCAGAACGTGACACTCCGATCCACTAATACTATGTGTCGGAACGTGACACTCCGATCCACTAATACTATGTGTCGGAACGTGACACTCGATCCACTAATACTGTGTCGGAACGTGACACTCCGATCCACTAACCTCATTCTATCCGTTCATCAAGCCTTCTCTATACCAAGGCATCATCAATCCCATTACTTTAATTCGTCAAGCCTTCTTTATACCAAGGCATCATCATTACTAACATAGAATAAAGTTTCTTTCAAGATTTGGGATTCAATGGTTTTCATCATGCTTGTTTTATCAAAATCACATAATCATATTCATGCAAGCATACTATTAAGCATATAGACAGGTTTACAATACTACCAATACATATCATGCGCTATTAAGAGTCTACTACGAATAGCATGAAAACCATAACCTACCTCCACCGAAGAATTGGAATCAACAAGCAATTTCCCAAGCTTTGATATTCTTCTTCCTCGTTCGACTCTATCAATCGATCAATCTCTCTCTCTCTCTTTTCTTTCTCTTTTCTTATTCAAACCTCTTTCTTTTACCCTAATTAACCTATAATTAAGTGTAAAAGATGGCAATAATACCCCACTAATTAACCCAAAGTTACCTCTTTTATCCCTCAAGAATTTGAGTTATTAATATAAACCCACGAAATCTATAATTAAGGAAAGAATAGTCCAAAACGTCCCTTAAAACGTGTAAAGAAATCCGATTCTGCCTGGGATTCGCGCAGCCTGTGACGGCCCGTCGTGCCTGCGACGGTCCGTCACGCAGGTCGTCGTAAGGGGCCAGAACCCCAATTTTCACCAAGGACACTGTGACGGTCCGTCCTGCAAGTTCGTTACGAAGTTCAGAGAGTCGATTTTCAGTACCCAATTTCAGAATTCCTAAGTATATTGAAACGAGACCCTGCGACGGTCTGTCGTGCCTGTGACGGTCCGTCGGGGGTTCCGTCGTTTCAGCCAATTTTATAGAAATAAAATCTGCTGCTCAAAACGACTAAACAGGTCGTTACATAAAGGGAGGTGAATGGAAATAGTATGTGGAATTTTATCATAATATGAAAAAGGCTCTCTCTGTGTAATGTGGTCCAAAGTGGAATTTGGGGATATTTTCAAGAAAGTTAGAGAGTTTGAAGAAAAAGTTAAAAATTTGAGGTAAATTTGATTAAAAAAAATAGTGTTACCAACAGAAAGTCTTCATCAAATTAATGCATAATATATTAGATATCTCAAGTTGGAGGATGCTATTATGAAACCAAAATTCAGTTACACTGGTTCAAGGATGGGGGTATTAACTCTAAATTCATTCCTTCCTTGATAAGGAGTAGAAGGAGAAGGATTTTCATTCACAGAATCCATGATAAAAAGGAATGGATTCAAGGAGGTGAGAACATAGGTGAGGCTGCCTGTGAGTACTCCCAAAAGCTGTTTACAGGGGAGAGCAAAAGTATCAATAAGACAACCCTAGAGTCCATAGAATGGAAATCAAGAGAAAAATGACAAAGTTAATTCTGAACCAACTATGACTGAGCTACAAGAAGTGGTTTTTTCTATGAACCCCAATTCTGCAGCAGGGGCAAATGGTATAAATGGGTAGTTTTTTCAGAAATTTTTGCATATTATCAATCAAGACTTGATAGAGGTGGTGCTAGATTTGTTTAGTGTCCAAGAGATCCCTAAGTACTTTTCTCATTCTTGAATAGTATTTCTACTCAAGGTGAATAATCCTAACAAACGGAAGGAGTTCAAGCCTATTAGTCTGAGTAATTTCATTAGTAAAATCCTTTTTAAACGGTTGAGTACAAGATTGAGTCCTATTCTCCCTAACTTGATCTCTCTCAACTAGTATGGTTTTGTGAACAGTAGAAGTATAACTCAAAATATCACGCTGGCATAGGAAATCAATCACCCGATTGAAAATCGAAACATAGATAGCAATCTAATTATAAAGCTTCACATGTCTAAGGCCTTTAACTGGGTTTGTTCGGCTACCATATGCTTGGTCTTAAGGAAGATGGGTTTTGAGGAAACTTTCATTAAACTGGAGTGGATAATCATCGTTAATAATTTGTACTCTTTCATTATTAATGAAAGAAGATTTGGTTTTTTTCCAATCCTCAAAGGGCTTAAAGCAAGGAGACCCCCTTTCCTCTGCCCTATTTATTTTAGGTGCATAAATTCATTCAAGATCTTTAAATGTTCTCCATAATCATCAAGATTTGCATTGCTTTGTCATGGAAAGAAGGGGACCCCATGTGAACCATCTGAGTTATGCAGATGACACCATCTAGTTTAGTTTAGGAAGGGTTAAGTCTCTGAATCTCATCATGTAGACTCTCAGAAAATATGATGATACTTCTAGGCTGTTGATTAATTTTTAGAAAAGTCACTTTATGCTCCATAAAGATGTGTTTGACAACACGAATGATAGAAATTATCACTGGGTTCAACAACAAGCAGGCTATTACCACAAATCTTTGATGTCCACTTTTTGTGGGTAGGACAAGGATTTTATACATTCCTACCTTTTCTATAAAGTTATTTGGAGGATTATAGGGTGGCAAACTATGAATAAAGGGCTGTGTTGATTAAGCATGTTTTTCAAGCCTTACCCATTCATTTAAATTTAGCTATCACCCCCCTCCCCTTCAACTGTACTTAAGCAAATACAAATGTTAATTGCAGACTTCTTCTGGGGATGGAAGAGTTACAAAAAGAAGTATCACCGGGCCTCCTGGAAGAACCTCAACTATCGTTTTGAGGAAGGAAAGGTGGGAATGACAAATCTGAAGGATGCGTTCATAGCTTTCCAATATAAATAGTGGTGGACCTTTAGAGCTAATCACACACTTTTTGGAGAATTCATCATGGCCAAATACTTCCACAGATGAGATCCTATATGCAAGAAATGGGATTTTGGAGATCACTGAATTGGAAACTAATGATATACAACAGGTCTAATGTTGAGCAACACATTCAATTGAAGCTGAACGCAAGGAATTGTTCTTTTTGGCAGGACAACTGGACTGGGAAAGGTCATCTTGCTCTATTTTCTAGCAGCAGTCATAAGTTTAACACCATGAAAGTAGCTGAATTTTCGGTAAAATGCTAGTGGAACTATCGAATGTTGGTTTAATAAGCACCCCCTAGTCAACTGGCTATTCGCTTAGCAATACCTGTTCGTCATCATCGAACCTCAGACCAAGCTAATTATAAAGTCAATACCAATGGCATGTTCAATTGATCTTTAGCTTGGAATGAAATAAGGGAAGAAATACCCAAAGATCAATATAGGGCTCTCATTTTGCATAGGCACACACCATTTGAAGCTTCTTTCCTCCTTTGGAAAGATTTAAATGGGATGTTACCTACTAATGAGAGGATAACTAATTTTAGATCTAAACATTCTTGTTGTTTTTCATGCATGAAGAGGATACAATCAGATACAATCAACCATATCAACATTGATTAGTTTGCTAGGGAGGTCTAGAGATATTTAGCAAATAGAGCATTGGTGGAAGTTTATCACAGTTCACTGAGGCAGCTTATAACACCATGGTATCAATGAATTACAACAGTGAAGATCATAAATGGAAACATAGATGTGCATGTAAATATGGTTCCCAAACACCTAATGTCACCATAGTAAGGTATGCAATTTATAGTGATAACTATAAACATATAAACGCTGTTTTTTCTCAGGTTAGCCGACCACCTAATTGATGTGGAATAATCAACCTATCTTAAAGATGTAACCATGTGAGAAATGTGCAGAATAAAGACTTGAAAAAACCACCTGTTCAATGGACTCCATGCTAACTGTCATGTGGATACGCCAAAAAACTACTCCTTTATGGAGTATATGCAATCAGTTGGAAAGATTGAGAGGACTCATAGCTCAACTTGAAGAATTCAAATGCACTCATGTTTTCATGAAAGCCAACTGGGTGGTTGATGCATGGTTCAAATATAGCCACAAAATCAGTTGTCTAGAAATCAATAGCAACAACCAAGAGTTAGCTAAAGAGACAAAGGCTTACTTTCAGTTAGACTTAATGAAGATGCCAAGCTTCAGATGGAAAAAGACAAAGAAGATCAAAGAACATCCTTAAACATTCTAATAGCTTTTCAACTATGTGATAACCCACAATATAGCTTACTTGAATAGTTTCAATTAGATTGTTTAATTTTTAAGATGTTACGGGAGAGTCTCCCTCATTATGCTTCATAGATTCTATGTATTGAGAGGAGTCCTCTTCTAGGAAAATAGAATTTTTCGATTCATCTAATTGTATAATGAGGGTAAGATTTCCTTAGGAAATTTAACCCAAGCCATCATAGGTCAAGAGGTAATGTCTATGTCCACCTCGTTGTATATAATTTTTGTGAAATGGTAAGGCCTGGGGGGGGGGGGTTCTAAGCTCCTACCCCTCTAAGGGTATTTAAAAAAAGCCCAAAAAACCAAAACCTAAACATTAAATACTAAACAATAGATTTTGAACCTCATATGCTAAACCCTTGACCATAAAACCTAAAAAAACCTACACCCTAACCCAAAACCCTAAATCCAAAAAAAATAATACTAAAATACAAAAACCCAGACATTAAACACAAAACCAAAGATTTTAAACATCAAATCATAAGCACAAACTCGAAAACGTACAAAAAAAGCTAAACATTAACCTTAAACCTAACCCCCTCACCTTGACCATAACCCAAAGCCTAATCATAACCTTAACCCTAACCCTAACCCTAAATCATTAACTCAAAACCCCAAGCCAAACATACCAAAACCCAAACGTTAAAAACTAAAGCTTAGATTTTATACAGAAAATCCTAAACCCTAAAACCTAAAGACCTAAATAAAACACTAAACCCAAACTCTAACCATATCCCTAACACGGATCCTAACTATAACCCTATCCTTCACCCTACCACTAAACCCTATACCCTAATCCCAAAGGCAAAATTACCAAAACCCTAACATTGAACACTAGACCATAGATATTTAAACTCAAATCCTTAACACAATTTCTAAAACCTAAAACACAACCTAAACCATAACCCTAACCATAATCTTAACCCTAACCCTAACCCTTAACCCTAAACCTGAAACCTAAACCCCAAATTACATCAAGCCTCATTTTTTGGAAATTTTCTCTCTCTTTGTAGACGCTCTCTCTTCTCTCTCACAACGGCTACTAGAGATTCAAAGGCTACAACAGCGCGTGAGACGTCAGCAGTCGTTAAATGGCTGCAGGACCAAAACAAGAAGGAGCGCCATGGACATAGCATCCTACCACTGCATAACACACTCAAATATCAATCTCATAATGCCTATAAATTACAGGTGAAAGATGTAACAAAAACTATGGTTTTTGAAGAAGAGTTTGATGAAGTTTGAGAAAAATATTTCCCAAGGAATTTCTCAGTGGAATCGTGAATAAATGATAATGACAATGAACACATCACATCAAGATCTACCACATATCCACAAATCAGGCATTTCCATCGTCCCAATTAGACAGAACCGAGAGGCGAAATCTAACAAAGTTGGTAGTGCGCCGCCTGAGTTGCATACTCAATTTCGCTCCATTTCGAGTCAAATTGGTATGGATTTGTCCACAGGGGTTTGTTTCCCCAATGATGAGGTCCATCTCACCCAAATTTTGAGTGAAATGGAAGGTGGAATCGCCGGCGAAGAGAACTCTAGTGACAATAGAGCTTGAAATGTCAAAATCCATGGAAGTTCATTGAAAAAGGCTGAATATCAGGCAAAAAAACTTCAATTAATAGATATTGTCAACTAGCCTAACAGAGAAATAACCAACAACAACAATCTAGCACCCTCCACGTATCCTAAGTCCAATGCCCAACATGAAAGACATGAAAGTGAAGCAGAAACCTCAAACAATGTTCAAAGTGCTTAACAAGACATCAATGTTGTTGTTCTCAAGAAACAAAATCAACAAAAATGAACAAAGGAACCAAAACTCAGTAGGGTAAAAATTCGACTGAGCACGGGGGCAATAACATGAAAAGCATGAGGACACACTCAGCATCCTCAACAAATGAAACTTCAAATTTCTCTTTTGCCATAATAGGTAATTCATCACATCTAACTCCTAATTATAATGCAGGTAATCAACATAATGTACATAACAAAGATGACAAAGGTTAAGGGGATGAGAATGCAAATGATCAAAGGCATGAACAATCAAAGGAAAACTCTATCAACCATATAAGCAGGAGCATCAAGCTGTAAATGTACAATAGAAGGTGGAACGAGGCAAACAGAACTCAAAACATGGGCAAGAGTGTAATGGGTAGAAACTATATCAAGCAAGGCACACCTACAAGCATGAGGGAGGTAATTCTGAGAATCAAATCAATCAATCAAGTTAGGAGTATCACAACAACTTTCCAAAAATCTCCAATAATTATTCAAAGTATGAACCTAATGCCCAAGCTCATACCCTTAACAAGCAGGGTGGTCAGGGTGTTCATGTCGCTACTAGGAAGCCTTATAACCAACAGCAAGGTCAACAACGTAGTAACAACATTAAAAATGATCAAAGCTCGGAACCAGCACCTTACACTATTGTACAGTCCTTTGCTGCTAGATTGAGGTATAATCAGGATAAAAATGAAACTCCTATTGTTTTGAATTAGCCTGTCCATACAACTTGACAAGGATTCCATGATGTAATCCTAGATGAGGATGATTATTATGTTAAATTGGCGGATATTTGCAAATATACTCTTGTGGGAAAGTTTACTAACACAATGCCTAGAATGGAGTAAGTAAGAAAATGTTTCATTCTACAAACTCAACACATAGGGGTGTAAAGATCACATATTTCAACTCTAGGCATGTTTACATTCACCTTCACAATGAACTTGACTACCAACTGTTTGGACAAAGCTGAAAATTAACATTGAAGGACAGGCTATGAGAATTCAAGCTTGGACCCCTGATTTTACACTTGAAGAGGAACTCCAATTTATACTATATGGGTGTCTATTCAAGGCCTTCCTTGGCATTGCTAGAACAAAGTATTTTTGTCAACTATTTTGGAGAGTATTTGGAAGGTTTTGTTCTTTGACTCACCAACCTCCCAAACGACTAGAGGCAGCACCACTAGAGTTAAGGTCAAAGGTTATCTTTTTAAGGAAAGACCTTCTCATGTTTGGCTGGGATTCAAACATTCAAACACTAACAAAGGAAGATTGTTAAAGGTTGAATATGAAGGTATTCCATGTTACTACTTCTACTGTAAACACCAAGGCCACAAGGATGAAGAATGCACAATCAAGAGAAAGGATGACGAGATGAAGAAAAGAAAGGAGTTGGAAGTGGAAAACAGTAAGGAAACAGGGAATTCTGGAAAATTATAGGAACAGTGAAGGAGTGCAATTGAGGATAAAAAAAAGTCATCAAATCAACCAAACGAAAACCAAAAGGGAGGAACTGGTAAAGAGGATGATCAAAATCAACCAAGGACATAAATGAAAGGCCAACAACAAAAAAAACTACTCACATTCAAGATGAAAAAAGGCAGCAAGATACAGGAAGAACATTGGAAAACACAAAAGCAGAGGCACCAAAAAAGTAAGAAACAAGACAACTCCAAAACTATTTGGAGTTGTGTCTCTCCTCCAATGCAAAGAACCAGTAGAAGCCATCAACAAGAACAGGGAACTGCAGGTATATCAAAACTTCCAACTCAAAATACTTTTTCAATTCTTGAAATGCAGGAACAACAGGAGGTGCATCAAACAGGGTAGGATGGAACCAGGAAAGGCGCAAATCAGAAGGATCAACCCAAAAATTGGAATACTACTGACCAAACTACAATGAACAATTTCAACACATACATGACACTAAACAAGCATGCTACTGCTAGCAACAAGTACTAGAGAACAGGTATTGACTCAATTCTATTAAAAACCCAATCCCCCAATCTAATTGACGTTGATGTCGGTTTGACTGCTGAAGTTATTAGAGGTATGGGTGGGGGATGTCCGGAGGAAACAACTAACTTGCATGACGGGTTTATCAAAGGGGGAAATATGCCTCATGTTCTTCATGAGGTGTTGGTTTACCATAGGACTGACCTTAGAGCCCCTGATAGTCCTAAGAACAGGCAGCTACAAGGTTAGAAATAATAGCACCAAAGTAAAAATAAAGATAACAGAAAAAAAGAGTCAGCGAATAATAAGGAAAAACAACAGTCTAAAATAAAAGGAAAACTGAGATAAAGGGAAACAAGTGGATACTTCTAATCTAGTCAGCACCCGTAAGAGCAAAAACAAGCCCAGTAAAAAGAAAAGGGATGCTTCTAAGAGGAGAGAAAATAAACTACAATCTAATGACAATGATCTGGGACACGAAAAGAGGGAGGAACCATGAAACAAATTTGTTATGATTGATGATAATCAGGAATTGGATATCCCCTATCTTCAGGCTCAATATATGACTCCACCATCATCTAAACCACCTGACAAAGAGAAAGTGTAAGATGAATAAAATACCTATTATGAATGAATATGCTATGGATAATTCTGAAGATGAAATTGATAGGGATAATCATTCCTTAGAAAAGTTTGATGAGGATGATGAGACTACTGAGGCTCTTATTAAGTCCTTAGTTCTCAGAATGATCAAACCTTGGAAGAAGAGATCCGACAAGTAACACAAAGTCAATTCTTATCCCGAAGAGGGTTCCAACAAGAGAAATTCCATTTTAAGAAACAAGATTTGTAGACTATCACTGCTGCAGACCTAACACCAAGCCCTTTTCATCCAGCTTTTCCCAATGATTAGTACAATTATTTGGAATGTGAGGGGGATCAACTCTCAAGGGGTGTTGGAGACACTTAATATTCTCAGAAAGCTTCACCACATATCTGTTATTACTATTTTGGAACCTTTCTCTGATAGTGTTCATGTTCAATGCTTTAAGGCTCAATTAAATATGGAAAATGCTACCAGTAATTGAAATTGTAAGATTTGGATTTTTTTGGAGCAATGATATTGACTGTGATATTCTTGATTAAGATGAACAACAAATCACATGAAACACGAAACATATTGAATTGCAATATCAGTTTAATAGTACCTTTGTCTATGCCAAATGCAAAGCTAACCTCAAGAGACCTATTTGGGAAAAAATGATCCAACAAGCTACTTTGAATGACAATCCTTGGTGTACTATTTGTGATATTAATGTCGTAACTTATGTGGAGGAAAACCCTGGAGGGGTGCCCTATAATATGAGCAAGAGTATGGATTTAATTGTTGTCATTGAAGCTTGTGGACTTTTGGACATTGCCTTTAGTGGTAATAAATTCACTTGGTCTAACAAAAGGGTGATTAATCCCTAAATTTGGAAGAGGCTTTACAGGGCAATGGTAAATGACTCATGGTTTGAAAAGATGTCCCAAACAACTATAACTCATTTTCAAGGTACTGGGTCGGATCAGTGTCATCTCCTTATGGAAATGGTTTCCAAATCAACTAATCACATCAAGTACTTGAAATTTCTCAATTGTTGGGTTCACAACCCTCATTTCATGGAAACTATAAAAATTGTTGGGAGAAGGAATTGGAAGGTAGTGATATGTGGAGATTTCACCAAAAAATGAAAAGGTTGTCGAATACCCTTAGTGTTTGGTCTAAGAATGAGTAAGGTGATATCTTCCATAAGGTTAGGATGTCTGAGGAACAAGTGAATAAAGTAGAAGAAAACTGCATCACTAACCAAAGTGAATCAAACAAAAGCATCCTTCTTGAAATTAATGCAAAGTATATCAAGTTTCTCAAGTTGGAAGACACTATTTTGAAACAAAAAACCCGGCTCCATGGTTTAAACATGGTGACACTAACTCCAAATACTTCCATTTTGTGGTAAGGGGAAGAAGAAGGAAGTTATTTATTAATAAATGTGTCACTGAGAATGGATATTGGATACAGTGTGATGACAACACCGCTCAGATAGCTTGTGAACACTTCAAGGAAATATTAAATGGAGAAGATAAGTTTATTAATGAGCATAGTATTGAATGAATTCCAAGGATGATTAGTCAAGACCAAAATTACCAGCTCACAAATATTTCTATTATGGATGAACTTAAAGAGGTGGTCTTTTCTATGAATCCTAAATTTGCAGCAGGTCCTGATGGTATGAATGGGTATTTCTTTCAAAAGTGTTGGCATATTATCAAGAATGTTCTAATGGAAGTTATTTAGGATTTTTTCAGTGGACAGATGATTCTTAAATATTTATTCTTTCATAGTGCTGCTCCGCAAAGTGAATAATCCAAACAAGATTACTGAGTTTAGGCCTATAAGTATGAGCAATTTCACTAGCAAGATCATATCAAAGCTAGTGAGCAACAGACTTAGTCCTATCCTCCCAGCCTTAATATCTCCAAAAAAATCCGTATTTGTTAAAGGAAGAAGTATTTCATAGAACATTATGCTAGCACAAGAAATAATTTATCACATCAACAAACCCAATATTTGTAGAAATGTCATCATTAAACTAGACATGACAAAAGCATATGTCTGGGTGTCATGGTAATATATCTGTCTGGTTGTAAGGAAAATGGGATTTGCTTAGGTATTAATATGGTGTGTAGAATCATGGCTAGTGGTACTCAATCATAGTCAATGG
This sequence comes from Solanum corneliomulleri, assembly GCA_027704805.1. Lineage (NCBI taxonomy): Eukaryota > Viridiplantae > Streptophyta > Magnoliopsida > Solanales > Solanaceae > Solanum > Solanum corneliomulleri. The sequence continues at coordinate 17,552,983 of JAKWIY010003060.1, read as the reverse complement.
TAAGAGATATGGTGTTGTTTTCATTCCACTAGCGATCTCAAGCAATGTGATCCCCTTTCTCCGGCAATATTTATTTTATGGGCCGAGGTATTATCAAGATCTCTTAACAGGATTCATAATCATCCGAATTACGATGGTTTAATCATGGAAATGAAAGGGGCCACATGTGAACCATTTGAGCCTTGCAGATGATATAATTTTGTTCACCTTTGGAAGATGCAAAACTTTGAAGCTCCTAATGACTACCTTAAAGGAGTATGAAAATACTTCTGGACAACTCATCAATAGAGACAAAATTCACTTTATGCTACACTCTAATGCTTTCAATAGCACAAGATATAGAATAAAGAGACTTACAGGTTTTACACAAAATCAAGTTCCTATTACCTACCTAGGCTTCCCTTCATTTATTTGTAGGCCTAGGAATATTAATTTTTTTGACAAGGTTGTTGGAAAGATTAGAGGGTGGAAAACCAAACAACTCACCTATCGTGGTAAGGCAATACCGACAAAACATGTGTTATAAGCTCTTTCTATCCATCTACTTTCTGAAGTTACTCCTCCAGCTACTATTCTTAAGCAAATTTAAATTCTTATAGCAGACCTTTTCTGGGGTTTGATACTGATAGGAGGAACCTAAGCTTCCCTTATTATGAGGGAGGAGTTGGCATGAGGAACTTAAATGATATTTGCAAGGCATTCCAATTCAAGCAATGGTGGATTTTGAGAACCAAACAATCTTTGTGTGGAGATTCCTTGAGAGCAAAGTATTGCCAAAGGTCAAACCCAGTCAAAAGAATACGGGACACTGGAGAATCCTTAACCTTGAAATATATGTTGATGAAAATAAAACAGGTTGAGAACACATCCAATGGAAACTTCAAGATAGAAACTACTCCTTTTGGTGAGATAATTAGCTAGGCACTGGACCATTAGCACAATTTACCACAAACAGCAACAGGTTCAATAAATCTACAGTTTCAGACTTCTGGGAGGAAGAGAGATTGAGCTGGAGCAGACTATTGGAGCAGGCACCTGCCAGTCAGGTCTCCGACACCTTAGCTACAGAAATCTCCCCTCATCAGCAGCAGCTAGATCAAGCAGTATGGAAACTCAACACACATGGAGGCTTTAGTTGCTCATCAACTTGGGAGGATATTAGGGAAAAAAGAACTAAAATCCTTTCAACTCTCTTTTATGGCATAAGAACATTACATTTCAATCTTCTTTCTTATTATGGAGAACCCTTAGGGGTAAACTCTCTACTAATGATAAGCTTACTCACTTTAGCATTAAGCCATCACAATGTGTATGTCGTTTTAACAAGATAGGAATGGATTGCATAGATCATATCTTCAACAAAGGAAATTTTGCAGCAAATGTCTGGAGCAGTTTTGCACTTAGTGCAGGCATCCCACCACTGGTGGATTGCCAGGCCAAAAAATGCAGCCCACAAGATGCTACTACATGCCACTCCTATATTCACTTGGTTGAACCTACGGAAGAACAGGTGTGCTGTCTAGTGTGGAGTCCAAATAACTGACATTAGTAGGGTCAAATATGCCATATAGAAAGAAAACTACAAGATGCTTTACACTGCCTTCCCACAAGTTAAATGGCAGGCAAAATGGACATATTTAATCCAAATGAGTGAGAGGTATGTGCATGACATCAAGGTGAATATTGTGACATGGATTAGACCTACATATCACTGGCTCAAAGTGATCACTGATGGCAGTGCAATCACTAATCTAGGTAGGATGGAGGTTGGTGGTATATTGAGAGATAAAAATGATAGTTTAATGATAGACAAGACTGTAATAGAGGCAGCCATATTTGGATTGACCTGGTCACTCGAACTTGGATATAGGAACATAATATTGGAACTTCACTCCCAATTGGTTGTGCATTGGATCTTAAAGAAGGTTGTCCCTCAAAAGAGCATTATCACAAGGTTGGGAAGGTTACAAAACCTCATTCCTCAAACCTAGAACATGAAGTGCTTATATGTCTTCAGGGAATCTAATTGTTGTAGATGCCTAGCTTTAGAAGGAAGAAGACCAAAAGGATTAAGGAACCTCCTTGATCATCCTTATATCTTTTAAACTTAGATATAATTAATATTATAACTACTTTGAATAGATTAGTTTAGTCTATAGGCTCTCTTGTAAAGAGAGAGTCTCCCTAGTTTATGTTTTCTAGATACTTTGTATTGAGAGGAGTCCTCTTAGGTTCTTAATATTTTAATTTCATCTTTTGAATAAGGAGAAGAGTGAACTTCCTTTGGGAAGTTGACTCCTAACCATCATAGGTTGAAGGTAAGGTTTATGCTCCCCTCCTTGTATTTTGTTTTTGTTATTAATGCTAAGGCCTGGGGGTGTTGCTCAGCCCCCACACCTCTATGTGTAATTCAACTTATAAAAATCTCAAAACCCAATGATTAAATACTAAACCATATATTTTAAACCTCAAATGATAAACCATGAACCATAAAATCTAAAAAACCCTACATCCTAACCTTAATCTTAACCCTAATCGTAATCCTACATCGTAAACTCTAAACCTTATTCTAAAACACTAAACCCAAAAATTGAACACTAAACAAAAAATTTTAACCCTCAAATCCTAAAACACAATAAAACCTTAAAAAACCTAAACCCTAACGTAAAACTATCCTTAACTTTAACCCTTACTCTAAACCATTCACCGAAACATTAAGATAGAAATACCTACACCTAAATATTAAACAATAAACCATAGATTTTAAACAAAAAATCCTAAACCCCAAAGCTTAAAACATAAAAAAATCTTAAACTCTAACCCTAACCTTATACCTAATACGAACCCTATCCCTTAGCATATCCCTAATCCCAACCCTAAATTCAAAGAACAAAATAAGAAAACACTAACATTTTACACTAAACGATAGATATTACAACTAAAATACTTAACCCCAAACTCTAAAATCTAAAAATAACCTAAACTCTATTCCTAACCCTAACCCTACCATAAATCCTAATGTACCAGACAAAAGTACCAAAACCCAAATAATAAACACTAAGCCTATGATACTTAACATCAAATCCAAAAACCAAAACCAAAAAAACTAAAAAAAATAAAACTCTAACCCTAACCCTTACTCTAAACGATAAACACAAAACCCTAAGCCCAAAATATAAAAACCCAAACATAAAATACTATACCATAGATTTTAAAATTCAAATGTTAAACCATGAACCATAAAACCTAAAAAAAGACCTACACCCTAACAAAAATCCTAACCCTAACCCTAACCACAACCCTAACCGTAACCCTATTCTTAACCCTAACACTAAATCCTATACCCTAAACTAAAATTAAAAAATACCAAAACCATAATATTAAGCAATAAATTATAGATATTACAACTCAAATCCTTAACCTCAAACCCTAAAACCAAAAAGAAAAACATATACCCTAAAGTTAACCATTACCCTAACTCTACCATAAAACCTAAATACCAATCCTAAAATACAAAAACTGAAAAAATAAGTGCTAAACTGTCACGACCCAAATCGGGGACGCGACTGGCACCCACTTTTACCCTCCTATGTGAGCGAACCAACCAATCTAAACCTTAACACTTTAATACAATATCAACAAAAGAAATGCGGAAGACTTAAATTCATTACATAAACAACTCAAACTATTATTATTATCCCCAAAATCTGGAAGTCATCATCACAAGAACATCTATGATCAATTTACTAACTAAACTATCTAAGAATGTCTAAGAAGCTAAAAATACATAAGAAACTAGTCCATGCCGGAAGTCAAGGCATCAAGACTTATAGAAGAGATCCAGTCCAAGCTAGAAGCGTTAGCTCACCCTGAGATCCGGTATGACGAAATCTGGCCCGAGTTACTGGTGTGTTGAAGTTGACGGAACGTTTGCTGCATAACACAAATAACAAAGAGGAAAACATAAAAGTAGGGGGTCAGTACAACCACACGTACTGAGTAGATATCATCGGCTAACTCAAAATAGGGAACAATATATATCAATAATAATGTAAATTAACTACAATGCTCAACATGTAGCAACAGCAATTACTTTATCATTAACAATTACCGTCAAGTTCACACATGAGGACTCAAGCCTCAATACCATACTCATTTGGGAATTAAGTTCATTAGGTTGAGTATATTCATTATCTTTCAAGATTCATTATCTTTCTTCCTCTTGTGTCGGTACGTGACACTCCGCTCCTCTATTTCTATCCTGGTGCCGGAACGTGGCACTCCGATCCTCATATACTATCCTGGTACCGGAACGTGGCACCCGATCCTCATATTCTATCCTGGTGTCGGAACGTGACACTCCGATCCTCATATTCATTCTATCCTGGTACCGGAACGTGGCACCCGATCCTCATATTCTATCCTGGTGTCGGAACGTGGCACCCGATCCCCTAATTCATCAAGCCTTCTTTTATACTAAGGCATCCTCATTATCATTATATAATTTATCAAGCCTTCTTTCATACTAAGGCATCATCAATCTTATTATATAATATATCAAGCGAATTAGGGTTCTTCCAAGATTTGGGATTCAATAGCTTCATCATGCTTTGTTAATTCATCACAATTTCGTAATCATAATCATGCAAGCATACAATTTAAGCACATAGCAGGGTTTACAATACTATCAACACATAACATTCACTATTAAGAGTTCACTACGAATATCATAACATAAACCATAACCTACCTCCACCGAAGAATGGAAATCAACAAGAAATTCCCAAGCTTTGTTATTCTCCTCAGCCCTCGATCGATCTCTCTATCCCTTTCTGTTCTTTCTCTTTTGTTTTCTTATGTTCAAACCCTCTTTCTTTTACCCTAATTAACTTATAATTAAGTGCAAAAGAGGACAATAAAATCCACTAACTAACCCAAAATTACCTCTTTTATCCCTCAAGGATTTGAGTTATTAATATAAACCCTCAATCTTTATAATTAAGGAAAGAATAGTCCAAAACGACCCTTAAAACGTGTGGAGAAATCCTAAACTGCCTGGGATTGCGCAGCCTGTGACGGTCCGTCACGATGGCCGTCGCCACCTCCCAAATTCCAGGTGGTCTGTGACGGCCCGTCACCCCTGTGACGGTCCGTCCTGCACCTCCGTCATGACGGTCAGAAACTCGTTTCTTGCAACAAATTCTCAAAAGTTGAAGTGTTTTGCAACGGAACTCACGACGGTTCGTCGTGTATGTGACGGCACGTCCTGCAGGTCCATCACAATTTACAGAGAGTCGATTTTAATATCCAATTTGAAGAATTCTAAGTGTCATGGGACGACACCTCCTCGACGGGCCGTCGTGACCACGACGGTCCGTCGGGACACACGTCGTCTCAGCCAATTTTCCCCGTATTACAATCTGCTGCTCAAACGACTAAACAGGTCGTTACAATAGATACTAATTTACCCATCGTTCGTCCCCGAACGATCAAAAGAAGAAAAACAATGGCGAGAAGGAGTACCTGAATCTGTGAACATATGTGGGTATTTTTCTTGCATATCTGCCTCCTTCTCCCAAGTAGCCTCTTCAACCGGTCGATTCTTCCATTGAACTTTGATGGATGCAATCTCTCTCGACCTCAACTTGCGAACTTCTCTATCTAATATAGCAACCAGTTCCTCTTCATAAGTCAAGTTCTCATCAAGCAAAACTGAATCCCAACGGATAATGTAGTTTCCATCTCCGTGGTATTTCTTCAACATGGACACATGAAACACCGGATGCACTCCCGACAGCCCTGGGGGCAAGGCTAATTCATAAGCCACCTCCCCTATTCGCTTTAGTACCTCGAATGGTCCAATATACCTTGGACTTAGCTTACCCCTTTTTCCGAACCGCATCACCCCTTTCATGGGTGAAACCTTCAACAGGACTTGTTCACCTTCCATGAACTCCAAGTCTCTAACCTTTCGGTCTGCATACTCCTTTTGTCTACTTTGAGCCGCCAAAAGCTTTTCTTGAATAGCTTTTACCTTCTCCATAGAATCTCTCAACAGATCAGTCCCCCAAGGTCTAACTTCAAAGGCATCAAACCAACCAATGGGAGATCTACACCTCCTCCCATACAATGCTTCAAATGGAGCCATGTCAATACTGGAGTGATAGCTATTATTATATGAAAACTCTGCCAAAGGTAAAAAGCTATCCCAATGGCCACCAAACTCTATCACACATGCACGAAGCATATCCTCCAACACTTGAATCGTTCGCTCAGACTGACCATCGGTCTGAGGGTGAAATGCAGTGCTAAGGTCCAACCTAGTACCTAATTCAGCATGTAATGTCCTCCAAAACTTAGAGGTAAACTGCGTACCTCTATCCGATGTGATGGAGAGTGGAACTCCATGCAACCGAACGATCTCTGAGATGTAGATTTTGGCCAACTTCTCTGCATTGTAGGTCACCTTGACCGGAATGAAATGAGCGGACTTAGTTAACCTGTCAACAATCACCCAAATAGAGTCATACTTACTCAATGTCTTGGGAAGACCAACCACGAAGTCCATCGCGATCCTCTCCCACTTCCATTCAGGAATGGGCATCCTCTGAAGTGTTCCTCCGGGCCTCTGGTGTTCATACTTTACTTGTTGACAATTTGTACATTTGGCAACAAACTCAACAATATCACGCTTAATTCTACTCCACCAGAAGTGTTGCTTTAGGTCGCGATACATCTTGGTTGCACCAGGATGTATAGAATATCCGGAACTATGAGCCTCTGTCAGAATAGTGGTGATCAAATCATCGATGCGGGGTACACATACCCTTCCCTTAATCCTCAAAACACCTTCCCCGTCAATTATTGCTTCCTTAGCCTCTCCTTGCAACACTTTATCTCGAATTCGCCTTAGTTTTTCATCATCAAACTGTTTTCCCTTGATCTGGTCAAGGAAAGAAGATCTTGCCTCTACACAAGCTAACAATCCTCCATTCTCATTTATTTCTAACCTCATAAGGTTATTAGCCAAAATCTGCACTTCTCTAGCCAATGGGCGTCTAGAAGCTTGCAAATGAGCTAGACTTCCCATGCTTCCGGCCTTCCTACTCAAAGCATCTGCCACAACATTTGCTTTTCCCGGATGATACAAGATAGTGATGTCGTAGTCCTTCAGTAGTTCCATCCATCTCCTCTGCCTCAAGTTCAAGTCTTTCTGAGTGAATACATACTGTAGGCTACGATGGTCCGTGTAGACTTCACACTTAACCCCATACAAGTAGTGTCTCCATTGCTTTAGTGCAAATACTACCGCGGCCAATTCCAAGTCATGAGTTGGATAGTTACGTTCGTGCACTTTTAATTGTCTTGAAGCATAAGCGATCACGTTCTTCTCTTGCATTAGCACTGCAACCAAACCCGAATAGGATGCATCACAATAGACAATGAAGTTCTTACCCTCTACCGGCAAGGTAAGGATAGACGCGGTAGTCAACAAAGTCTTGAGTTTCTGAAAGCTTTCCTCACACTCATCCGACCATACAAATGGAACATTTTGCTTAGTCAAGTTCGTCAATTGGGAAGCAATAGAAGAGAATCCCTTGACAAATCGGCGGTAGTAGCTAGATAACCCAACAAAACTCCGTATTTCTGACACATTAGTGGGTCTTACCCAATTCTTCACGGTTTCAATTTTAGAAGGGTCTACCATCACTCCTTCCTTAGAAACTACATGCCCCAAGAAGGACACCGCATCTAGCCAAAACTTGCACTTAGAGAACTTGGCATAAAGCTTTTTCTCCCTCAACATTTCCAATACAATTCTCAAATGCTCCTCATGTTCCTCCCTACTTTTAGAATATACCAGTATATCATCTATAAATACAATCACGAAGAGATCCAAATACGGCTTAAATATCCCATTCATCAAGCTCATGAAAGCGGCAGGGGCATTCGTAAGACCAAAGGACATTACCACAAATTCGTAGTGTCCATACCTAGTGCGGAAAGCAGTCTTTGGCACATCCGTTGCCCGTATTTTCAATTGATGATAAACGGATCTCAAGTCGATCTTAGAGAAGACACAAGCACCTTGTAACTGATCGAACAAGTCATCAATGCGAGGAATGGGGTACTTGTTCTTAATAGTTACTTTGTTCAACTGTCGGTAATCTATGCACATTCGGAAACTCCCATCCTTCTTCTTCACAAATAGCACCGGAGCACCCCAAGGAGATGCACTTGGTCTAATGAAGCTTTGCTCAACAACTCTTGAAGTTGTGCTTTTAACTCTCTTAACTCCGCGGGAGCCATTCTATAAGGGGGTATAGAAATGGGGCGAGTACCTGGTTCCAAATCAATGCAGAAGTCTTATCCCTATCTGGTGGCATACCAGGAAGATCTGCAGGGAACACATCCAAAAACTCACGGACTACCGAAACTGACTCCATCGAAGGTACTTGAGCAGAGTCATCCTTGAGATGTGCCAAGAAAGCTAGACAACCCTTACTAACCATCTTCTGAGCACGAATAAAGGAGATAATACGCACCGGACTGGAAGTGTAGTCGCCCTCCCACACTAACGGATCTGCCCCAGGCTTGGCTAACGTCACAGTTTTAGCATTACAATCCAAAATCGCAAAATTCGGAGAAAGCCAAGTCATACCCAGAATTACATCAAAGTCACCCATTTCTAGAATAACCAAGTCTACATAAGTGTTGCTCCCCACAAAATTCACAAAACAATACCTATATACCTTTTCAACTACCACAGACTCACCCACCGGAGTAGAAACACGAATAGGCATGTCAAGTAATTCACAATGCAAATTTAGACCATTAGCAAATGATGAAGATAAATATGAAAACGTGGAGCCAGGGTCAAATAATACAGATGCCATGCAATCACAAACCAAAAGATTACCTGTGATAACAGCATCAGACGCCTCCGCTTCAGATCTCCCAGGGAAAGCGTAACAATGGGCCCTATCACCAGTCTGTCCGTTGCCCCTACCAGGTTGTGTCGTAGTGGCTCCCATTTGCCCATCACCTCTGCCGTTGTGGTGACCACCATTACCTCGACCACCACGACCTCCAGAATGACGGCCTCTACCATGACCACCTCTACCTCTAGCTAGTGGGGCTCTGTAACTCTGGTTTGGACAATACCTCTTAATGTGTCAAATCTCCCCACATCCATAACATTCTCGGGGTTCACGCATCGGCCTCTCAGAGAAGTGTTGACCGTTCTGAGGTGGACCCCCAACTACCGTCTGTAGTGAAGACTGAATTGGTCGAACTGAGTGACCTCCGGAGCTCTGTCCTCTAGAGTAAGAACCATTAAACTCACCTCCCCTTCGAAACCTCTTTGATGTCGATGTCGTGGTGAAGTCATCTGGTTTCACTCCTTCCACCTCTATCACAAAGTCTACCACCTCTTGGAAGGATGTTGCCGTAGCCGCTACCTGTAAGGCTGAAATCCGCAACTCTGACCTCAACCCCTTCACGAAACGGCGGATCCGTTCTTGTGGACTGAAACAAAGTTGGGTGGCATATCTGGATAGTGCGCGAAATTTAGCCTCATATGCGTTAACCGTCATCCTTCCCTGTTCAAGACTCAAGAACTCATCCCTTTTTCTATCTCTCAAAGTCCTTGGGATATACTTCTCCATAAACAAGCTAGAGAATGATTCCCAAGTCATAGGTGGTGCCTCTGTTGGTTGACACTCTACATGTGAACGCCACCACATTTTGGCGTTCCCTTGAAACTGATAGCTCACGAACTCAACGCCAAACCGTTCTACTATACCCATCTTGTGTAGTAGCTCATGACAATCCACTAGAAAATCGTAGGCATCCTCCGATTCTGCGCCCTTAGAGACTGGAGGTTTCAATTTCAAGAACTTACTGAAAAGTTCATGCTGATCGTTTGTCATAATAGGCCCAATAGTCAGACGTGGAAATGTGCCTATTCCCAATGTTGCATCCATGCGGGGAGCCATAGTAGCCGCATGTCGTATCTCTGAAACCGGAGGTGTTGGTGCAGAAACCACTGGAGGTGCCTGACCCTGATCAGACAACCCGCTAAGATAAGCAAGTACTTGGTTGATCATCTCTGGGGTAGGTTGGGGGGGCAATTCCTCATGTTGCGCTTGTTCAGTCTCCCCTTCCTCACCCTCTCTTACCGCTTCCTCAGTAGGTGGAGGAGTCACCGCCCTAGTATCGGATGGGCTAGGGGCTCGTCCTCTTCCTCTAGAGGACGTCCTCCCACGACCTCTTCCTCGGCCTCTTGCCGCTGTTCTTCCTCGAGCCACAGCCCCAGTGGCTGGCTCAGTCGTTTCTTGTCTTTCCGTTGTTGCTGCTGGTGCGGTCGTTGCTCTAGTTCTAACCATCTGCGAAATAGAGTGAAGATGGTAAGATACCAATTTGTATCACCTAGATACCAATTTGACTCAAGTAGTAGCACGAAAGAAAGAATGAAAGAATGGAATTTTCCTAAAGTCTTATAGCCTCTCAAAGAAAAGTAAAGGCGTCCCCCTACCGTTCCTTAAGACTCTACTAGACTCGTTCTTGTGTGATGAGACCAACGAACCTAATGCTCTGATACCAAGTCTGTCACGACCCAAATCGGGGACGCGACTGGCACCCACTTTTACCCTCCTATGTGAGCGAACCAACCAATCTAAACCTTAACACTTTAATACAATATCAACAAAAGAAATGCGGAAGACTTAAATTCATTACATAAACAACTCAAACTATTATTATTATCCCCAAAATCTGGAAGTCATCATCACAAGAACATCTATGATCAATTTACTAACTAAACTATCTAAGAATGTCTAAGAAGCTAAAAATACATAAGAAACTAGTCCATGCCGGAAGTCAAGGCATCAAGACTTATAGAAGAGATCCAGTCCAAGCTAGAAGCGTTAGCTCACCCTAAGATCCGGTATGACGAAATCTGGCCCGAGTTACTGGTGTGTTGAAGTTGACGGAACGTTTGTTGCATAACACAAATAACAAAGAGGAAAACATAAAAGTAGGGGGTCAGTACAACCACACGTACTGAGTAGATATCATCGGCTAACTCAAAATAGGGAACAATATATATCACTAATAATGTAAATTAACTACAATGCTCAACATGTAGCAACAACAATTACTTTATCATTAACAATTACAGTCAAGTTCACACATGAGGACTCAAGCCTCAATACCATACTCATTTGGGAATTAAGTTCATTAGATTGAGTATATTCATTATCTTTCAAGATTCATTATCTTTCTTCCTCTTGTGTCGGTACGTGACACTCCGCTCCTCTATTTCTATCCTGGTGCCGGAACGTGGCACTCCGATCCTCATATACTATCCTGGTACCGGAACGTGGCACCCGATCCTCATATTCTATCCTGGTGTCGAAACGTGGCACCCGATCCCCTAATTCATCAAGCCTTCTTTTATACTAAGGCATCCTCATCCTCATTATATAATTTATCAAGCCTTCTTTCATACTAAGGCATCATCAATCTTATTATATAATATATCAAGCGAATTAGGGTTCTTTCAAGATTTGGGATTCAATAGCTTCATCATGCTTTGTTAATTCATCACAATTTCGTAATCATAATCATGCAAGCATACATTTAAGCACATAGCAGGGTTTACAATACTATCAACACATAACATTCACTATTAAGAGTTCACTACGAATATCGTAACATAAACCATAACCTACCTCCACCGAAGAATGGAAATCAACAAGAAATTCCCAAGCTTTGTTATTCTCCTCAGCCTCTCGATCGATCTCTCTATCCCTTTCTGTTCTTTCTCTTTTGTTTTCTTATGTCCAAACCTCTTTCTTTTACCCTAATTAACTTATAATTAAGTGCAAAAGAGGACAATAAAATCCACTAACTAACCCAAAATTACCTCTTTTATCCCTCAAGGATTTGAGTTATTAATATAAACCCTCAATCATTATAATTAAGGAAAGAATAGTCCAAAACGACCCTTAAAACGTGTGGAGAAATCCTAAACTGCCTGGGATTGCGCAGCCTGTGACGGGCCGTCGTGCCTGCGACGGTCCGTCACGATGGCCGTCGCCACCTCCCAAATTCCAGGTGGTCTGTGACGGCCCGTCACCCCTGTGACGGTCCGTCCTGCACCTCCGTCATGACGGTCAGAAACTCGTTTCTTGCACCAAATTCTCAAAAGTTGAAGTGTTTTGCAACGGAACTCACGACGGTTCGTCGTGTATGTGACGGCACGTCCTGCAGGTCCGTCACAATTTACAGAGAGTCGATTTTAATATCCAATTTGAAGAATTCTAAGTGTCATGGGACGACAGCTCCTCGACGGACCGTCGTGACCACGACGGTCCGTCGGGACACACGTCGTCTCAGCCAGTTTTCCCCGTATTACAATCTGCTGCTCAAACGACTAAACAGGTCGTTACATAAACCATTGGTATTAAACCTCAAATTATGCACCTTAAACTCAAAAATCTAAAAGAACCAAAACCCTAACCCTAACCCTAGCCCTAACCTTAACCCTAACCCTAACTCTAAACCATAAACGAAAACCCTAAACCCAGAATACACAAACCAAGACAAACCACCAAACAATGTCAAAAAACATTGATATTTTATTTGCATTACTATATGCATACCCTTATAGTGGATTGAAAATATACATTTGTTAGGAAGTTTAGCACTACAATGCCTAGAGTGGAGTTGATTAAATTGAATATGGGAGTCAACATTACTCATTATAATGCCAAGCATGTTTTCATTGACCTCCAAAATGAACTGGACTACAACACTGTTTGGACACAACAGAGAATGACCATAGAGGGCAAACTCATGAGGTTTTGTTCTTGGACTTCTTTCTGTACCCCTAAAGAAGAGACTCCTATTGTACCAATTTGGATTCTTATTCTTGGACTACCCTCACATTGTTTTTAAAAACCTTTCCTCTTCCCCTTACTTGAAACTCTTGGCAAAGTATTTTACCTGGATACAACTTCAATCAAGAGATCAAGGGCAGGGATGGCAAAAGTGAAGAAGCAAATTGACTTAACAAAGCCTAGGCCTAGGCATGTGTTGATTTGTCTTGATTATGATTATACTATTGGTACATGGAAGCAAGTTTAATATGAGAATACCCCATCATATTTTCAATATTGTAGACACTAGGGTCATGATATAGAAGAATATAAAGAAAAGATGAGAGAGGAGGAGTACGGACAAAGGAAGGAATAGAAAAATTACAAGAGAAATAGAAATAAGGAAAAACAAAATAACAAAGGACAGGAATCAATGCAGAACAAATCGAAGGAGAATATGGATCAATTTCAACAAAAATATAATGAAGGTTGTAAGCAAAAATAATCAAAGTAACTAAAGGGGGAAGAATGGCACACCCAAAGAAGGAAAAACCAAAAAGACCAAGATAAGGTGGAACAAAAAATATTTTGTATACCGACATCAACTACATATTAATCAACAAAGAAAAATAACAGAGTCAAGTCCAACATGCAGGTATGAGTATTAAACAAAAAAACAATTGCTTTAATGCACTAACTTTGCAGGAGAAAGATTTTAATACAAACCACGAGACAACTCAAGAGAGAAGCACAAGGAAGGAAATCACAAATGGAGCAAATGGGAAACATGTAAATCTAGCAGCTGATGAAACACTAAAATGAGGGGATAAACAACAATGCATGTATCATAGCTGAAAAACCTAACAATAATAGATTTCAACAAAATGAGATTATGATGGACGTAGCTGATGGAGGTATTGAAAGGGGATGTAAGGTGAACACTACTAACCTGCAGGAAGGGGTGACCAAAGGGCACAACCTATCTAATGATGGGCATGAGAATGAGTATAATGATCTATACTTTTACCTTAGAGACGAAAATAGCAGAATAAAACAACAAAAAAGAGGGCAAATAGAAAATGCAAGAAAATGATCAACAGATTTAAAACATGCTCAAAGGTAAATAGACTGCACAAAAGGGAAAACAAAATATGGAAACTGAAGGTAGGGTGTAATAAAAAAGGGGTAAAAGTAAAAAGGATATGAAGAACAAATAGAAATTTAGAAAGTACCCTGAAGAGCAAAAAACAAAAAACTTGCAAGAAAAAAGAGATGCAACTAAGAGAAGGTTAACAAAGAAACAAGATGCAGGCAATGAATACCCAAAGGAAAGGAGGGAGGAAACAGGAATTTATTTATTGGAGGTGGATAATCAACATAGAAAAACTAGCATACCAGATCAAGAAAATAATTTTACACCATCTCCAAGGGCACTGCCTGTTAGATAACAAGTATATTGCCAAGTTAATACTATCCCCCTGATTGATTAATATGATGTAATTTAATTCAGAGGATTAATTGGACAGAGATAATCATTCTATAAAAAATCCGGATGATGATGATGAGACTATTGATGCTTTTGTAAGAGATTTTAGTCCTCTAAATGATCAAAACCTTGAAGAGGAGCATCAACAGTTGACTCAAACTCAAGATTCATCTCCAAGAGGGTTGAAGAATGAAAAATTTCACTTCAAAAATCAGGATATCAAAACTGTCACTGGACATACCTAACACAAAACATTTCTCATCTGGAGTTTCCCAATGTTTAGTACAATCATTTGGAATGTATGGGGGATCAACACTTAGAGAGTTGTGGAAAGAATAAAAATGCTTGAGAAAATGCACCAGTTAGCTATTATTTCTATTCTAGAGACGTTTGCAGACACTGGTAATGTGATTAATTTCAAGAACCAATTAGCCATGGACAATGCAGTTGCCAATTGCAATGGTAAAATTTGGCTATTTTGGAATGGTGATATTGATTGTATTGTTGGAGACCAAGATGAGCAGCAAATTACCTATGGCTTTTATCACAATGAACTTCAAAAGCAATTCACTATGACTTTTCTCTATGCCAAATAAAAAGAACATCTACGAAGACCTCTATGGGATAAAATGCTACAACAAGCTGACATTGAGGACAAACCTTGGTGTTCAGTGGGGGAATACAATGTTATAACATCTACTTAAGAAAATCTAGGGAGAATTCCATACAATATCACGAAAAGCATGGACTTATTTGCAACTATTGAAGCTTGTGGTCTGATGGATATTGGATTTAATGGTCATAAATAAATTTGGTCCAATAATAGAGGCATCAATTACTCATTTACCATCTACAGGTGTTGATCATTGTTCTTTGTTACTGGAGATAATCAATAAAGAAGAACGTCACACTAGGTATTTCAAATTCTTTAATTGTTGGGTGGATAGCTCTAACTTCCTCGACACTGTAAAATCTTGTGGGAAGAGGGAGGTGATAGGAAATAATATGTGGAGATTCCACCTAAAATTAAAAAGACTCTCTAACACTCTCAAAACATGGTTAAAGAAAGAATTTCGTGATATTTTCCTAAAAGTTAGAGAGTTTTATGAGAAGGTTAAAGAAGCTGAAGAAAACTTGATCCTGAACAAATGTGATACAAACATAGAGGCTCTACATGAACTGAATGCTAACTATATTAGATATCTCAAGTTGGAGGATTTAATTATGAAAAAAAATCTCCATTTTAATGGTTCAAGGAGTGTGATACTAACTATAGATTCTTCAATTCTTGCATAAGGGGTAGAAGGAGAATTTTTACATTCATAGAATTTAGGAAAATGGGGAATGGATTCAAGGTGGTGAAAACGTTAGTAAGGCTGCTTGGGAGTATTATAAACAAATGTTTAAAGGGAAGAACAGATTTATCAATGAAGAGAATCTTGAATGCATCCCTAGAATGGTAAATCAGGAAAAGAATGACAGACTTATATCCCATGCTATTATGGTGTAATTAAAAGAGGTTGTCCTTTGAATGAACCCTCAATCTACTACAGGACTTGATGGCATGAATGGGTATTTTTTCCACAAACGTTGGCACATTATCAATCAGGAATTAATGGAAGTGATTAAGGTTTTTTTTAGTGGCTAGGAGATCCCTAAATACTTTTATCATTCCCATATTGTACTTCTACTCGTGGTGAGCAACCCTACTAGTCTGAGAAATTTCTTTAGTAAGATAATCTCCAAACTGCTCAGTACAAGATTGAGTCCTATTTTTCCTAGCTTGATCTCTCTTAATCAGTCTTGTTTTGTTTAGGGTAGAAGTATATTTTGAAATATCATTTTGTATCAGGAAGTGATCCACCAGATTAATATGTCGAATATAGGTAGTATTGTCATTATAAAGCTTGATATGGCAAATACCTATGATAGAGTGTCTTAGACTTATATATGTTTGGTTCTAAGGAAGATGGGCTTTCATGAGATCTTCATAGACATGGTGTGAAGAGTCATGACAAATAATTGGTGTTCTATCATCATAAATGGAAAAATATTTGGATTTTTCCAGTCAACTAGGAGTCTCAAATAAGATGACCCCCTGTATCGTTCCCTACATATTTTAGGTTCAAAGATGCTCTATAGATCCTTAAATGGATTACATAATCAACCTGACTACCATGTCTTTTTCATGGAAGGAAGGGTCCTACGTGTAAATAACTTGAGTTTTGAAAATGATACCATCCTGTTTAATTTAAGGAGAGCTAACTCTCTCAAGCTCATCATGCACACTCACAAGGATTATATGGACACATCATGCCAAATGATCAATTGTGTCAAAGTTCATTTCATTTTAGTATAAAATACATAAATAAAAGGATTAATGGTTTGAAACACAAATAGGGTATCATCACATATCATGGATACCCTCTGTTTGTGGGTAGGCCTAGGATTTCATGTTTTTCTAACATTCTAAATAATGTGATTTTCAAGATTACAGGGTACCAAACTAAGCAACTGGAAGAGCTTTGTTGATTAAAAATGTCCTTCAAGCACTCCACATTCATTTATTATCAGCTATTACCTCTCCTATAAAAGTACTCAAGCAAATTCAAATGCTGATGGCATATTTCTTTTGGGGATGGAAAACTTAAAAGAAGAAATATCATTGGGCTACCCTATTTATGAGGAGGAGTGGGTATGAGAAACTTAAAAGATGTGTGCTTAGCAATTCCAATATAGACAATGGTGGATCTTAAGGACAAAGCACACATTATGGGAAGAATTTCTCAAAGCCAAATATTGTCAAAGGTCAAATCCCATCTAAAAAAATGTGATTTTTGTAAGTCCTTGAACTATATGCATAATATACACGACAGCAATAATATTGAGAAACACATTCAATGGAATCTTAAATCAGGGAACTTCTCTTTTTGGTGGGACAATTGGCTAGGTGACGGCCATCTTTCTCTATTTTCTAACCAAAACCAAAGGTTTGACAACAAAAAGATAGCAAATTTTTTTAGTGGATGGCCAATGGAATTATCAATTTTTTTTATTTAAAAGGCACCTCCTAATAAACTTACCAATATCCTATCAACAACAATTCCACAACAAAAGCTCCCTGACAAACCATACTTGAATGCCAATTCCAATGGCATGTTCACTTGTTCTTAAACTTGGAATGAAATAAGGGCAAAAGACCTAAAGATCAGTTAAGTGCCCTCATTTGGCACAAGCATATACCATTTGAGCCTTCTTTCTCCTATGGAGGGATATAAATGGAAAGTTGCCTACTAATGAAAAATTAACCACCTTTGTAATATATCAACTAACTTTTTTGTTGCAGGAACAACTTAGGACAAGATACCATGAATCACATCTTCAACAATGGTGATCTTGATGTTGAAATTAGGAAAAGCTTTGTAAATATAGAAGGAGTTAAATCAGATCACAATTCTTTGAAACAACTTATAGTCCAATGGTGGACAATTAAACACAAAAATAAAGCTTATAAGTTCATCTTACAAGCTACCCCTATCCTGATCTGTTGGAACCTACGGATAAACTGATTCGCTAGTAAATATGGGTCCAAAATCTCTAATGGCACAACAATCAAGTGTGCAATATATATTGATAACTATAAAGTAATCACTTGTCTTTTTCCTAAGGTTAATTGTCCTCCTACTTTGTCTGGAATCATACAACAAGCAGAAAGGTGTATGCATGCTACAAAAGTACAGAAGATAACTTTGATAAGACCACCTGACATATGGATCAAAATCAACAAAGATGGGAGTGGATTAGATAACCTAGACAAGATAGGGACAGGTGGTACATTAAGAGATCATGCAGGCAACCTAATTTTGAATGACTTGGGCAATGAAACTAAAGATAATTTTTTAAATGGATTCTATGTAAATTGTGAACTGGATCTACAAAAAGCGATACCACAGTGGAGTATATGCAGTAAGTTGGACAGAATGAGATCTCTCGTCTCCAAAACTCAGGAATTCAAATGTGCATATATATTAAAGGAAGCAAACTGGGTGGCTGATGCATTGTCCAAACATAGCCACAAATTTACTAGTTCTCAGATATACTATAACAAGCAAGAGTTACCTAAAGAGGTAAAAGCCTATTACTAGCTTTACCTAATGAAGATGCCAAGCTTAAGAAGGAAGAAGACAAAATGATTAAAGACCCCCCTTGAACATACTACTAGCTTTTGAACTAAGTTATAACTCAAATTATAGCTCCTTTGAATAGTTTAATTAGAATTGTTTATTTTTAAATTCATTAAGGGAGAGTCTCCCTTGTTTATACATCCTAGATTCTATGTATAGAGATGAATCTTCTCTTCAAGGTGCTTAGAATTTTTGAATCATCATTTTGTAAAGGGGAGAAGTAGGGTTTCCTTTGGAAATTGACTCAAACTCATAAGAGGTATGGATATTAGGCTTAAGCCCCCCTCTTTGTAAATGATTTTTCTTGATTGGTAAATCTTGGGGTGATGCAAAGACCCTATCCATCTAAGGGTAATTAAAAAAATTCATAAAACTCAAACATTAAATACTAAACAATATATTTTTAATATCAAACACTAAACCCCTAAACCATCATTTTAAAAAAAAAACTGGTTAACCCTAAACCTAAGTCCCAAAAAAAAGCTAAGTCCAAAATACAAAAACCCTGACATTAATCACTAGACCACATATTTTTAACCACAAATCCTAAGACACAAACCCTAAAACCTAAAAGAAAACCTGAACCATAAGCCTAACCCTAACCCAAACTCTAACCCTACACTTAAACCTAACGCTAACCCTTAATCATTAACTCAAAACCCGAAGCCCAAAGTACCAAAATACAAACATTAAACACTAAACCCAATGATTTTGAACTGAACACAAACCCTCACGCAAACCCTAACAATAATCCTATACTTAACCCTAACCATAAGACCTATACCCTTAACCCAATGACCAAATACCAAAACTGTAATATTGTACAATAAACCATAGCTATTACAACTCAATTTTTTAACCCAATCCCTAAAACCTAAAAATTTAAACACTAACCTTAACCCTAACCTAAGCCCTAACCCTAACCCTAAATCATTAAACCAAAACCTCAAGCCCAAAATACGAAAAACCAAATATTAAATACTAAGCCGTAGATTTTAAATCAAAAATCCTAAACCCCAAAACCTAAAACCTAAGAAAAACCCTAAACCCTAACCCTAAACCTATCCGTAACACTAACCCTAACCCTAGCCTTCACCTTAACCGAAAGCAAAAAGTCCAAAATACTGAAACTGTAAAACCTAATACCAAACCCTAACCCTAATATTAACTCTAACACTAACTCTACCTCCATACAGCCCCAAAAGGGGAGCTTGGAGGAAAGGAACCTATATCTAGTTAATACCCCATATAACTCATCGAATAACTCCGAGAAATTAAAGCTCATGGAGAGACAAACACTGAAGGTTCTCCGAGTGGAAAAGAAAGGAACAACAATAATATTCTCTAAGATTTAATTAGGTATGATCAAGAATCTAGTCGATCAAAGCTACATCATAATCAATTGTAAAGAAACACTTAACAATCAATCATAAAAATAGAAGTGAGAAGTCGGGGAACATTGAGATTGAAGCTCACGAAGGTAAAATGCAAAATAGATCAACTTCCCAGCAAAATCGAGAAGAAACAATTACTGGGGTTTATTCACCTGGGGAAGATGTTGACCTTACAAATATATCAAGTGAAAAAGGGCCAAATATTTGTGGTCACAAGAAAACTAGTCGTGAAAAGGCCATTCGAATGACCAGTTTTACAGGCGAGGCTGATACAACTACTGGTACATTCCATGAAGGTAAGCAGAAAGAGATTCGTGAACAGGTGTATAAGGAAAAGAGCACAGAAGAAGGAAATAGAAAAAAAGAAACTATACTAAGCTTAGCCTCCATGATGCCTCATAACAAGGTCTCAGCTTGTTAACATGATACTATTGAAGTGGATAGTTCTACAAGCTCCTCATTCACATTCAATCCTAATGCTGCAGTGGACAGTTCTACAAGCTCCTCATTCGCATTCAATCGTAATGCTACAGATGCGCAACAACAAGACCAACAACAAAAACTTTCAAGGAGTAAGCAACGGATGCAAATTAACCAGGTGACTGTACTAACAATAACTCTAATCGCAATTATATTAGTAAGGAAGTTAACAATAGCCATGAGCATGAAAAAGCCATGGAAAAGTCAGCTGGTAGGAGTAGAATACAGGATCAGGGAGAGGGAAACATCCAAAAGGAATAGAAAAAGGAAAGGGATTACTATGAGAAAGCCAATACAAATGCAGTCTTGGAAGGTAATACTAGTTGTCCAGGTATGGGGTAAATGGCTAGTAGTGATAAGAAACAATGGGAGCAAAACAAGAACAATGAAGAAAGGAATGAAGATCTAAACAACCAGGACGCTCAACAAGATAATAGTAGGCAAAATCAATATTATTGAGAGTTTCCTAAGATTTCTAGCAATTTTGAGAAGAGGTCACAATGTTAAAAATGCGATCCAAAAATTTCCAAACCCAAATACTAGCTCTTTCAATAGAAGTAAGAATATCCCTGTTACAAAAAAGGATCAGGTTCAGGAACCTAATCACTATACTGTTATCAAACTCTGGTATTGAGGCACATACACGCTGCTCAAGCTCCTACTTTGGTGTTGAGAACCACTCCTTAAAAAACTACCAAAAGGGGCAGCCTACTATGATGTTTGATATGTATGATTACATGCACAATTTTACTGTGGACTATAAGTACATCTTAGTTGGGAAATTCAGTACTACTATGCCTAAAAATGAACTTATTAGGAATAGTTAAATACAAGAAACTCAATTATGTGGGGGTGCGTCAATATAGCACATCACAATGCAAAACATGTGTTTATTGACTTACAGAATGAGTTGGATTACAACACTGTCTGGACTAAACAAATGATGACCATTAAAGGAAAATTGATAAGAATACAAGCATGGACACCTTTCTTTAAACCTGAGGAAGAGACTCCTATTGTGCCTGTCTTGATTTTGCTTCCTGGATTACCATGACACTGCTACAAGAAACCTTTTCTTAGTCCATTTTTGTAATCTGTTGGTAAAGTACTTTACATAGATACTGCTTCAATCAAATTGTCTAGTGCAGGAATGAGCAAATTTAAAATGCAAATAGATTTGACTAAGCCTTGACCTAGACATGTTTTGGATAGGGCTAGACCCTGAAGATGATACCATTGGATCTGGCAACCTGTGGAATATGAGAATGTTCCCCCATATATGAATATTGGAAACATCATGGGTATTTTATTGATGATTGTGAATCTAAATTAAGGGATGAAGACTACAGACAAAGGAAAGAAAAAGAAGGGGAGAAAAAGAGCAAAAACAAGACTCCAACAAAACAAAGGAATGCATAGATAGACAAAATAATAGCAAAGAGAATAGAGAGCAACAACAACATAGTATTGATAATAGAAGGCAAAGACATGCAGAGCAGCAAAATAAGGAGGAATGGGAAACACAAAAAAGGAAAAAGACAGGACAACAAGAACAAGAACCTACAAAGACTGAATGGAGACCTACTGCCTTAAACCTAATTACAAAGGAAGATCACCAAGCAGGTATATACACTAACTCTAATCATTTATATTTTACTAATATGGAAATGCGGGAGGATCATATTGCATCAGGAGGGGATAAAGGAAACAAATATCAAAGAATGGGAGATACACCAAATAAGGAAATAAAAAAAACATTGCAACAACCCAAGAACGAAAAATAAATTAAAGAATTCAAATGAAGGAGCAGATGAGAAAAAAGACAGACCAACAAAAGCAACATCAACAAAAGGAAGGGACATGTAACAATGCAGGTATCATAGCTGAGAACCTTACTATTTTTGAACTAGATATCTCTTTTAATATGTTGGTTGTAGCTGTTTGAGGTAAGGAAGGGGGTGGTCAGGATAACACTTCTAACATGCAGGAAGTGATAACCACATAGGGGAACATACCTAATGATTGGCAAGAAGAGGATTATATAGATAGAAACTTTGATGATAGAGATCACAATTTTAGGAAAAGGCAACGGAAGGAGAATTTACAAAAAAAATAGGAAAAGGAGAACCATAGGGATAACAGAGTCACAATTAACAAGGAAGTGGACACATAAATCAGGAAGGCTCAAAATAATGAAAACAAGCAAAGGGAAATGGAGAGCAGTCGTAACAACTATATTGTTGAAAATACCCCTAGAAGTAAAAACAAGCCTAGCAAGCAGCAAACGGATATAACTAAGAGAAAAGTCAATAAGCAACAAGAGGATAACAAGGAAAATAATCAGGAAAAAAGTGTTAACTCAGGCAAGGAGGTGGGGGTTTAACACAAACAGCAAGATCAGATCAACAACCCAGATCAAACTAGAATATTCAGCCCCCTCCAAGAAGACCTGATAATGATTATGGCAAATGCCAAGTCAATACTGCCCCTCTAGTTGTGGAATATGAAGTTATCAATTTAGAGGATGAGGTTAAAACAAGTGATCTATATGGGCATAAAATTCATGACGATGATGAGAGTAGTGATGCTCTAATTAGAGAACTTAGCCCTTAAAAATGACAAGGATTTTAAGGAGGACGTTCAACAAGTGACACAACAACAAGGTTAACCTCCCAAAAGATTTGAAACATGAGATGTTTCATTTCCGAAAACAGAACAATAAAACTGTCACTACTGGTAGACCAAATACAATAATTTTCTCCTGTAGAGTTTCCTAATGATTAGTACAATAGTTTGGAATGTGAGAGGCATCAACACTCAGGGAGTCATGGAAGGAATAAAAATTTTCAAAAAAATTGTATCACCTGGTAATTATTATTATTCTTGCACCTTTTGCAGATAGAAGTAGTGTCATGCTTATTAAAAATCAGCTAGCCATGGAAAATGTTATAGCTAATTGTAATGGTAAAATCTGGTTGTTTTGGAATTAGGATGTAGACTGTGTATTGAAGGATCAGGATTATCATCAAAGAAGTTGTGATTTCAGCCACAATGAGCTTCAAAAAAAGTTCACCATGCTTTTTATCGAAGACAAATGTTAAGAGTATCTGAGAAGACCTCTTTGGGATAAAATGCTCCTTTAGGGCATACTAACTCCAAATTCTTCCATTCCTAGATAAGGGGGAGAAGGAGAAGGGTTTTCATGCACAATATCATTGAAAATGTGGAATGGATTCAAGTAGATGAAAACATAGGTAAGGCTGCATGTTATTACTTTCAGGAGTTGTTTACATGGGAGAGTAATGGTATCAATGAGACAAATCTTGAATGCCTCCCTAGAATGGTTACCCAAGAACATAATGACAAACTTACTTCTCAACCTTCTATGAATGAACTTCAACAAGTGTTTTTTTCTATGAAAACCAACTCTGCAACAGGGCCAGATGGTTTTAGTGGGTACATTTATCAAAAATATTGGCACATTATCAATCAAGACTTGATGGAAAGGTTTTTGATTTTTTAAGTGGCCATGATATCCCTATGTATTTTCCTCATTCTTGTATAGTGCTTCTACCCAAAGTTAATAATCCCAACAAATTGAAGTAGTGCAGGCCTATTAGTCTGAGAAATTTCATTGGAAAAATCATTTCCAAACTTTGGATTACAAGATTGAGGCCTTTTTCTGCCTATCTTGATCTCTCTCAACAAGTATTGTTTTGTAAAGGGTAGAAGCATAACTAAAAACATCATGTTGTCTTAGGAAATCACCCATAACATTAAAAAGCCTAATATAGGTAGCAATGTCATTATCACACTCGACATGGCTAAGGCCTATGACAAAATTGCATGGGCTTACATTTGCTTGGTCTTAACGAAGGTTGGTTCAAACGAAACTATCATAGATATGGTGTGAAGAACAATGGCTAATAATTGGTACTCTATCATAATTAATGGAAGAATATTTGTTTTCCCCAATCTTTAGGGGCCTCAAGGAAGGAGACCCCCTCTACCCTGCCATATATATTTTAGGTGCTTAGATGCTTTCAGGATCCTTAAATGATCTCCATAATCATCATGACTATCATGGTTTGTAATGGAAAGAAGGTTCCCCCATGTGAATCATCTGAGTTTTGGAGATGACACTATCCTATTTACTTCAAGAAGGGCTAAGTCACTTAAACTCATAATGCAGACTCTCAGAACCTATGAAAATAGTTCAGGCCAGTTGATTAACAATTAGTAAATTCACTTCATTGTTCATCAAAATGTGTTTTACACCACAAAATAGAGAATTAAAACGATCACTACGTTTAAACAACGGCAAGGGATTACTAATTACCTGGGATGTCCAGTCTTTGTGGGTAGGCAAAGGATTACATATTTTCCGACCTTATTTCTAAAGTGATTTGTAGGATTACAGTGTGTCAAACCAAGCAATTAAACTTTGGTTGAATAGTTGTGTTGATTAAACATGTTATTCAAGACTTACCCATTCATTTAATCTCAGCTATCACCACGCCTTCTACTGTAGTAAAGGAAATACAAATTGTCATGGCAGACTTCTTTTGGGGCTAGAAGAGTGACAAAAAGATGTATCATTGGGCTTCCTTAGAGGAACCTTAGCTATACTATTGATGAAGGAGGGTTGGGAATCAAAAATCTAAAAGATGTGTGCTTAGCTTACCAATATAAACTGTGGTGGAACTTTAGATTTAAGCACACATTGTGGGAAGAATTCATCAAGGCCAAATACGGCCAAAGATCAAATCCTAACTACAAGAAACGGGACTTATGGGATTCACTGAATTTGAAATATATGATTCATAAAAGGAGTAAGGTGGAGCAAAAAAATCATTGGAAGTTGAACTAAGGGAATTGTTCTTTTTGGTGGGACAACTTGACTGGGGAAGAACATCTTGCTAAATTTTCTAAAACCAGCCACAAGTGTGACACCAGGAAAGTAGCTGATTTTTGCGTACAAGGCTAGTGGAATTAACAAATGTTTGTTCAACAGGAACCCCATAGCCAACTTGCCACTATCCTAGTAATTTAAATACCTCAACCTTAACCATAAAACCTAAACCCAAAGGCCAGAATACCAAAAAACTAAAACATAAATAAACCTAAACCCTAACACTAATCGTATGCCCAACCCAAACCATAATTCTAACCCTATCATGACACCTAACCCTAAACCCTAAACCCCAAACCTGAAGAAAAAGTACCAAAACTCTAACATTAAACACTACACCTTAGATAATACAACTCAAATCCTAACCCTAACTCCTAAAACATTAAAAACAACCTAAACCCTAACCTTAATCCTAAAATTACCCCTAACCCTAACCCTACCATAAATCCTAAACCCCAAGCCTAAAATAACAAAACCCTAAAATCAAACACTAAACCATAGATTTTATAACTCAAATAAATAACCCCAAACCCTAAAACCTAAAAAACAACCTAAATTCTTACCCTAACCCAAACATTTACACTAATCCTAACCCTAACCCTACCATAAACCTAAACTCCATGCCCAAATTACCAAAACCCAAATATTAAATACTAACCATTGATGTGAAATGTCAAATGATAAACCCTGAAAAATTAACCTTAAAAAAACCTACAAGCTAATCTTAATCCTAACCCTTACCCTAACCTTACCCCGTAACCTTACCCTAAGTCAAAAAAAGCACCTATGTCTAAACAACAGAACCACAAACATTAAACACTAATCTATTAATTTTAAACCAAAAATCATAAATCCAATAACATAAAACATAAAAAAACCCTAAACCCTAACCCTAACCTTATCCCTAACATTTACCCTAATTATAAAATTATCCTTAACCCTAGCACTAAACCCTATAATATAAACCCTAAATCCAGAAACCAATACCCAAACATTAAACACTAAATAATTGATATTAAAACTCAAATACTAAACCCTAACCTTAACCCCGAACCCTAACTCTAAAACCTAAACAGGAAATCCTTCGCCCAAAATACAAAAACTAAAATGTTAAATATGAAACCATAGATTTTAAACCTCCAATTACTAAATTCTGAACCATAAAACCTAAAAAAACCTACAACCTAACCCTTATAATAACCCTAACCCTAAAACATAAATTTTAAACTCTAAGTCAAAAATACGTCTCTGATAGTCCAAAGAACAAGCTGCAACAAGGGGAGACAATAGCATTTGACAAAGTCAGAATAGAGATAACTGAAAATAAGATTTAGAAAATAATAAAGAAAAACAACAGTTTGAAAAAAAAAAGCAATATAAAGATAAAGGGAAACAAATGGCTAATCCTACTCTAGTCAGAACCCCTAAGAGATAAAACAAGCCAAGTAAACAGAAAAGGGATGCTGCTAAAAGGATAGAAAATAATGTACAAACCAGTCACAGTTACTAAGGACAGGAAAAGAGGGAGGAATCATGCAACAAATTTTTTATGATTGATGATAATAAGGGATTGGATATCCTCCCTCTTCAGGATAAATATATGACACCACCATCATCTAAAACCACCATACAAGAGATAGTGTAAGATAAATACAGTGCCTATTATGATTGATATGTTAGGTATAATTCTAAAGATGAAATTTATAGGGATAATCACTCTTTAGAAGAGTTTGATGAGGATGATGAGACTAGTAAGGCCCTTATTAAGGCCTTTAGTCCTCAAAATGATCAAACTTTAGAGGAAGAGATCTAACAAGTAACACAAAGTCTATGTTTATCTCTAAGAGGCTTCCACCATGATAAATTTAATTTCAAGAAACAGGATATCAATAATGTCACTGCTGGCAGACCTAACACCATGCACTTTTCATCTAGATCTTCTCAATGATTAGTACAGTCATTACAATATGAGGGGGATGAACACCCAATGGGTGTTGGAGAGACTCAAGATGCTAAGAGAGTTTCACAAACTATTTGTTATCACTATTTTCGAACCTTTCTCTTATAGTATGCATGTTAAAAGTTGTAATGCTCAATTAAACATGGAAAATGCTACTAGTAGTTGTACTGTTAAAATTTGGGTTTTTTGGAGCAATAATATTGACTGTAATATTCTTGATGAAGCTGAACAAAATGTCACTTTCAACGTGAAATACAATGAATTGCAATATAAATTTACTAGTACCTTTGTTTATGCTAAATGCAAAGATCACCTCAGGAGACCTCTTTGGGACAAAATGATCCAACAAGCTTGTTTGAATGACAATCCTTGGTGTACTTTTGGTGATTTCCATGTCATAACTTCTGTGGAGGAAAAACTTGGAGGGGTACCCTATAATATGAGGAAGAGTATGGATTTTATTGTTGTCATTGAAGCCTGTGGTCTTTTTGACATTGGCTTTAGTGGTCATAAATTCACTTTGTCCAAGAAGATGGGGATTAATCAAAGAATTTGGAAGAGGCTTGACAGGGCAATTATAAATGATTCATGGTTGGAAAAGATTCCTCAAACCACTTTAACTCATTTGTCAGCTACTGGGTCTGATCACTGTCCTCTTCTTATGGAAATGGTTTCCACAACAACTGATCACATCAAGTACTTCAGATTTCTCAACTGTTGGGTTGACAACCCTCATTTCATGGAAACTGTAAAAACCTGTTGGGAGAAGAAAGTGGAAGGTACTCGTATGTGGAGATTTCACCAGAAGATGAAAAGGCTATCAAATAGTCTTAGTGTTTTTGTCTAAGAAAGAATTTGGTGATATCTTCCATAATGTTAGGATTTATAAGGAACAAGTGCATAAAGCGGAAGAAAAACCAAAGTGACTCAAACAGAAGTATTCTTTATGATATTAATGCAATGTATATCAAGTTTCTCAATTTGGAAGACACTATTTTGAAACAAAAAAACAATCTCCAATAGTTTAAAGAGGGTGACACTAACTCTAAATACTTCAATTCTTTGATAAATGGAAGAAGAAGGAAGTTGTTTATTCAAAAAGTTGTCAATGAGAAGGGAGATTGGATACAAGGTGATGACAACATTGCTCAATTAGCTTGTGAACACTTCAAAGAAATATTTAATGGTTAAGAAAAGCTTATCAATGAGCATACATTGGAATGCATTCCAAGGATGATTAGTTAAGACCAAAATACCCAGCTCACCAATATTCCTAGTATGGATGAACTTAAAGAGGTGGTGTTTTTTATGAATACTAATTTTGCAGCTGGTCCTGATGGTATGAATGGGTACTTCTTTCAAAAGTGTTGGCATATTATCAAGAATGATCTAATTGGAGTTATTCAGGCTTTTTTCAGTGGAAAAATGATTCCTAAATATTTCTCCCATTCATGTATTGTGCTTCTCCCCAAAGTAAACAATCCAAACAAGATTACTATGTTTAGGACTATAAGTCTGAGTAAAATCATTAGCAAGATCATATATTAGCTAGTGAGCAACAAACTCAGTCGTATCCTGCCACCCTAATCTCTTCTAACCAATCCAGATTTGTTAAAGGCAATAGTATTTCTGAGAACATTATGCAAGCACAGGAAATCATTCATCATATCAAAAAACCCAATATTGGTAGCAATGTCATCATTAATCTAGACATGGCAAAAGCTTATTACAGGGTTTCATGGTCATATATTTGTTTGGTAGTAACGAAAATGGGATTTGCTGAGGTGTTTATTGATGTTGTGTGGAGAATTATTACTAACACTTGGTACTCTATCATAGTAAATGGTAAGAGATATGGTTTTTTTCATTCCACTAGAGTTCTCAAGCAACGAGATTCCCTTTTTTCGGCCCTATTTATTTTAGGTGCTGAGGTATTTTCAAGATCTCTTAACATGCTCAATATTCATCCGGATTACCCTGTTTGATCATGGAAACGAGGGGTCCACAGGCAAACCATTTGAGCTTTGCGGATGACATAATTTTGTTCACCTCTGGAAGATGCAAAACTTTGAAGATCTTAATGACTGCCTTAAAGGAGTGTGAAAATACTTCTGGGAAACTTATTAATGGAGACAAAAGTCACTTTATGCTACACTCTAATGCTTTCAATAGAACAAGCGATAGAATAAAAAGACTTACATGTTTTAAACAAAAGCAAGGTCCTATCACTTCCCTAGGTTGCCCTTTATTTGTTATTAGGCTTAGGAATATTTATTTTTGTGACCTTGTTAATAATGTTTTTGGCAGGATTACAGGATGTCAAAGTAAACAACTTAGCTATGGTGGCAAGGATATACTTACAAAACATGTGTTACAAGCTCTCTCTATCCCATCTACTTTCTGCAGTAACTCCTCCAAATACTATTCTTAAGCAAATTCAGATGCTTATGGTTGACTTTTTTCTGGGGGGAGAATAGTGATAGGAAGAAGTACAATTTGGCTTTTCCAAGAACCTAAGATTTTATTATGACGAGGGAGGAGTGGGCATGAGGAACTTAAAAGATATTTGCAAGATATTCCTTTTCAAGCAATGGTGGATTTTTAAAACCAAACAAACATTTTGGGGAGATTTCTTGAGAGCAATGTACTGCATAAATTCCAATCACGTCAGCAAAGTATGGGACACTGGAGAGTCTTTAACTTTGAAATACATGTTGATGAACAGAAAACAAGTTGAGCAACACATCCAATGGAATCTTCAATCTAGAAATTTCCCTATTTGTGGGATAATTGGCTAGGCAATGGACCATTAGCACAATTTACCACCACCAACAGCAGATTCAATAACTCCACAGTTGCAGACTTCTAGGAGGAAGGGAGGTGGAGCTGGAGCAGACTGTTGGTGCAAGTACCTACTAGTCAACTCTCGAACATCCAAGCCAAAGAAATTTCCCCTCATCAGCAGCTGCCAGACCAAGCAGTGTGCAACGGCAACACTCAAGGAGACTTCAGTTTCTCATCATCTTGGGAGGAAATAAGGGAAAAAAGAGCTAAAAATCACTTTAACTCTCTTTTATGGTATAAGAACATTCCCTTTCAATCTTCTTTCTTATTATGGAGAAACTTTAGGGGTAAACTCCTTACTAATGACAAACTAACTAACTTTGGCATTGAGCCATAAAATTGTGTTTGTTGTCTTGACAGGTCAGGTATGGATTGCATAGAACACATCTTCAACACATGAAATCTTGCAGCTATGATGTGGAGCACTTTTGTAGGCACTGCAGGCATGCACCCAGACCACTCTTCTCTCCAGGTTCTGTTCCAGCAATGGTGGACTGCTAGGCAAAAAAATGCAGCCCACAAATTGGTCATGCAGGCAACTCCAATATTCTTTTGTTGGAACTTATGGAAGAACAGGTGTGCAGCCAAGTATGGAGGAAGAACAACCAACATCAACAAGGTAAAATATGCCATATACAAGGACAACAACAAGATACTTAACATTTCCTTCCCTAATGTTAAATGGCCAGCAAAATCGACAGATTTAATTCAAATGAGTGAGAGGTGTGTGCACGACATCAAGGTGAACATGGTGACATGGATTAAACCTATTAGTTGCTCAAAGTGAACACTGATTGCAATGCAATCACTAATCTAGGTAGGCTGGGGGCTGGTGGTATCTTGAGAGATAAACATGGCAGGTTTGTGATGGCTTTCACAAGATCACTTTGAGAAGGAAAAAACAACAAGGCTGAAATAGACGTAGCCATCTTTAGATTGACTTGGGCACTTGAACTTGGATATAGAAAATAATATCAGAACTTGACTCTCAATTGGATGTGCATTAGATCTTAAAGAAGGCAGTCCCTCAATGGAGCATTATAACACGGTTGGAAAGGTTACAAAATCTCATTTATCAAACCATGAAATTCAAGTTTTTACATGTACTATCAAAACACAACCTCAAGAAAACTACTCCACATGTTTACTTCAATAGCACCAAATCCCTAAGGAAGCAATGTCATACTATCATCTTGATCTGTTGCAGATGCCTAGATTTTGAAAGAAGAAGACCAAAAAGATTAAGGATTCTCCTTGAACATCATATACCTTTTAAACTTTGGAATAAATAAAATTATAGCTATTTTGAATGGGTTAGTTTATTTTATAGGCTTTCTTGTAAAGGGAGAGTCTCCCTAGTTTATGTTTCCTAGATAATTTGTATAGAGAGGAATCCTCTCTTTAGGTGCTTAGTATTTTAGTTTAAAATTTTGTCTAAGGGAACGAGTTGACTTCCTTTGGGAAGTTTACTCTAAACAATCTTAGGTTGGAGGTGAGGTTTATGTCCCCCTCCTTTTACTTTGTTTTTCTTATTAATGATAAGGCCTGGAAGTAATGCTCAGGCCCTACCCCTCGAAGGGTAATTCAACTAAAAAAAGTACAAAATCCAAAAACATAATAAATTGAAAACTAAACCATAGATTTTAAAGCTCAATTACTAGAACACAAATCCTAAAACCTAAAAGAACTTAATACCTAACTCAAACCCTAACCAACCAAACCCTAACCGTAGCCTTAAACCTAACCCTGAACCCTAATCACTAAACCCTAACCTTTTGATATTACACCTAAATCCTTAACGCTAAACACCAAAAATCTAAAAAACAAAATAAACCCTAACCCTAGCCCTAACATGAATCCTAAACCCCAAGCCCAAAATACAAAAACCCAAACATTAAACACTAAATAATTTATATTAAACCTCAAATCCTAATCCCTAAACCCAAAAACATAAATTAAAAAAAAAACCCTTACCCTAACCCTAACCTGACCTTAACCCTAACCCTAACTCTAATGTATAAACCTGTAACCCTTAGCCCAAAATATCAAAACTAAAACATTAAGTACTGAACATTAGATTTTAAATATCAACTGTCAAACCTTGAACCATAAAACCTAAAAAAAATCTACAACTTAAACCTAAACCCTAAATCAAAAAAAAAAAATTCCAAGTCCAAAATACTAAAACCCAGACATTAAACAATAAACCATAGATTTTAAACCTCAAATCCTAATCACAAATCCGCAAAACCACTAAAAAACCTAAACCCTAACCTTAACCCAGTCCCAAATCCTAACCCCTTAACCCAAACCCTAATCCTATCCTTAACCCTTACCCTTACCCTAAGCCACTAACCAAAAAGCCCAAGCCAAAAATACCTATCTCAAACATTAAACACTAAAACTTAGATTTTAAATCAAAAATCCTAAAGCAATAAATCTAAAATCTAAAATAAAATAATAAACCCTAACCCTAACCATATCAATAACATGAACCTTGTCTTTTACCCTATCCTTAAAACCTTACATTGAACACTATACAATATATATTAAAACTCAAATCATTAACCCAATCCATAAAGACAAAAAAAAAAAACCTAAACCCTAACCCTTACCCTGACATTAACACTAACACTAACCCTACCATAAATCCTAAATGCCAAGACCAAAGTACCAAAATCCAAATATTAAAAAATAAATTATTGATATTAATCCTGAAATGCTAAACCATAACCATAGAACCTCAAAAAACACACATCCAAACCCTAATAATAAAGCTAAACCTAACCCTATACTCTAAATCATAAACCCTAAGTCTAGAATACGAAAACACAAATACTAAACACTGAACCATAAGCTTTAAACCTCAAATCATATACCACATCAAAAAAACCAAAAAAAACCCTAAATCCTAACTCTAACCCTAATCTTATCCATGACCCTATACCTAAACTATTAACACATAACCCCAAACCCAAAATACGAAAACCCAAAAATTAAACACTAAACGAAATATTTTAAACGAAAAATCCTTAACCGCAAAACCTAAAACCTAAAAAACCCTTAACCCTAACCCTATTCTTTACCCTAACCCTAAATCTAAACTTAACCCAGACCCTAAATACGAAAAACCAAACCCGAAGCAAAAAAATACCAAAACCCTAACATTCAACACTAACCTATAGATATTAAAACTCAAATACTTAACCCCAAACCCAAAAATCTAAAGTCAACCAAAACCATAACCCTAACCCTAACCCTAACATTACCCATAACCCTAACTCTATCATAACTCCCTAGCCCAAAGCCAAAAATATCAAAACACTATCATCAAACACTAAACCATAGATGTTATAACTCTAATATTTAACACCATACCCTAAAACAAAAAAACAACCTTAATTAAAACCATAACCCTAATATTAACCCTAACCCTAACTCGAACACTACCATTAACCTAAACCTCAAGCCCAAAATACCAAAACCCAAACATTAAATACTAAACCATACTTTTGAAACCTCAAATAATAAACCCTAAACCATAAAACCAAGAAAAAAAATCTAAACCTTAATCTTAATCCTAACCCATACCCTAACCTAACCCTACAACCTAAAACCTAAGTTAAAAATCCCCTAAGGCCAAAATATAGAAATTCAAACATTAAACGCTAAACAATAGAATCCTAAACTCGAAAACCTGAAACATAAAAAAACAAAATCGTAACCCTAAACCCTTAACCCGAAGCTCAAAATACAAAAAGCCAAAATTAAACAATAAACCATAGATATTACTACTAAAATCATTCACCCCAAATCCTAAAACCCAAAAACAACATAAAACCTAACCCTAACCTTTCATTAACCCTAACCCTAAAACTATCATAAACCCTAAACCCAAAGCCAAAAATACAAAAACTCAAACATTAAACACTAAACCATTGATAATAAACCTCATATCCTAAAGAATAAACCAAAGAACCAAAAAAAAAAACATAACACTAACACTAACAGTAACCCCATCGCTAACCCTAAACCATAAACCTGAAATGCTAAGCAAAAAATACCAAAATCCAAACATTAAAAATAAAACCTTAGATTTTAAACATCAAATGCGAAACCCTTAGCCATACGAAGCTAAAAAACTACAGCCTAACCGAATTTCTAATCCTTACTCTAACCATATACCCTATATCGTAAACCCTAAGTCCAAAATATGAAAACCCAAACATTAAACACTAAAACATAAATTTTAATTCTGAAAAACTAAACAATAAACCGTAAAACCAAAAAAACTAAACCCTAACCATAACCCTAACCTTCACCCTAACCCTAACCCTAACTCTAAACCATTAACCCGAAATACCAAGCCCAAAATACCAAAAGCTAAATATTAGACACAAAACCATAGACTTTAAACCAAGATCCTTAACCCCAAAACATATAACCTAAAAAACCCTAAACCCTAACACTAACACTATCCTTATCATGAACCAGAACTCCAACCATATCCTTAACCCTAACCTTAATCCCCAAACAGAAACCAAAAGCCAAAAAATAAAAAAACCTTAACATTCAATAATTAACCATATTACAACTCAAATCCTTAACCACAAACCATAAAATCTAAAAAAAATAATCCTAACCCTAAAATAAACCATAAATCCTAAGTCCAAAATATGAAAAACCAAAGATTAAACACTAGAATATAGATTTTAAACATCAAATCACAAATTACAAACCCTAAAACCCAAAAAAACAAAACCCAAACCCAAACCCTTACCCTAACCTTAACCCTAACCCTAACCCTAAACAATTAACCCGAAATCACAAGCCAAAATATCAAAACCCAAACATTAAATACTAAACTATAGATTTTAAACTAAAAATACTAAACCCCAAAACCTAAAACCTAAAAAAACCAAAAGCCCAAAAAAAATTGTCATGACCAAAATCTAGACCCAGACGATACCGGCGTAGTTGACCTCTAAAAGGTCGCAAAAAAGCCTACATATGTCATTTTACTTCATCTAGTGTATGTTTTGCGGAAAATTTGAACTTTTTGTTATTTAACATTCGTTTGAGACATTCTACTTAAACTCATAAATGTTCATAATCAACCATATAACATTAAGATCATCAAATGAAAGAAATAGTTCATAGCTGCATTAAATGTGTACTAGCCAAAATGTCACCAATACAAAATATAAAATTCAGTGGGAAATGAAACACTAGTAGAACATGCTCTACTTGATAAGGCCAACATCTAAGTTACATAATAAAAGTAGACAACCTCGAAAGCATGAGGGCCTACCATGTGCAGTTGAAAGCTCCACGTTTGAATAACTGTAATGTTGTACCGTACGATCTAACGTCAAGTTGTGCTTGCACCTAAAAATAGATAATTGTAGGGAATTAGTACACATTTGTACTAAGTATGGCTATATTTAATTGCACCCAA
Source organism: Solanum corneliomulleri (assembly GCA_027704805.1). Lineage (NCBI taxonomy): Eukaryota > Viridiplantae > Streptophyta > Magnoliopsida > Solanales > Solanaceae > Solanum > Solanum corneliomulleri. The sequence goes on along the minus strand of JAKWIY010003060.1, from coordinate 17,517,381 downwards.
GGACATGCATGATAAAGAATATCTCTTTCCTAACAACATGATTTATGGAAAATCAAGTCAGTAGACTTGCCAAATTTTGATTAGGAAAGTCAATGGACCTACAAAATTTGGATTCGAAAAGTCATGACATGAGTGTAACATGCATCGTCAAACTTATAATTTTGCAAACATCATATAACATATCAAGTAGTTCATATCATTCTTTCATATGCCATGAGACCTGGGATCATGCACTTGACGTTGGGACTTCCCACAATTAGGGCTAAACATATGGGACCTCAACTAGGGAGCCTTCTTTTGCAAACATAGAGATTGATTCATTCATTCATACGTACATTATTTTTCATTCATTCATATACTAGTACAATCACCACTCATACCTAGGATGAAGTTTAAGACTCTCATCAGTTTTGCTTTTCTATGACAAAGAATGACCTAGTGACATTACATAGGTCTAGCTCACCTCTCGATTATCCTATCGTAACACATTTGGTATCGTAGAGTTCATCATGTGCATCATTTGAGGATGGCCTCATTCATTCTTTTGGAACTTGAAATTTAACAGACATAGATCATTTAAGCATCATGAAATCCAGTGCCTCCCCCACACTAAAAAGAGGTGGAATCACTAGCCAAAGAGACCTAAAACATACTAGCGTACATGGAAATTGAACCTCGCTAGATCCCTATATTGGCAGTATATGTTCAAATACTAAGAGATATAAGGAGACTCATACCTGTCATGCCGTAAAGTCTCATCTCATGAGAGTTATGTGAACCTCCCCAATTCCCGCAAGAAGGCATTGCCGCGAATAGCTAGTCTATCGGTGCTCTGTATAAAGTTCCATTACATTCAACTCACACATCATGGTAGTTGGCTTCTAGTATGAGGACATCATCACTAAATAGATGATTTATTATCTCATCATTAATATTAAGAGTATATTAATCTCAATAATTTTATTAGAGTGGTCATAGGGAATGGTCTATTCATTAATTTTACACTGTCATTGGTGAGTACATTTTGGTAACATATACTTAGGCTCATTTGAGATTGCTATAATCTTTTACATTAGCACCATATAATGTTGTCACCATAATCATTAGTATTAGCACATTTCCTCTTCATAATTACTCACCCCTTTTTACATGAATATTCATTTTATCATATGCCAATACACTTGGTCATTTAGTGTGGTTCACACTCTTTAGGGTTTCATCATTTTATCACATACATCTTAGGTTCACTTACTTTTGAACGTATTCTAGAATTATGAGTCCACGCATGCCAGCCATGAGGCTTCATTCATAGTTTGTCTAAGTGATTCATATTTACCCAAAATTATGTGGTAGATATGCAAAGATATTGATTTTGATATTTCGAGGCAGCATTCATCAAGTATTTACTTATGTATGACTTTATGACAGTACGGAATTGGTCAAGGGATCCCAACTTAGAATCCCTTGGACAACACTTAGATTATTTCCTTTCACCGAATATTGGATTTACATTTCGGCTTATGGAACCCAATTTCAAATCCCCTCACCAATATTATTTTTCCTTTCTTTTCCCTCCCCTCATTTCACCTTAGTCGTTTTAGGCATTAGGAGATCTGGTATCGAACCCCCATAACAACATTCATTTATTTCTCTTTTTCTAAGTTTTTCCATGTTGGCCAAGAGGAGGTGGGTTTGAACCTCATTCCTTTTATTATTAATTTTTTTTAAATTACTCTCCTAGTCTCCTCCATCAGCCAAGGTGTGGTGGGTTTTAATCCACTCCTCCCATTATTTTTATTAATTTAAACTTTCCTTTTTATCTCATGTTTGGCCGAGAGTTTGTCGGTTCGAATCCCACTCCTCTAATTTTTTTCCAGCTTTCATGTAGTGAGGTCTTGGGTTCAATCCCCACTGACCTCACATGTTTTAAATTTATTTTTAAACTTCTCAAACTTCAAGTATTCTGGTCGAAAACTCCATCAACAAGTGCTGGAAATTTTATTAAATTTTCTAGCCGTTATTTAATATCATTCGTACGTTCGTTTTGTGGTATTTTCACGATTTTTTTGACGCGTTATTAGGTGTAGATTCATTATTGTTTTATCTTAGATTTTTCAACTTAAGATCAGCAACCTTACACTTCATTTAAATATCACAAACTACACACTTTATGAAATTAATTCCATTCATCAAACAAGCCATTTTAAGACTTCAAAGTGGAGAACAACAACAAACATTTTACACATTGCACCACATATTTTCGGTTGACATTATTGAACATGCTGGCTATTTACAAACACAAAATAACAAAGAACATCAGATAACACACTTAGCTATCAGAAACCATACAAAAAACATGATTTTTAAACTAATTTTGATTGAAATCAGAAGGAGACTAGGGAGAAGGAATTCGACAATAGAAGGGACAACCCTAGAACATACGTTGAATTTTGGAGAAAGGAATTTCTTTTGGAGAAAGGATTCCAAGAGATAAAACCCATACCTTGAAGTATCTTTCAACACCTTCAAAAATCCTCCCCTAAACCGTCAACACGATCCTGTCGAGATGATGATGTAAAAATTTTCGTTTCTTAAGTTAGCATGCTTGTTTATTTTTTTTGTAAGTTATTTTAGTGTATAGAACTTTTGATTGGTTTCTAATGTTTTGTTTTCTATTTTTCCAGCAAAGAAAGAAAATGGGCGACAGAGAGAGAGAGAGAGAGAGAGAGGTTTAGGCGTGTGAGAGAGTTTGTGTGAGATAGTGCTCCTTAAAACTAGGATAGTTGGCAAGACTTAGTCTATTTAAGTTAATAATTAATAACTAAAAATCAGATTTCCCCATTTTTCTAATCAGCCATTAACTAAATAATATTAATTAATTCGATTAATTTACCCACTTAAATAGAAAAAATTAATTCATTGCTTCCACCTCGGTTCGAACCTGGGTAGAGCAAGACTGTACTCTTAGAGCCCATTTTCGGCCCTTTCCCCCCAAAATACCCCTCCACCTTATTAATTACATAATTTAATATATATTTAGAGTAATTATGATATTACCCTTAGCAAGGAAAAAGACCATTTTACCCCAAGACCCTCCAAACATAAGATTTCCCCTTTTTAAGTCCGGTAAAGATTCATTCAGGCAAATCTTCATATTCAGAAGGCCCACTTGGCTAGACCCAACCTTTCCTAGCTCAACTAACTCCCCCAGTAAGTTGGAATTCATGTTGCAAGGGTTCAAAGGCAAGGTTCCACACGCATGTATCCGTGTGAACCCGGTGTAACGACCTGTTTAGTCGTTTTGAGCAGCAGATTTTATTTCTGGAAAAACTGGCGGGGACGACGGATGTAACGACGGACCGTCGTGGTCACGACGACCCGTCGAGGAAGTTTCGTTCCATGACACTTAGAATTCTGAAATTGGGTACTGAAAATCGACTCTCTGTAATCTGTGACGGAGGTGCAGGACGGACCGTCACAGGTGTGACGGGCCGTCACAGCCCACTCGAGTTATAAGGGGCTGCGACGACCTGCGTGACGGACCGTCGCAGGCACGACGGGCCGTCACAGGTTGCGCGAATCCCAGGCAGATTCGGATTTCTTCACACGTTTTAAGGGACGTTTTGGACTATTCTTTCCTTAATTATAAAGTTAGAGAGTTAATATTAATAAGTCTAATTACTTGGGGGTTAAAAGAGGTAACCTTAAGTTAATTAGTGGGTTTTATTGTCCTCTTTCACACTTAGTTATATGTTAATTAGGGTAAAAGAAAGAGGGTTTGAACATAAGAAAACAGAAAGAGAAAAGAAAAGAGAGAGATAGATTGATCGAATTGAGGGAGATTGAACGAGAAGAAGAAAGCTTCGGAAATTGCTTGTTGATTCCAATTCTTCGGTGGAGGTAGGTTATGGTTTTTACGATATTCGTAGTGAACTCTTAATAGTGAATGATATGTATTGATAGTATTGTAAACCCTGCGATGTGCTTAAATTGTATGCTTGCATGATTGTGATTATGAAATTGTGATGAATAAACAAAGCATGATGAAGCTATTGAATCCCAAATCTTGAAAGAACCCTAATTCACTTATTAATGATGATGCCTTAGTATAAAAGAAGGCTTGATATATTATATAATGAGATTGATGATGCCTTAGTATAAAAGAAGGCTTGATATATTATATAATGAGATTGATGATGCCTTAGTGTAAAAGAAGTGTTGATGAATTAGGGGATCGGGTGCCACGTTCCGGTACCAGGATAGAATAGAGGATCGGGTGCCACGTTCCGGTACCAGGATAGAATGAATATGAGGATCGGAGTGTCACGTTCCGACACAAAGATAGAATATGGATCGGGTGCCACGTTCCGGTACCAGGATAGTATATGAGGATCGGAGTGTCACGTTCCGACACCAGGATAGTATATGGATCAGGTTCCACGTTCCGGTACCAGGATAGTATATGAGGATCGGAGTGCCACGTTCATGCACCAGGATAGAAATAGAGGAGCAGAGTGTCACGTACCAACACAAGAGGAAGAAAGATAATGAATATACTCAATCTAATGAACGTAATTCCCAAACGAGTATGGTATTGAGGCTTGAATCCTCATGTGGGAACTCGGTTGTATTTATTGATGAAGTTATATTGTTATTGCTACATGTTGAGTATTGTAGTTGATTTACATTATTATTGATATATACTGTTCCCTATTTTTGAGTTGGCCGATGATATCTACTCAGTACTTGTGGTTGTACTGACCCCCTACTTTTATGTCCTCTTCTTTGTTATTTGTGTAATGCAGCAAACGTTCCGTCAACTTCAACTCAATAGTAGATCTAGCCAGTCTTCACTTCATCGGAAATTCAGATGGAGCTAATGCGTCTAGCTTGGACTGGGTCTTCTTCTTCAAAACTTGATGCCTTGAACTTCCGGCATGGACTAGATAGTATTTGTTTTAGCTTCTTAGACAGTTTTAGTTTAGCAATTTAAGATAGATGTTCTTGTGATGATGACTTCCAGATTTTGGGGATAATAATAATAGTTTTGAATTGTTTTTATTAATGAGTTTAAGTCTTCCGCATTATTTTCTGTCGATATATGTTGAAATGATAAGGGTTAGATTGGTTGGTTCGCTCACATAGGAGGGTAAATGTGGGTGCCAGTCACGTCCCCGATTTGGGTCGGGACAAACTTGGTATCAAAGCATTAGGTTCATTGGTCTCATCACACAAGAACGAGTCTAGTAGAGTCTTAAGGAACGGTAGGGGGACGCCTTTACTTTTCTTTGAGAGGCTATAAGACTTTAGGAAAATTCCATTCTTTCATTCTTCTTTCGTGCTACTACTTGAGTCCAATTGGTATCTAGGTGATACAAATTGGTATCTGACCATCTTCATTCTATTTCACAGATGGTTAGAACTAGAGCAACGACCGCACCAGCAGCAACAACGGAAAGACAAGAAATGACTGAGCCAGCCACTGGGGCTGTAGCTCGAGGAAGAGCAGTGGCAAGAGGTCGTGGGAGGACGTCCTCTAGAGGAAGAGGACGAGCCCCTAGCCCATCTGATACTAGGGCGGTGACTCCTCCACCGACCGAGGAGGTGATAAGAGAGGGTGAGGAAGGGGAGAATGAACAAGTGCAAAATGAGGAAATGCCACCCCAACCTACCCCAGAGATGATCAACCAGGTACTTGCTTATCTTAGCGGGTTATCCGATCAGGGTCAGGCACCTCCAGTGGTTTCTGCACCAACACCTCCGGTTTCAGAGGTACGACATGCGGCTACTATGGCTCCCCGTATGGATGCATCATTGGGAATAGACACATTTCCACGTCTGACTACTGGGCTATTATGACAAATGATCAGCATGAACTTTTCAGTAAGTTCTTGAAATTGAAACCTCCAGTCTTTAAGGGCGCAGAATCAGAGGATGCCTACGATTTTCTGGTTGATTGTCATGAGCTACTACACAAGATGGGTATAGTAGAACGGTTTGGCGTTGTGTTCGTGAGCTATCAGTTTTAAGGAAACGCCAAAATGTGGTGGCGATCACATGTTGAGTGTCAACCAACAGATTCACCACCTATGACTTGGGAATCATTCTCTACCCTATTTATGGAGAAGTATATCCCAAGGACTTTGAGAGATAGAAAAAGGGATGAGTTCTTGAGTCTCGAACAAGGTAGGATGACGGTCAACGCATACGAGGCTAAGTTTCGTGCTTTATCAAGGTATGCCACCCAACTTTGTTTTAGTCCACAAGAACGGATCCGCTTTTTTGTAAAGGGGTTGAGGTCAGAATTGCGGATTTCAGCCTTACAGGTAGCAGCTACGACAACATCCTTCCAAGAGGTGGTAGACTTTGTGATAGAAGTGGAAGGAGTGAAGCCAGATGACCTCACCACGACATCGACATCAAAAAGGTTTCGAAGGGGAGGTGAGTTTAACAGTTCGTATACTAGAGGACAGAGTTCTGGAGGCTACTCAGTTCGACCAATTCAGTCTTCACTACAGACTATAGTTGGGGGTCCACCTCAGACCGGTCAACACTTCTCTGAGATACCTATGCATGAACCCAGAGAATGCTATGGATGTGGGGAGATTGGACATATTAAGAGATATTGTCCAAAACAGAGTAATCGACCCCCAATAGCTAGAGGTAGAGGTGGTTATGGAAGAGGCCGTCATTATGGAGGACGCGGTGGTCGAGGTAATGGTGGTCACCACAACGGCAGAGATGATGGGAAAATGGGAGCCACTATGACACAACATGGTAGGGGCAACGGACAGACTGGTGATAGGGCCCATTGTTACGCTTTCCCTGGGAGATCTGAAGCGGAGGCGTCTAATGCTGTTATCACAGGTAATCTTTTGGTTTGTGGTTGCATGGCATCTGTATTATTTGACCCTGGCTCCACGTTTTCATATGTATCTTCATCATTTGCTAATGGTCTAAATTTGCATTGTGAATTACTTGACATGCCTATTCGTGTTTCTACTCCGGTGGGTGAGTCTGTGGTAGTTGAAAAGGTATATAGGTCTTGTTTGGTGAACTTTGTGGGGAGCAACACTTATGTAGATTTGGTTATCTTAGAAATGGTTGATTTTGATGTAATTCTGGGCATGACTTGGCTTTCTCCGAATTTTGCGATTTTGGATTGTAATGCTAAAACGGTGATGTTAGCCAAGCCTGGGACAGATCCGTTAGTGTGGGAGGGTGACTACACTTCCAATCCGGTGCGTATTATCTCCTTTCTTCGTGCTAAGAAAATGGTTAGTAAAGGGTGTTTAGCTTTCTTGGCACATCTCAAGGATGACACCACCCAAGTACCCTCGATTGAGTCGGTTTCGGTAGTTCGTGAGTTTTTGGATGTGTTCCCTGCAGATCTTCCTGGCATGCCACCGGATAGGGATATTGATTTCTGCATTGATTTGGAACCGGGTACTCGCCCCATTTCTATACCCCCTTATAGAATGGCTCCCGCGGAGTTAAGAGAGTTAAAGGCACAACTTCAAGAGTTGTTGAGTAAGGGCTTCATTAGACCAAGTGCATCTCCTTGGGGTGCTCCGGTTTTGTTTGTGAAGAAGAAGGATGGGAGTTTTCGGATGTGCATAGACTATAGGACAACTGAACAAGGTAACTATCAAGAACAAGTATCCTCTTCCTCGCATTGATGACTTGTTCGATCAGTTACAAGGTGCTTGTGTCTTCTCAAAAATTGACTTGAGATCCGGTTATCATCAATTGAAAATACGGGCAACAGATGTGCCAAAGACTGCTTTTCGGACTAGGTATGGGCATTATGAATTTGTAGTGATGTCCTTTGGTCTTACAAATGCCCCCGCTGCTTTCATGAGCTTGATGAATGGGATTTTTAAGCCATATTTGGACCTCTTTGTGATCGTATTTATAGATGATATACTGGTATATTCTAAAAGTAAGAAGAAACATGAGGAGCATTTGAGAATTGTATTGGAAATGTTGAGGGAGAAAAAACTTTATGCCAAGTTCTCTAAGTGTGAGTTTTGGCTAGATGCAGTGTCCTTCTTGGGGCATGTAGTTTCTAAGGATGGAGTGATGGTGGATCCTTCTAAGATTGAGACAGTGAAGAATTGGGTAAGGCCCACTAATGTGTCAGAAATACGGAGTTTTGTTGGGTTAGCTAGCTACTACCGCCGCTTTGTCAAGGGATTCTCTTCTATCGCTTCCCAATTGATGAACTTGACTACGCAGAATGTTCCATTTGTATGGTCGGATGAGTGCGAAGAAAGTTTTCAGAAACTCAAGACTTTGTTGACTACTGCACCTATCCTCACCTTGCCGGTAGAGGGTAAGAATTTCATTGTCTATTGTGATGCATCCTATTCGGGTTTGGGTGCAGTGCTAATGCAAGAAAAGAATGTGATTGCTTATGCTTCAAGACAATTAAAAGTGCATGAACGTAACTATCCAACCCACGATTTGGAGTTGGCCGCGGTAGAATTTGCACTAAAGCAATGGAGACATTATTTATATGGGGTTAAGTGTGAAATCTATACGGATCATCGTAGTCTACAGTATGTCTTTACTCAGAAAGATTTGAACTTGAGACAGAGGAGATGGATGGAACTACTGAAGGACTACGACATCACTAACTTGTATCATCCGGGGAAGACGAATGTTGTGGCAGATGCTTTGAGTAGAAAGGCGGGAAGCATGGGAAGTCTAGCTCATTTGCAAGCTTCTAGACGCCCATTGGATAGAGAGGTTCAGACTCTTGCTAACGACTTGATGAGGTTAGGAATAAATGAGAAGGGAGGATTGTTGGCTAGTGTGGAGTCAAGATCTTCTTTTCTTGACAAGATTAAGGGAAAACAGTTTGATGATGAGAAACTAAGGCGAATCGGAGATAAAATGTTGCAAGGAGAGGCTAAGGAAGCAACAATCGACGAGGAAGGTGTTTTGAGGATTAAGGGAAGGGTATGTGTGCCCCGCATCGATGATTTGATTAACACTATTCTGACAGAGGCTCATAGTTCAAGGTATTCTATACATCCGGGTGCAACCAAGATGTATCGCGACCTAAAACAACACTTTTGGTGGGGTAGAATGAAGCGCGATATTGTTGACTTTATTTCCAAATGTCCAAACTGTCAACAAGTAAAGTATGAACACCAGAGGCCCGGAGGAACGCTTCAGAGAATGCCCATTCCTGAATGGAAGTGGAAGAGAATAGCAATGGACTTTGTGGTTGGTCTTCCGAAGACAATGGGTAAGTATGACTCCATTTGGGTGATTGTTGATAGGTTAACTAAGTCTGCTCATTTCATTCCGGTCAAGGTGACTTACAATGCTGAGAAGTTAGCCAAGATCTATATCTCAGAAATCGTTTGGTTGCATGGAGTCCCACTCTCCATTATATCAGATAGAGGTACGCAGTTTACTTCTATGTTTTGGAAAACATTGCATGCTGAATTGGGTACTAGGTTTGACCTTAGTACCGCGTTCCATCCTCAGACCGATGGTCAGTCTGAGCGAACGATTCAAGTGTTGGAGGATATGCTTCGTGCATGCGTGATAGAGTTTGGTGGCCATTGGGATAACTTCTTACCTTTGGCAGAGTTTTCATACAATAATAGCTATCACTCTAGTATTGATATGGCTCCATTTGAAGCATTGTATGGGAGGAGGTGTATATCTCCCATTGGTTGGTTCGATGCATTTGAGGTTAGACCTTAGGGTACTGACCTTTTGAGGGATTCGTTAGATAAGGTGAAGGGCATTCAAGAAAAGCTTCTAGCGGCGCAAAGTAGACAAAAGGAGTATGCAGACCGGAAGGTTAGAGACTTGGAGTTCATGGAAGGTGAACAAGTCTTGTTGAAGGTTTCACCCATGAAAGGGGTGATGCGGTTTGGCAAAAGAGGTAAGCTAAGTCCAAGGTATATTGGACCATTTGAGGTACTAAAGCGAATAGGGGAGGTGGCTTATGAATTAGCCTTGCCCCCTGGGCTGTCCGTAGTGCATCCGGCATTTCATGTGTCCATGTTGAAAAGATACCATGGAGATGGAAACTACATTATCCGTTGGGATTCAGTTTTGTTTGATGAGAACTAGACTTATGAAGAGGAACCGGTTGCTATATTAGATAGAGAAGTTCGCAAATTGAGGTCGAGAGAGATTGCATCCATCAAAGTTCAATGGAAGAATCGACCGATTGAAGAAGCTACTTGGGAGAAGGAGGCAGATATGCAAGAAAAATACCCACATCTGTTTACAGATTCAGGTACTCCTTTTCGCCATTGTTTTTCTTCTTTTGATCGTTCGGGGACGAACGATAGGTAAATTGGTATCTATTGTAACGACCTGTTTAGTCGTTTTGAGCAGCAGATTTTATTTCTGGAAAAACTGGCGGGGACGACAGATGTAACGACGGACCGTCGTGGTCACGACGACCCGTCGAGGAAGTTTCGTTCCATGACACTTAGAATTCTGAAATTGGGTACTGAAAATCGACTCTCTGTAATCTGTGACGGAGGTGCAGGACGGACCGTCACAGGTGTGACGGGCCGTCACAGCCCACTCGAGTTATAAGGGGCTGCGACGACCTGCGTGACGGACCGTCGCAGCCACGACGGGCCGTCACAGGTTGCGCGAATCCCAGGCATATTCGGATTTCTTCACACGTTTTAAGGGACGTTTTGGACTATTCTTTCCTTAATTATAAAGTTAGACGGTTAATATTAATAAGTCTAATTACTTGGGGGTTAAAAGAGGTAACCTTAAGTTTATTAGTGGGTTTTATTGTCCTCTTTCACACTTAATTATATGTTAATTAGGGTAAAAGAAACAGGGTTTGAACATAAGAAAACAGAAAGAGAAAAGAAAAGAGAGAGATAGATTGATCGAATTGAGGGAGATTGAACGAGAAGAAGAAAGCTTGGGAAATTGCTTGTTGATTCCAATTCTTCGGTGGAGGTAGGTTATGGTTTTTACGATATTCGTAGTGAACTCTTAATAGTGAATGATATGTATTGATAGTATTGTAAACCCTGCTATGTGCTTAAATTGTGTGCTTGCATGATTGTGATTATGAAATTGTGATGAATTAACAAAGCATGATGAAGCTATTCAATCCCAAATCTTGAAAGAAACCTAATTCACTTATTAAGGATGATGCCTTAGTATAAAAAAAGGCTTGATATATTATATAATGAGATTGATGATGCCTTAGTATAAAAGAAGGCTTGATATATTATATAATGAGATTGATGATGCCTTAGTGTAAAAGAAGGCTTGATGAATTAGGGGATCGGGTGCCACGTTCCGGTACCAGGATAGAATAGAGGATCGGGTGCCACGTTCCGGTACCAGGATAGAATGAATATGAGGATCGGAGGGTCACGTTCCGACACCAGGATAGTATATGGATCGGGTGCCACGTTCCGGTACCAGGATAGTATATGAGGATCGGAGTGTCACGTTCCGACACCAGGATAGTATATGGATCAGGTGCCACGTTCCGGTACCAGGATAGTATATGAGGATCGGAGTGCCACGTTCCGGCACCAGGATAGAAATAGAGGAGCGGAGTGTCACGTACCGACACAAGAGGAAGAAATATAATGAATCTTGAAAGATAATGAATATACTCAATCTAATGAACGTAATTCCCAAACGAGTATGGTATAGAGGCTTGAGTCCTCATGTGTGAACTCGGTTGTATTTATTGATGAAGTTATATTGTTATTGCTACATGTTGAGTATTGTAGTTGATTTACATTATTATTGATATATACTGTTCCCTATTTTTGAGTTGGCCGATGATATCTACTCAGTACTTGTGGTTGTACTGACCCCCTACTTTTATGTCTTCTTCTTTGTTATTTGTGTAATGTAGCAAACGTTCCGTCAACTTCAACTCAACCGTAGATCTAGCCAGTCTTCACTTCATCGGAAATTCAGGGTGAGCTAATGCGTCTAGCTTGGACTGGGTCTTCTTCTACAAGTCTTGATGCCTTGAACTTCCGGCATGGACTAGCTAGTATTTGTTTTAGCTTCTTAGACAGTTTTAGTTTAGCAATTTAAGATAGATGTTCTTGTGATGATGACTTCCAGATTTTGGGGATAATAATAATAGTTTTGAATTGTTTTTATTAATTAGTTTAAGTCTTCCGCATTACTTTCTGTCGATATATGTTGAAATGATAAGGGTTAGATTGGTTGGTTCGCTCACATAGGAGGGTAAATGTGGGTGCCAGTCACGTCCCCGATTTGGGTCGTGACACCCGGTCTAATCGTAGGAATTCTAGACACATTGAGTATTACTTATCTTATACATTGTAAGGATTGTTACAAGAACCATAACGCTAACCTTAGCACTAGCTGTAACTCTAAACCATATACCCGAAACCCTTAGCCCAAATTATCAAAACCCAAATATGAAAGCCTAAATTTTAAACTTCAAATGCTAAACCCAGATATATATAAAACCTAAAAAAAAACTACACCCTAACCCTAATCCAAACCTTAACGCAAACCATAAACCCTAACCCTAATTTAAAAAAAACCAAGTACAATATACAAAATTCCAAACATTAAACACTAAACAATACATTTTAAATCTTAAATATTAAACAAAAAACCCTAAAACCTAAACCCTAACTCAAACCCAAACCCAAAACCTAAATCATTAACCCAAAACCCATAACCCAAAATACGAAAACCAAGACATTAGACACTAAACAGTATATTATAAACCACAAATCCTAAACAGAAACCCGAAAACCTATAAAAAACCTAAACCTTAACCTTATACCTAACCCTAACCCTAAACCTAAACCTAATCATAACCTTTACACTAACCCTAACCCTAAACCATTAACCCAAAAGCCCATGCCCAAAATACGAAAACCCAAATATTAAACACTAAAGCATAGATTTTAAACCGAAAATCCTAAACTCCAAAACCGAAAATGTAAAAAAAAATAGAAAAACCCTAACCCTCACCAAATCCATAACACGAATACTAACTCTAACTTTATCCTTCATCCTTACCCTAAATCCTATACCCTTAACCCAAAGGACAAAATACAAAAACCCAAACATTAAACACTAAGCCATAGATATTAAAACTCCAATCCTTGACCCAATTCCTAAAACCTAAAAAAAAACTACACCCTATATCATTAACCCAAAGCAAAAAACCCAAGCCCAAAATACAAAAATCCAAACATTAAAAAATAAACCATTGATATTAATCTTGAAATGCTAAACCCTGAATCATAAAATATAAAAAACATACACCCTAACCCTAATCATAACCCTAACCCTTATAATATACCTAAAACCTAAAACCTATGTCGAAATAACAAAAACCAAAAATTAAACACTTAACCATAGATTTTAAACCTCAAATCCTAAACTACAAACCATAAATCTTTAAAAAACCCTATATCATTAACCCAAAGCAAAAAACCCAAGCCCAAAATACGAAAACTCGAACACTAAACACTAAACCATAAATGTTATACCAATAATTCTTAACCCCACAACCTAAAACAATGAAAAATCCTAAACACTAACACTAACCCTATGCATAACAAGAAACTAACCCTAACCCTATTTGTACCCCTAACTCTAAACCCAAAACCCCAAATCTGAAGGAAAAATACAAAAACAATAACATTAAACACTAAACCATAGATATAACAACTCAAATACTCAACCCCAAACCCAAAAACCTAAAAAACAAAATAAACCATAACCATAACCCTAACATCAACCCTAACCCTAACCCTACAATAAATCCTAAACCCCAATCCGAAAATACAAAAACCCTAGCATTAAACACTAAACCATAGATGTTATAAATAAAATCTTTAACCCCAAAGACTAAAACCTAAAATATGACCTAAATGTTATCCCTAACCTTAAGATTAACCGTAACACTAATCCTAACCCTAACATAAAACGAAACCCAAAGCCAAAAATACCAAAACCCAAACATTAAGTACTAAATAATTGATTTTAATCCTCAAATGCTGAACCTTGAACCATAAAATCTAAAAAAGAGCTACACCCTAATCCTAATCCTAACCCTAACCCCAACCCTAACCTAACCCTAAACACTAAACACTAAGTAAAAAAAAGCCCCTTAACCCAAAATATAGAAACCCAAAGGTTAAACACTAAAGCATAGATTTTAAACCAAAAAACCTACACCCCAAAACCTAAAAACTAAAAAAACATAAACCTTAACCCTAACCTTATCTATAACATTAGCCCTAACAATATCCATAACTATAACCCTAATCCCAAAGCCCAAAATACCAAAACCCTAACATTATACAATAAATCATAGATATTAGAACTTAAATAACCCCAAACCCTAAAACATAAAAAACAACTAAAACCTAACCCTAACCCTAAGATTAACCCTAACGCAAAATAAAACCCAAAACCATAACACAAACCCTATCTATAACATAAATCATAACCATAACCCTATCTATAACCCTAACCCTAAAACCTATACCCTAAACTCAAGGACAAACATACCAAAACCCGAACATTAGAAACTCAACCATAGACATACACCTCAAATCCTTAACCCAACACCCTAAAACGTAAAATCAACCAAAACCTAAACCCTAACACTTACATTAACCCTAACCCTAACCCTACCATAAACCCTAAATCTAAGACCAAAATACAAAAATCCAAACAATAAACACTAAACAATTGATATTAAGCCTCAAATTAAACATCCTAAACCCAAAAATAAAAAAGAACCCAAAACACTAACCCTAACCTTAACGTTAACCTAAACCATAATTGTAAACCATAAACGCAAAAGCTAAAGCCCAAAATACCAAAATACAAACATTAAATTCTAAAAAATAGATTTTGAACATCTAATTTTAAACCCTTAACCATAATAAAAAAAACCTACACCCTAACCCTAAACCATAAGTCCCAAAAAAATCTAAGTAAAATTATGAAAACCAAGACTTTAAAGAATAAACCATAGATTTTAAACGTCAAATCCTAAACCACAAACCCTATAATCTAGGAATCATAAACCCTAACCCTTACCCAACCCCTAACACTAATCTTAACCCTTATCCTAACACTAAACAATTAACCCAATGAGCCAAGAACAAATACTATATGTATATGTTTGACCTACTAGATTGGGTTTGACATTTCAAGAACAAAGAATAAAATACAAAAATCCAAATATTAAACATTAAACCATAGATTTTAAACAGAAAATCTTAAATCACAAAACCTAAAACCTAAAAAAACACTAAACCCTAACCCTAACCATAACCATAACAGGAACCATATCTATAACCCTAACCCTAAACCCTAAATCTAATGCACAAAACACAAATACCCTATCATTTAGCATTAAACCATAGATTTTACTACTCAAAACCATAATCTCAAATCCTAAGACCTAAAAAACAACAAAAACACTAACCCTACTATAAATCCTAACACCCAAGCCCAAAATACAAAAACCTAAACATTAAACTCTAAACCATGGATATAAAACCTCTAATCCTAAACCATAAATACAAAAATCATTAAAAAACAAAACCCTAACCCTAAACTTAACCCTAATCCTAACCCTAAACCCTATGACCAAGACCCTATGCCCAACATATAAAAACTCAAATGATAAACTCTGAATAAAAAATTCTAAAAAAAATACACACTAACCATAACCCTAACCTGAAACTGTGAACCCTAAGTCCAAAAAAACCATAAGTACAAAATATGAAAACTTAAAAAATAAACACCATGCCATAGATTTTAAATTTCAAATCCATAACAAAACACCCTAATACCTAAAAAAACTATACCCTTACCGTCACCCTAACAATTAACCCCAAGCCCAAAATACAAAACCCCAAACATTAAACACCAAAAAAGTATATTTTAAAAAGAAATCCTAAATACCAAAATCTAATACCTAAAAATGAATAAACAATAACACTGACCCTATCCCTAACACGAACCCTAACCCTAAACCCTAAACCCTAAGACCAAAGCACAAAACACTAAAACCCTAACATTAAACACAAAACCATAGATATTATAACTAAATTTTTAACCCAAAACCCTAAAACATAAAAAAAATAAACTAAACCATAACCCAAACCTTAAATTTAACCTATTACTAAATCCGACCATAAACCTTTAAAGACCAAGCCAACAATACACTAATTCATAGATATTACAACTGAAATCCTTTACTCAAAATCCTTAAAACAAAAGTAACAACCTAAACCCTAACCCTACCTTTAATACTAAACCCCATGCCCAAAATAACAAAACCCAAACATTAAACACTAAACCATATATGTTATAACTCAAATCTTTAAACCCAAACCCTAACCCCTAATAAACAACCTAAACCCTAACCTTAATCCTAATATTAACCCAAAGCCTACCATAAACATAAATCCTAAGACAAAAAACATAAACCCAAACAATAAACACTATAACATTGACTTTAACCCTTAAATTCTACACCATGAACCCAAAAATCTAAAAGAGCCCAAAACCCTAGCCCTAACCCTAAATCTAACCTTAAACATAACCCTAACTCTAAACGATAAACCCAAAATGCGAAGCCCAAACTACAAAAACTCAAACAATAAATACTAAAACATAGATTTTAAACCTCAAAATCTAAGACCTGAACCAAATTAATAAAAACTACACCGTATCCCTAAACCCTAAGTCCAAAAAAACACCTAAGTCCAAAATATGAAAAACTAGACATTAAACACAAAACCATAGATTTTGACCCTCTAATCCAAAACCAAAAACCCTAAAATCAAAAAAACCTTTACTCTAACCCTAACCCTAACCCCAATCCAAACCCTAACCTTAACCTTAACCTTAACCCTAACCCTAACCCTAAACCATTAACCCAAAACCCCAAGCCCAAACTACCAAAATTGAAACATTAATCATTAAACCATAGATTTTAAACCAAAAATCGTAAAACAAAACCCTAAAACAAAAAAACAAACCTAAACCCAACACTAACTGTAATTCCTAAACCACATGCCCATAATACAAAAACCCAAACATTAAACACTAAACCGTTGATATTAAACCTGTAATCTTAAATCCTAAACCCAAACACCTAATAAATAACCAAACCCCTAACCCTAACCTTATCGTAACCCTAACAAAAACTCTAAACGATAAACTTGCAACACTAACCATTGATTTTAAACCTCAAATGCTAAATCCTGAACCATAAACCTAAAAAAACCTACACCCTAACCCAAATCCTAACCCTAATCCTAACCCTACCCTATATGCTAAACCCTAAACCCTAATTCAAAAAGAAACCTATGACCAAAATACAAAAACCGAAACATTAAACACTAAACGATTTATTTTCATATAGAATTCTAAAGTAAAAAACCTAAACATAAAAAACACATAAATCCAAACCCAATCCCAAACCCTAACTTTAATTCTAACCCTAACCCTAAATTATTAACATGAAACACTAAGCTCAAAATACCTAAACCCAAATATTAAACACTAAACAATAGAATTAAAAGAATAATCCTAAACCCCAAAACCTAAAACCTATAAAAAAAAATGTAAACTCAAACACTAACCCTATCCGTAACACAAAACCTAACTCTTTCCCTATCCTTAACCGTAACCCTTAACCCTTAACCCGACACTCTAAATACAAAGCACAAACTACCAAAACCCTAACATTTCGCACTAAACCTAAATATTGCAATTCTAATCCTTAACCCCAAAATGTAAAACCTTAAAATTGACCTGAACCCTAACCTAACCCTAACCCTACCATAAATCCTAAACCTCAAGCCCAAAATGCTAAAACCTAAATAGTCAACACTAAACAATTGATAATTAATCTAAAATACGAAAAACTAAATCAGAAAACTAATAAAACTAAAACTCTAACTCAAACCCTAAACCTAACCCTCTCCTTAATCCTAACCCTAACTCTAAATCATAACCCAAAACCCTAAGAGTAAAATATAAAAAACCAAACGAAAACACTAAACCATAAGTTTTAAACCTCAAATTCTAAACCCTGAACCATAATGTCTAAAAAAACTACCACCCTAAACCCTAAACCCTAAGTCCAAAAAAAACCGTAGTCTAAAATACAAAAATCCCAAACATTAAACACTACACCATAGAGTTTAAATCTCAAATCCTAAAACACAAACCCTAAACCCACAAAAAAACTAAACCCTAACCCTAACATTAATCCTAAACAATTTACCCGGAACATTAACCCCAAAATACCTAAACCCAATTATTAAACACCAAAGCATTGATTTTAAACCAAAATCGTTGTCACGACCCAAAACCGAGCCGCGACTGGCACCCACATTTACCCTCCTATGTGAGCGAACCAACCAATCTAACCTTTAACATATTAATACAATATCAACAAAAGCAATGCGGAAGACTTAAACTCATTAATAAAAACAATTCAAAACTATTATTATTATCCCCAAAATCTGGAAGTCATCATCACAAGAACATCTATCCTCAAATTACTAAACTAAAAACGTCTAAGAAGCTAAAACGAATAAAAGCTAGTCCGTGCCGGAAGTTCAAGGCATCGAGACTTGAAGAAGAAGATCCAGTCCAAGCTAGACGCATTAGCTCACCCTGAATTTCCGAAGTGTAGTGAAGACTGGCTAGATCTACTGTTGAGTTGAAGTTGACGGAATGTTTGCTGCATTCCACAAATAACAAGAAGAAAACATAAAAGTAGGGGGTCAGTACAACCACAAGTACTGAGTAGATATCATCGGCCAACTCAAAATAGAAGATAATATATATCAAGTAATATTATAAATCAACTATAAACTCAACATGTAGCAACAACAAGTACTATAATCATCAAAAAGTACCATCAAGTTCATCCATGAGGACTCAAGCCTCAATAACACACTAATTTGGGAATTAAGTTTATTAGATTGAGTATATTTATCATCTTTCAAGATTCATTATCTTTCTTCCTCTTGTGTCGGTACGTGACACTCCGATCCCCTACCACTATGTGTCGGTACGTGACACTCCGATCCCCTAATTCTACGTGTCGGTTCGTGACACCCGATCCCCTATATGTGTAGGTACGTGACACTCCGATCCCCTATATGTGTCGGAACGTGACACTCTGATCCCCTATATGTGTCGGTACGTGACACTCCGATCCCCTACATGTGTCGGTACGTGACACTCCGATCCCCTAATTCTACGTGTCGGTTCGTGACACCCGTCCCACTAATACTATGTGTCGGAACGTGACACTCCGATCCACTAATACTATGTGTCGGAACGTGACACTCTGATCCACTAATACTATGTGTCGGAACGTGACACTCCGATCCACTAACCTCATTCAATTCGTTCATCAAGCCTTCTCTATACCAAGGCATCACCAATCCCATTACTTCAATTCATCAATCCTTCTTTTATACCAAGGCATCATCATTAATAACATAGATTAATGTTTCTTTCAAGATTTGGGATTCAATGGTTTTCATCATGCTTGTTTTATAAAAATCACATAATCATATTCATGAAACCATACAATTAAGACTATAGACAGGTTTACAATACTACGAATACACATCATGCGCTATTAAGAGTCTACTACGAATAGCATGAAAACCATAACCTACCTCCACCGAAGAATTGGAATAAACAAGCAATTTCCCAAGCTTTGATATTCTTCTTCATCGTTCGACTCTCTCAATCGATCAATCTCTCTCTTTTCTTGTTCTTTCTCTTTTTCTTATTCAAACCCTCTTTCCTTTACCCTAATTAACATATAATTAAGTGTAAAAGATGGCAATAATACCCCACTAATTAACCCAAAGTTACCTCTTTTATCCCTCAAGAATTTGAGTTATTAATATAAACCCACGAAATCTATAATTAAGGAAAGAATAGTCCAAACGTCCCTTAAAAGTGTAAAGAAATCTGAATCTGCCTGGGATTCGCGCAACCTGTGACGGCCCGTCGTGCCTGCGACGGTCCGTCACGCAGGTCGTCGCAGCCTCTTAGAACCCAAGTGGACTGTGACGGTCCGTCACACCTGTGACGGTCCGTCCTGAAAGATCGTTACGAAGTTCAGAGAGTCGATTTTCAGTACCCAATTTAAGAATTCCTAAGTATATTGAAACGAGACCCTGCGACGGTCCGTCGTGCCTGTGACGGTCCGTCGTGGGGTCCGTTGCCTCAGCCAATTTTCCAGAAATAAAATCTGCTGCTCAAAACAACTAAACAGGTCGTTACAATAGATACCAATTTACCCATCGTTCGTCCCCGAACGATCAAAAGAAGAAAAACAATGGTGAAACGGAGTACCTGAATCTGTAAACAGATGTGGGTATTTTTCTTGCATATCTGCCTCCTTCTCCCAAGTAGCCTCTTCAACCGGTCGATTCTTCCATTGAACTTTGATGGATGCAATCTCTCTCGACCTCAATTTGTGAACTTCTCTATCTAATATAGCAACCGGTTCCTCCTCATAAGTCAAATTCTCATCAAGCAAAACTGAATCCCAACGGATAATGTAGTTTCCATCTCCATGGTATCTTTTCAAATGGACACATGAAACACCGGATTACATCCGGACAGCCTTGGAGGTAAGGCTAATTCATAAGCCACCTCCCCTACTCGCTTAGTACCTTAAATGGTCCAATATACGTTGGACTTAGCTTACCTCTTTTGCCAACCACGCATCACCCCTTTCATGTGGTGAAACCTTCAACAAGACTTTTTCACCCTCCCATGAACTCCAAGTCTCTAACCTTTCGGTCTGCATACTCCTTTTGTCTACTTTGCGCCGCTAGAAGCTTTTCTTGAATGCCCTTCACCTTATCTAACGAATCCCTCAAGAGGTCAGTACCCCAAGGTCTAACCTCAAATGCATCAAACCACCCAATGGGAGATCTACACCTCCTCCCATACAATGCTTCAAATGGAGCCATATCAGTGCTTGAGTGATAACTATTATTGTATGAAAACTCCGCTAAGGGTAGGAAGTTATCCCAATGACCACCAAATTCTATCACACAATCACGAAGCATATCCTCTAACACTGAATACGTTCGCTCAGACTGACCATCGGTCTGAGGGTGAAATGCAGGCTAAGGTCCAACCTAGTACCCAATTCAGCATGCAATGTTTTCCAAAAACTAGAAGTAAACTGCGTACCTCTATCTGATATGATGGATAGTGGAACCCCATGCAATCGAACGATTTCTGAGATGTAGATTTTTGCTAACTTCTCTGCATTGTAAGTCACCTTGACCGGAATGAAATGAGCCGACTTAGTTAACCTCTCAACAATCACCCAAATGGAGTCATACTTACCCATTGTCTTTGGAAGGCCAACCACAAAGTCCATTGCGATTCTCTCCCACTTCCATTCAGGAATGGGCATTCTCTGAAGCGTTCCTCCGGGCCTTTGGTGTTCCATACTTTACTTGTTGACATTTGGACATTTGGCAATAAAGTCAACAATATCATGCTTCATTCTACTCCACCAAAGTGTTGGTTTAGGTCACGATACATGTTGCACCCGGATGTATAGAATACCTTGTACTATGAGCCTCTGTCAGAACAGTGTTGATCAAAATATCGACGCGGGGTACACATACCCTTCCCTTAATCCTCAAAACACCTTCCTCATCAATTATTGCTTCTTTAGCCTCTCCTTGCAACACTTTATCTCGAATCCGGATCAATTTCTCATCATCAAACTGCTTCCCCTTAATATTGTCAAGGAAGGAGGATCTTGCCTCCACACAAGCTAACAATCCTCCCTTCTCATTTACTTCTAACCTCATGAGGTCATTAGCCAAAATCTGCAATTCTCTAGCAAATGGGCGTCTAGAAGCTTGCAAGTGAGCTAGACTCCCCATGCTTCCCGCCTTTCTACTCAAAGCATCTGCCACAACGTTCGCCTTCCCCGGATGATACAAAATAGTGATGTCGTAGTCCTTCAGTAGTTCCATCCATCTTCTTTGTCTCAAGTTCAAATCTTTCTGAGTAAAGACATACTGTAGACTACGATGATCCGTATAGATTTCACACTTAACCCCATATAAATAGTGCCTCCATTGCTTTAGTGCAAACACTACCGCGGCCAATTCCAAGTCATGAGTTGGATAGTTACGTTCATGCACTTTTAATTGTCTTGAAGCATAAGCAATCACGTTCTTCTCTTGCATTAGCACTGCACCCAAACCCAAATAGGATGCATCGCAATAAACAATGAAGTTCTTACCCTCTACCGGCAAGGTGAGGATAGGTGCGGTAGTCAACAAAGTCTTGAGTTTCTGAAAGCTTTCCTCAAACTCATCCGACCATACAAATGGAACATTTTGCTTAGTCAAGTTCGTCAGTTGGGAAGCAATAGAAGAGAATCCCTTGACAAAGCGGCGGTAGTAGCTAGCTAACCCAACAAAGCTTCTTATTTCTGACACATTAGTGGGTCTTACCCAATTCTTCACTGTCTCAATCTTAGAGGGATCCACCATCACTCCATCCTTAGAAACCACGTGCCCCAAGAAGGACACTACATCTAGCCAAAACTCACACTTAGAGAACTTGGCATAAAGCTTTTTCTCCCTCAACATTTCCAACCAATCTCAAATGCTCCTCATGTTCCTTCTTACTTTAGAATATACCAGTATATCATCTATAAATACGATCCAAAGAGGTCCAAATATGGCTTAAAAATCCCATTCATCAAGCTCATGAAAGCAGCGGGGGCATTTGTAAGACCAAAGGACATCACTACAAATTCATAATGCCCATACCTAGTCCGAAAAGCAGTCTGGGAACATCCGTTGCCGTATTTTCATTGATGATACCGGATCTCAAGTCAATTTTTGAGAAGACACAAGCACCTTGTAACTGATCGAACAAGTCATCAATGCGAGGAAGAGGATACTTGTTCTTAATAGTTACCTTGTTCAGTTGTGTATAGTCTATGCACATCCGAAAACTCCCATCCCTCTTCTTCACAAACAAAACCGGAGCACCCCAGGGAGATACACTTGGTCTAATGAAGCCTTTGCTCAACAACTCTTGATGTTGGGCCTTTAGCTCTCTTAACTCCGCGGGCGCCATTCTATAAGGGGGTATAGAAATGGGGCGAGTACCCGGTTCAAGATCGATACAGAAGTTAATATCCCTATCTGGTGGCATACCAGGAAGTTTTGCAGGGAACACATCCAAAAACTCACAGACTACCGAAACCGACTCAATCGAAGGTACTTGGGTAGTGTCATCCTTGAGATGTGCCAAGAAAGCTAACACCCTTTACTAACCATTTTCTTAGCACGAAGAAAGGATATGATACGCACCGGATTGGAGGTGTAGTCGCCCTCCCACACTAACGGATTTGTCCCAGGCTTGGCTAATGTCACCGTTTTAGCATTACAATCCAAAATCGCAAAATTCGGAGAAAGCCAAGTCATACCCAGAATTACATCAAAATCAACCATTTCTAAGATGACCAAATCTACATAAGTGTTGCTCCCCACAAAGTTCACAAAACAAGACCTATATACCTTTTTAACTACCACAGACTCTCCCACCGGAGTAGAAACACGAATAGGCATGTCAAGTAATTCACAATGTAAATTTAGACCATTAGCAAATGATGAAGATACATATGAAAACGTGGAGCCAAGGTCAAATAATACAGATGCCATGCAATCACAAACCAAAAGATTACCTGTGATAACAGCATCAGATGCCTCCGCTTCGGATCTCCCAGGGAAAGCGTAACAATGGGCCCTATCACCAGTCTGTCCGTTGTGGTGACCACCATTACCTCGACCACCACGTCCTCCAGAGAAGCGGCCTCTACCATGACCACCTCTACCTCTAGCTATTGGGGGTCTGTAACTCTGTTTTGGACAATTCCTCCTAATATGTCCAATCTCCCCACATCCATAACACTCTCTGGAGTCAGGCATAGGTCTCTCGGAGTAGTGTTGACCGTTCTGAGGTGGACCCCAACTACAGTCTGTAGTGAAGACTGAATTGGTCGAACTGAGTGACCTCCAGAGCTCTGTCCTCTAGAGTAAGAACCATTAAACTCACCTCCCCTTCGAAACCTTTTTGATGTCGATGTCGTGGTAAAGTCATCTGGTTTCACTCCTTCTACCTCTATCACAAGGTCTACCACCTCTTGGAAGGATGTTGCCGTTGTCGCTATCTGTAAGGCTGAAATCCGCAATTCTGACCTCAACCCCTTCACAAAACGGCGGATCCGTTCTTGTGGACTGAAATAAAGTTGGGTGGCATACCTGGATAATGCACGGAATTTGGCCTCATATGCGTTAACCGTCATCCTTTCTTGCTCTAGACTCAAGAACTCATCCCTTTTTCTATCTCTCAAAGTCCTTGGGATATACTTCTCCATAAACAAGCTAGAATATGATTCCCAAGTCATAGGTGGTGCCTCTGTTGGTTGACACTCAACATGTGACCACCACCACATTTTGGCGTACCTTTGAAACTGATAGCTTACGAACTCAACGCCAAACCGTTCTACTATACCCATCTTGTGTAGTAGCTCATGACAATCAACCAGAAAATCATAAGCATCGTCAGATTCTGCACCCTTGAAGACTGGAGGTTTCAATTTCAAGAACTTACTGAAAAGTTCGTGCTGATCATTTGTCATTATCGGTCCAGTAGTCAGACGTGGAAATGTGCCTATCTCCAATGAGGCATCCATGCAGGGAGCCATAGTAGCCGCCTGTCGTACCTCTGAAACCGGAGGTGTTGGTGCAGAAACCACTGGAGGTGCCTGACCGTGATCAGATAACCCGCTAAGATAAGCAAGAACCTGATTGATCATCTCTAGGGTAGGTTGGGGTGGCAATTCCTCATTCTGCTCTTGTTCAGTTTCCCCTTCCTCACCCTCTCTTACTACCTCCTCAGTCGGTGGAGGAGTCACCGCCCTAGAATCAGAGGGACTAGGTGCTCGTCCTCTTCCTCTAAAGGACGTCCTCCCACGGCCTCTTGCCACTGTTCTTCCTCGAGCCACAGCCCCAGTGGCTGGCTTAGATGTTTCTTGTCTTGCCGTTGTTGCTGCTGGTGCGGTCGTTGCTCTAGTTCTAACCATCTGCGAAATAGAGTGAAGATGGTCAAATACCAATTTGTATCACCTAGATACCAATTGGACTCAAGTAGTAGCACGAAAGAAAGAATGAAAGAATGGAATTTTCCTAAAGTCTTATAGCCTCTCAAAGAAAAGTAAAGGCGTCCCCCTACCGTTCCTTAAGACTCTACTAGACTCGTCCTTGTGTGATGAGACCAACGAACCTAATGCTCTGATACCAAGTTTGTCACGACCCAAAACCGAGCCGCGACTGGCACCCACATTTACCCTCCTATGTGAGCGAACCAACCAATCTAACCTTTAACATATTAATACAATATCAACAAAAGCAATGCGGAAGACTTAAACTCATTAATAAAAACAATTCAAAACTATTATTATTATCCCCAAAATCTGGAAGTCATCATCACAAGAACATCTATCCTCAAATTACTAAACTAAAAACGTCTAAGAAGCTAAAACGAATAAAAGCTAGTCCATGCCGGAAGTTCAAGGCATCGAGACTTGAAGAAGAAGATCCAGTCCAAGCTAGACGCATTAGCTCACCCTAAATTTCCGAAGTGTAGTGAAGACTGGCTAGATCTACTGTTGAGTTGAAGTTGACGGAACGTTTGCTGCATTCCTCAAATAACAAGAAGAAAACATAAAAGTAGGGGGTCAGTACAACCACAAGTACTGAGTAGATATCATCGGCCAACTCAAAATAGAAGATAATATATATCAAGTAATATTATAAATCAACTATAAACTCAACATGTAGCAACAACAAGTACTATAATCATCAACAAGTACCATCAAGTTCATCCATGAGGACTCAAGCCTCAATACCATACTCATTTGGGAATTAAGTTTATTAGATTGAGTATATTTATCATCTTTCAAGATTCATTATCTTTCTCTTCCTCTTGTGTCGGTATGTGACACTCCGATCCCCTACCACTATGTGTCGGTACGTGACACTCTGATCCCCTAATTCTACGTGTCGGTTCGTGACACCCGATCCCCTATATGTGTCGGTACGTGACACTCCGATCCCCTTATGTGTCGGAACGTGACACTCCGATCCCCTATATATGTCGGTACGTGACACTCCGATCCCCTACATGTGTCGGTACGTGACACTCCTCCGATCCCCTAATTCTACGTGTCGGTTCGTGACACCCGTGCCACTAATACTATGTGTCGGAACGTGACACTCCGATCCACTAATAACTATGTGTCGGAACGTGACAGTCCGATCCACTAATACTATGTGTCGGAACGGACACTCCGTTCCACTAACCTCATTCATTTCGTTCATCAAGCGCCTTCTCTATACCAAGGCATCACCAATCCCATTACTTCAATTCATCAAGCCTTCTTTTATACCAAGGCATCATCATTAATAACATAGATTAAAGTTTCTTTCAAGATTTGGGATTCAATGGTTTTCATCATGCTTGTTTTATCAAAATCACATAATCATATTCATGCAAGCATACAATTAAGCATATAGACAGGTTTACAATACTACAAATACACATCATGCGCTATTAAGAGTCTACTACGAATAGCATGAAAACCATAACCTACCTCCACTATAGAATTGGAATCAACAAGCAATTTCCCAAGCTTTGATATTCTTCTTCCTCGTTCGACTCTCTCAATCGATCAATCTCTCTCTTTTATTGTTCTTTCCCTTTTTCTTATTCAAACCCTCTTTCCTTTACCCTAATTAACATATAATTAAGTGTAAAAGATGGAAATATTACCCCACTAATTAACCCAAAGTTACCTCTTTTATCCCTCAAGAATTTGAGTTATTAATATAAACCCACGAAATCTATAATTAAGGAAAGAATAGTCCAAAACGTCCCTTAAAACGTGTAAAGAAATCCGAATCTGCCTGGGATTTGCGCAACCTGTGACGGCCCGTTGTGCCTGCGACGGTCCGTCATGCAGGTCGTCGCAGCCTCTTAGAACCCAAGTGGACTGTGACGGTCCGTCACACCTGTGACGGTCCGTCCTGCAAGTTCGTTACGAAGTTCAGAGAGTCGATTTTCAGTACCCAATTTCAAAATTCCTAAGTATATTGAAACGAGACCCTGCGACGGTCCGTCGTGCCTGTGACGGTCCGTCGTGGGGTCCGTTGCCTCAGCCTATTTTCCAGAAATAAAATCTGCTGCTCAAAACGACTAAACAGGTCATTACAATCGTAAACCCTAAAACATAAAACCTAAAAAAAACAAAACCCTAACCCAACCCTGTCCCTAACAAGAACCTTAACTCTAACCCAACCCTGTCCCTAACAATAAATTTTTCTCTCTCTAACTCACACTCTCTCCTTTGTCTACAATGGCTAGTGAAAACGACACACACGCGCCGCTGCTCCGATGCGGGCGACGCTGATGGCCGGTCAAACTCTGCTGGACCAAAGCCATCCAGAATTCCATGAGAAGGTCACCAAATTCTAGGGTAATACGCACCAAGAACAACCTCCAAACTCTTTGAAATCGCAGCTCAAAATTGCAATGAGCTCTGCACCGAAAGAGGAGTTCGATAGAGAACGTGAAAATATTTCCCAAGGATTTTCTAGGGGGGGAATCAGGAAGAAAGGATGATGGCAATTAATATTTCGCATCAAGATCCATCATATATCCAAAAATCAGCTAATTCTACCGTCACAATTAGTCAAAATCGAGAGGAGTCCCTTGAAGAATCTGTGAGTCTGTCGCTTGAGTCATGCACTCTAATTCGATCGCCTTTAAGCCAACTTCGTAACGGTTCAATACACAATGCTGAAGAAAACTACATCAGCAACCAAACTGAATCAAACAGAAGTGTCCTCCATGAAATTTATGCAAAGTACATCAAGTTCCTCAAGTTGGAAGACAATATTTTGAAACAAAAAAACAGCTTCAATGGTTTAAGGAGGGTGATAACAACTACAAATACTTCCATTTGTTATAAGGGGAAGAAGGAGGACGTTATTTATTCATAAAGTTGTCAATAAAATGTAGACTGGATACAAGGTGATGACAACATTGCTCAGGGAGCTTGTGAACACTTCAATGAAATCTTTTCCTATGAATTAAAGCTTATCAATGAGAATACCATTGAATGCATTCCAATGATGAATAATCAAGACCAAAATTCCCAACTTACCATTGTTCCTCGTATGGAGGAACTTAAAAAGGTGGTTTTCTCTATAAATCCTAATTCTGCAGCTTGTCCTGATGGAATGAATGGGTACTTCTTTTGATGATGTTGGCATATTATCAAGAATGCTGAAATAGGGTTTGTACAGGCCTTTTTCAGTGGACAAATGATTCGTAAATACTTCTCCCATTCCTGTATTGTTCTGCTCCCTAAAGTGAATAATCCAAAAAAGATGATTGAGTATAGGCCTATAAGTCTGAGTAACTTCACTACCAAGATCATTTCTAAGCTAATGAGAAACAAACTTACTCCTATCCTTCTGATCTTAATATGTACTAACCAATCTAGTTTGTCATGCTTACTTAAGAAATCATTCACCAAATCATTAAACCCCATATTCGTAGAAATTTCATCATTAAATTAGACATTGCGAAAGTTTATGACAAGGTCTCTTGGTCATATATTTCGCTGGTTCTGAGGAAAATGGGATTTGTTGAGGTATGTATTGATATGGTGTGGAGAATCATGGCAAACAATTTGTACTCAATCATTATAAATGGTAAGAGATATGGTTTCTTTCAGTGATCTAGAGGTCTCAAGCAAGGCAATCCACTTATTTGACCCTATTTATTTTAGGTTTTAATGTACTATCAAGATATCTCAACAGAGTTCATAATCATTCAGACAATCATGGTTTATCATAGAAATGAGAGGGCCACAAGTGAACCATCTTAGTTTTGCTAATGACATAATTCTTTTCACTTCAATAAGATGCAAAACTTTGAAACTATTAATGAATACCTTAAAGGAGTATGTAAAGACTTCAGGGAAACTCATCAATGGAGACAAAAGTCATTTGGTGATATTTTCCAAAAAGTTAGGATGTATGAGGAAAGGTACACAATGCTGAAGAAAACTACATCACTAACCAAAGTTAATCAAACAGAAGTATCCTCCATAAAATTAAAGCAAAGTACATCAAGTTCCTTAAGTTGGAAAACAATATTTTGAAACAAAAAACACAACTTCAATGGTTTAAGGAGGGTGATACAAACTCCAAATACTTTCATTTTGTGATAAGGGGAAGAAGAAGGAAGTTATTAATTCATAAAGTTGTCAATGTAAATGGAGACTGGATACGAGGTGATGACAACATCGCTCAGTTACCTTGTGAACACTTCAAAGAAATCATTACTGGTGAAGAAAAGCTTATCAATAAGCATACCTTCGAAGTGCATCCCAATGATGATTATTCAAGACCAAAATTCCGATCTTACCATTGTTCCTCGTATGGAGGAACTTAAAGAGGTGGTTTTCTCTATGAATCTTAATTCTGTAGCTGGTCCTGATTGTATGAATGGGAAATTCTTTAAAAGATGTTGGCATATTATCAAGAAATATCTAATGGGGTTTGTACAGGCCTTTTCCAGTGGATAGATGATTCGTAAATACTTCTCCCATTGTTTTATTGTTCTTCTCCCTTAAGTGAATAATCCAAAAAAGATTATTTAGTATAGGCCTATTAGTCTGAGTAACTTCACTAGCAAGATCATTTCTAAGCTAATGAGCAACAAATTTAGTCCTATCCCTCCTACCTTAATCTCTACTAACCAATCTGGTTTGTCATGCTTGCTCGAGAAATCATTCATCAAATCAAAAACCCCATATTTGTAGAAATTTCATCATTAAATTAGACTTTCGAAAGCTTATGACAGGGTCTCTTGGTCATATATTTCTTTAGTTCTGAGGAAAAATGGGATTTGCTGAAATATGTATTGATATGGTATGGAGAATAACAATTGGTACTCAATCATTAGAAATGATAAGAGATATGGTTTCTGTCAGTCATCAAGAGGTCTCAAGCAGGGCGATCCACTTTATCCTACCCAATTTATTAAAGATGTTGTGGTACTATAATGATCTCTCAAACAGGCTTCATAATCATCCGACAATCACAGTTTTTTCATGGAAATGAGAGGGAACCAAGTAAACCATCTTAGTTTTGATGATGACATAATTCTTTTCACTTCAAGAACATGCAAAATTTTGTAACTATTAATGAATAAATTAAAGGAGTATGAAAACACTTCAGGGCAACTCATCAATGGAGACAAAAGTCATTTTGTGATATTTTCCAAAAAGTTAGGATGTATGAGGAAAAGGTACACAATGCTGAAGAAAACTACATCACTAACTAAAGTGAATCAAATAGAAGTATCCTCCACGAAATTAATGCAAAGTAGATCAAGTTCCTTAGGTGGAAGATAATTTTTGAAACAAAAAACACAACTTCAATGGTTTAAGGAGGGTGATACAAACTCCAGACACTTCCATTTTTAGATAAGAGGAAGAAGAAGGACGTTATTTATTCATAAATTTTTCAATGAAAATGGAGACTGGATACAAGGTGATGAAAACATTGCTCACGTAGCTTGTGAACACTTAAAAGAAATCTTTACTGGTGAAGAAAAGCTTATCAATAAGAATACCTTTGAAGTGCATCCCAATGATGAATCCTAATTCTGTAGCTGGTCCTGATTGTATGAAAGGGTAATTCTTTAAGAGATGTAGGTATATTATCAAGAAAGTTCTAATGGGGTTTGTACAGGACTTTTCAAGTGGACAAATGACTCGTATATACTTCTCCCATTCTTTTACTTTTCTGCTCCCTAAAGTGAATAATCCAAAACAGATGATTGAGTATAGGCCTATAAGTCTGAGTAACTTCACTAGCAAGATCATTTCTAAGCTAATTAGCAAGAAATTTACTCCTATCCTTCCTACCTTAATCTCTACTAACCAATCTAGTTAGTCATGATTTCTCGAGAAATCATTCACCAAATCAAAAAACCCCATCTTAGTAGAAATTTCATCATTAAATTAGACATTGCGAAAGCTTATGAAAGGGTCTATTGGTCATATATTTCCTTGGTTCAGAGGGAAATGGGATTTGCAGAGGTATGTATTGATATGGTGTGGAGAATCATGGCCAACAATTGGTACTCAATCATTATAAATGGTAGGAGATATGGTTTCTGTCAGCCATCTAGAGGTCTCAAGCAGGGAGATTTAATTTCTCTGACCCTATTTATTTAAGGTGTTGAGGTACTATCAAGATCTCTCAACAGGCTTCATAATCATCCTGACAATCATGGTTTTTTCATGGAAATGAGAGGGAAACAAGTAAACCATCTTAGTTTTGATGATGACATAATTGTTGTCACTTTTGGATGATGCAAAACTTTTAAACTATTAATGAATACCTTAAAGGAGTATGAATACACTCCAGGGCAACTCATTAATGGAGACAAAAGTCATTTGGTGATATTTTCCAAAAAGTAAGGATGTGAGAGGAAAAAGTATACAATGCTATTGAAAACTACATAACTAACCAAAGTTAATCAAATAGAAGTATCCTTCACGAAATTAATGCAAAGTACATCAAGTTCCTTAAGGTGGAAGATAATTTCTGAAACAAAAAACACAACTTCAATGGTTTAAAGAGGGTGATACAAACTCCAGACACTTCAATTATGTGATAAGGGGAAGAAGAAGGAAGTTATATATTCATAAAGTTTTCAATGAAAATTGATACTGGGTACAAGTTGATGAAAACATTGCTCAGTTAGCTTGTGAACACATCAAAAAAATGATTACTAGTGAAGAAAATATTATCAATGTTCATACCTTGGAATTCATCCCAATGATGATTAATCAAGGCCAAAATTCCCAGCTTTCCATTGTTCCTCGTATGGAGGAACATAAAGAGGTGGTTTTCTGTATGAATCCTAATTCTTCAGCTGGTCCTAATTGTATGAATGGGTACTTCTTTCAATGATGTTTGGATATTATCAAGAATGATCTAATGTGGTTTGTACAACATTTTTTCAGTGGACTGATGATTCGTAAATACTTCTCCCATTCTTTTATTATTCTTCTCCCTAAAGTGAATAATCCAAAAAAGGTGATTGAGTATAGGCCTATGAATCTGAGTAACTTCACTAGCAAGATCATTTCTAAGATAATGAGCAACAAACTTACTCCTAACCTTCCTACCTTAATCTCTACTAACCAATCTGGTTTTTCATGCTTGCTCAAAAAATCATTCACCAAATCAAAAACTTCCATATTGGTAGAAATTTCATCATTAAATTAGACTTTGCGAAAAATCATGACAAGGTCTCTTAGTCATATATTTCCCTGGTTTTGAGGAAAATGGGATTTGCTGAGGTATGTATTGATATGGTGTGGAGAATCATGGCAAATAATTGGTACTCAATCATTATAAATATTAAGAGATATGGTTTCGATCAATCATCTAGAGGGCTCAAGAAGGGTGATCCACTTTCTCCGACCCTATTTATTTAAGGTGCTGAGGTACTATCAAGATCTCTCAACAGGCTTCATAATCATCCAAACAATCATGGTTTTTTCATAGAAATGAGAGGGAAATAAGTAAACCATCTTAGTTTTGCTGATGAAATAATTCTTTTCACTTCTGTAAGACGCAAAACTTTGAAACTATTAATGAATACCTTAAAGGAGTATGAAAACACTTCAGGAAAACTCATCAATGGAGACAAAAGTCATTTGGTGATATTTTCCAAAAAGTTAGGACGTATGAGGAAAAACTGTACAATGCTGAAGAAAACTACATCACTAACCAAAGTGAATAATATTGAAGTATCCTCCATTAAATTAATGCAAAGTACATCAAGTTCCTTAAGTTGGAAGACAATATTTTAAAACAAAAAACACAACTTCAATAGTTTAAGGAGGGTAATACAAACTCCAAATACTTCTATTTTGTTATAAGGGGAAGAGGAATGAAGTTATTTATTCATAAAGTTGTTAATGAAAATGGAGACTGGATACAAGGTGATGTCAACATTGCTCAGGTAGCTTGTGAAGACTTCAGAGAAATGTTTACTGGTGAAGAAAACCTTATTATGCATTCCAAGGATGATTAATGAAGAACAAAATGCCCAGCTTACCATTGTTTCTAGTATGGAGGAATATAAAGAAGTGATTTACTCTATAAATCCTAATTGTGCAGGATCTCCTGTTGTATGAATGGGTACTTCTTCCAAAGATGTTTGAATATTATCAATAATGATCTAATGGGGGTTCCACTGACCTTGTTTAGTGGACATATGATTCGTCAATAGTTCACCCATTCTTGTTTTGTTCTGCTCCCTAAAGTGAATAATCCAAACAAGATGATACAGTATAGGCATATAAGTCTGAATAACTTCACTAGCAAGATCATTTCAAAGCTAATGAGCAAGAAACTGACTCCTATTTTCCCTACCTTAATCTCTACTAACCAATCTGGGTTTGTTAAAGGTAGAAGTATTTCAGAGAACATCATGCTTGCTCAGGAAATCATTCATTAAATAAAAAAACCCAATATTTGTAGAAATGTCATCATTAAACTAGACATGGCAAAAGCTTAGGACAGGGTCTCTTGGCCATATATTTCCCTGATTATGAGGAAAATGGGATTTGCTGAGGTATTTATTTATATGTTGTGGAGAATCGTGGTAAAAAATATTTACTCAATCATTATAAATGGTAAGAAATATGGTTTCTTTCACTCATCTTGAGATCTCCTGCAAGGCGATCCACTTTCTCTGGACCTATTTATTTTAGGTGCTGAGGTACTATCAAGATCTCTCAACAGACTTCATAATCATTAGGAATATCATGTTTTTTTCATGGAAATGAGAGGGACATAAGTAAACCATCTGAGTTTTGCTGAAACATAATTCTTTTCACTTCAGGAAGATGCAAAACTTTGAAACTATTTATGAATACCTTAAAAGAGTATGAAAACACTTCAGGGCAACTCATCAATGGAGACAAAATTCATTCTATGCTTCACTCTAATGCTTTTAATAGCACAAGAGATAGAATAAAAAAACTTATAGGTTTTAAACAAAAGCAAGGTCGTATAACTTCTCTAGGCTTCCCTTTATTTGTTGAAAGGCGTAGGAATATATATTATTCTGACCTTGTTTATAAAGTTGTTGGCAGGATTACAAGTTGGCAAACCAAAAAACTCAACTATGGTCGAAAGGCAGTTCTTACAAAACATGTTTTGCAACCTCTCCCTATTCATCTACCATCTACAGTAACCCCTCCAGCTACTGTTGTTAAGCATATTCAAATGCTTATGTCTGACTTTTGCTGGGGATGGAAAGGTTATAGGAACAGGTACCACTGGGTTTCTTGGAATAAGCTAAGCTTCCCTTATGATGAGGGAGGAGTAGGCATGAGAAATCTAAAAGATATCTGCAAGGCTTTCAAAATCAAACAATGGTAGATTTTTAGAACAAAACAAACCTTGTGGGGAATTTTTTTGGAAGCAAAATACTGTCAAACGTCCAACCCTGTCACCAAAAAATTGGATATTAAAGATTCTTTAACTTGGAAATGCATTTTGATGAATAGAAAGCAAGTTGAGCAACACATCCAATGGAAACTTCAAGCTGGAAATTGTTCATTTTGGTGGGATAATTGTCTTGGCAATAAACCGTTAGCACAATTCACCACTAACAACAACAAATTTAATAACTCAACAGAAGCAGATTTTTGGGAGGATGTAAGGTGGATGCAAACTGTTGGAGTAGGCACCTTCTAGTTAACTCTCCAACATTCTAGCTACAGATATCACTCCTGACCAGCAGTTGCAGAACTAAGGTATTTGGACTCTCAACACTCGTGGAGATTTTAGCTTCTCATAAGCCTTGGAGGATATCAGGTAAAAAAGAGTTAACGATCACTTCTTCTATCTTTTATGGCATAAGAACATCCCGTTTACATCTTCTTTTTTAATATGGGAAACCCTTAGACGTAAACTCCCTACTAATGATAAGCTTATTAACTTTGGAATTGAGCAATCGAATTGTATTAGCGGCCTTGACATGTAAGGAAGGACTACACAGAACATTTTTTCAGCGCAGGAAATTTTGAAGCAAATGTTTGGAGCAGCTTTGCAGGCATGCTGCCAGACCACTCCTCATTGCAGGTTCTGATCCAGCAATGGTGGACTTCCAGGCAAAAAAATGCAGCCCACCAATTGATCATGCAAGCCCCCCCCCCAATATTCATTTTTTGGACTTATGGAAGAACATGTGTACAGCCAAATCCGGAGGCAAAACAACCAACATCAGTAGGTTCAAATATGCCATATATAAGTACAACTACAAGATGCTCATCACTGCCTTCCCAAAAATTCAGGTGGCCAGCGAAGTGGACAGAATTAATTCAAAAGAGTGAAATATGTGTGCATGACGTCAAGGTGAACATGGTGACTTGACTTAAGCGTTCAGATCATTGGCTCAAAGTGAACACTGATGGCAGTGCACTCACTAATCCGGGCAAGCTGGGGGCTTGTTGTATTTTGAGAGACAAACATGGAAAATTGGTGATGGCTTTCACAACATCACTTGGAGAAGGAATAAATAACAAAGCTGAACTTGAGGCAGCTATCTTCGGTTTAAATTGGGCACTTGATCTTGGATATAGGAACATCATATTGGAGCTTGATTCTCAAGTAGTTGTGCATTGGATTTTAAATAAGGGTATCTCTCAATGAAGTATCATCACACTACTGGGAAGACTGCAGAATCTCATTTTCAAACCCAAAAACCTCAAATTCTTACATGTATTTAGAGAAGCCAATCGTGTTGCTGATAAACTCTCAAAATACAGCCACAAGACTACCACACCTCAAATATTCTTCAACTGCCAACAAATGCTGAAGGAAGCAAAGTCGTAGTATCATCTTGATCTTTTGCAAGTGCCTAGCTTTAATAGGAAGAAGACTAAAAGGATTAAGGAACCTCCTTGAACTTCTATATATCTTTTATACTTAGCTATATTTAAAATTATAGCTACTTTGAATAGGTTAGTTTAGTTTATAGGATTTCTTGTTAAGGCAGAGTCTCCCTAGTTTATGTTTCCTAGATACAAGGTATTAAGAGGAGTCCTCTCCTTAGGTGCGTAGTATTTTGGTTTCATCTTTTTTGTAAGGGGAGGACATGACTTTTTTTGGGAAGTTGACTCTAAACAATCTTAAGTTGGATGTTAGGTTTATGCCCCCCTCC
Organism: Solanum corneliomulleri; assembly: GCA_027704805.1. Taxonomy (NCBI): domain Eukaryota; kingdom Viridiplantae; phylum Streptophyta; class Magnoliopsida; order Solanales; family Solanaceae; genus Solanum; species Solanum corneliomulleri. The sequence goes on along the minus strand of JAKWIY010003060.1, from coordinate 17,480,961 downwards.
TTGTATTTTGTTTTATGTTTTTATTGATGAGGCCTGAGAATTTTGCTCAAACCCTACCCCTCCAAGGGTAATTCAAATAAAAAAAACAGAAAGCCAAAAAAACAAAACCCTAGCGTTAATAACTAAATCATACATATTAAAACTCAAATATTTAACTCCAAACCGTAAAACCTAAAAAAAACCTAAACCTAATCCTAACCCTAACATTAACCGTAACCCTAACTCTATCGTAAACCTTAAACCCCAAGCCAAAAATACAAGAACCCAAACAATAAAATCTAAACCGTTGATACAAACCTCAAATTCTACACCCTAAACCCAAAAATCTAAAAGAACCCAAACCCTAACCCTAACATTAGCCTTAACACTAACGGAAAACAAAAAACCAAAATTCCTAAGCCCAAAATACCCATACCCAAATACTAGATACTACTTAATAGATTTTAAACCTCAAATGCTAAGTCCTGAACCATATTAAATAAATTACCTACACCCTAACCCTAAACCATAAGTCTAAAAATATAAACCAAGTCCAAAATACGAAAACCAAGTCATTTAACACTAAACCATAGATTTTAAACCTCAAATCAAAAACCACAAACCCTAAAACCTAAAAAAGCTAAACTCCATCCCTAACCCTAATGCTAACCCTAACCTTAACTTGGCCTTAACTCTAACCCTAACCCTAACCCTAAACCATTAACCCAAAACCCCAAGACGAAAATATCAAAACACAACCATTAGACATAGCTTTTTAACTAAAAATTCTAAACCGCACAACATAAAACCTAAGAGAAAAACACTAAACCCTAACCATTACCCTATATCTAGCACTAACCCTAACCCTTACCCAATCCTTAACCCTAACCCTAAACCCTAAACCCTAATAAAAAACCCACAATAAATAAAACCAAACATTCAACACTACAACATAGATTTTAAACAAAAAATCCTAAAACCTAAAAAAACCTAAACCCTAACCCTAAACTAAAAGCTATAAACATAAACCCAAGCATTAAACACTAAACTATTGATATTAAACCTCAAATCCTAAATAGTAAACCCAAAAACCTAACAAAAACAACACCTAAACTTAACTCTAACCCTAAATCTAAACAATAAACCCGAAAATATAAGACCAAAATATCAAAACCCAAATATGAATACTAAATCATAGATTTCAAACCTCAAATGCTAAGACTTGAACAATAAAACCTAAGAAAAACATACACCAAAACCCTAATCCTAACCCGAACCCTAAAACTATACCATAAACCCTAAAAAACTAGGTCTAATGTACGAAAAATGAAACATTATTAACTCAAACATAGATTTTGAATATCGAATTCTAAAACACAAACCCTAAAACCTAAGAAAAAACACAACCCTAACCCTAACCTTAACCCAAACCCTAATCCTAACCCAAAATACAAAAACCCAAACATTAAACCCTAAACCATAGATTTTAAACAAAAAATGTTGAACCCCAAAACCTAAAACCAAAAAAAACTCTAAACCCTAAGCCTTACCCTATCCCTACTCCGAACCCTAAACTCAAAGCTAAAAATACAAAAAAACCCTACAGTTAAACACTAAACCGTATATATTATAACTCAAATCTTTAACCCCAAACCCTAACCTAAGACCTAAAAGTAACCTAAACCCTAAACCCTAACCCTAACCCTATTATAAACCAAACATACCCAAAATACCAAAACCCGAACAATAATCACTAAAGCATTGATATTAAACCTCAAATGCTCACCCTGAACCATAAATCTAAAAGAACCCAAAACGCTAACCTTAATCCTAACCCTAACACTAACTCTAAACCATAAACCCAAAAAACTAGGTCTAATGTACGAAAAATGAAACATTATTAACTCAAACATAGATTTTGAATATCGAATTCTAAAACACAAACCCTAAAACCTAAGAAAAAACACAACCCTAACCCTAACCTTAACCCAAACCCTAATCCTAACCCAAAATACAAAAACCCAAACATTAAACCCTAAACCATAGATTTTAAACAAAAAATGTTGAACCCCAAAACCTAAAACCAAAAAAAAACTCTAAACCCTAAGCCTTACCCTATCCCTACTCCGAACCCTAAACTCAAAGCTAAAAATACAAAAACCCTACAGTTAAACACTAAACCGTATATATTATAACTCAAATCTTTAACCCCAAACCCTAAGACCTAAAAGTAACCTAAACCCTAACCCTAACCCTAACCCTATTATAAACCAAACATACCCAAAATACCAAAACCCGAACAATAATCACTAAAGCATTGATATTAAACCTCAAATGCTCACCCTGAACCCATAAATCTAAAAGAACCCAAAACGCTAACCTTAATCCTAACCCTAACACTAACTCTAAACCATAAACCCAAAACTCTAAGTATAATATACCAAAAATCAAACATTAAATACTAAACAATGGATTTTAAACCTCAAATGCTATACCCCAATCATATTTAAAAAAAATGTATGCCTTAACCCTAAACCCTATGTAAAAAAAAATCTAAAGTATAAAATACTAAAACCTAGATATAGAAAACAAAAACATAAATTTTAAACCTTAAATCATAAACCTCAAACCCTAAAATCTAGCTAAAAACTAAACCCTAACCCTAAGCCTAACCCAAACCCAAACCCAAACCTTAAACCTAACCCTAACCCTAACCATAAACCATTAACCCAAAACCAGAAGTCCAAAACCTAAAACCAAAAAAAGAACCTAAAACCTCACCTTAACTCTTACCCTATCCTTAACCATAACCCTTAAATTACTCCGTAATCTCCAACCCCAAAATACCAATACCCAAACATTAAAAACTAAGCCAATTATATTAAACCTCGAATCCTAAACTTTAAACTTAAGCCTAACCCTAACTCTAAACAATAATCCAGAAACCCTAAGCCCAAAATACCAAAAGTCGAACATTAAATACTAAACCATATATTTTAAACCACAAATGCTTAAACTCTGAAATATAAAACCTAAAAAAAACTAGACCCTAACCATAACTTTAACCTTAAACTGAAAACTCTAGAGCCTAAGTCCAAAGTATGAAAACCAAAACATTAAAACTTAACCATTGATTTTGAACCTCAAATACTAAATCACAAACCCTATAACCTAAAAAATACTTAATCATTAACTGAAACCCTTATCCAAACCCTCCTTATGATTAAAAATAACCCTAAACACTAAACCCTAAAGCATTGCTATTAAACCTAAAATCCTTAACCCCAAACCCTAAAACCTAATAACTTAAGCCCTAACCCTAATCTTAACCCTACAATAAATCCAAAATCGCAAGCCCAAAATACAAAAACCCAAACATTAAACACTAAATCATTGATATTAAACCTCAAATTCTACACCCTAAACCTAAAATCTAAAAGCTAATCCTAAACCTAACCCTAACCTTAACTTAAACCATAACTCAAAATAATAAACCCAAAACCCTAAGCCTAAAATACCAAAATACACATATTAAATGCTAGTAAATATGTTTTAAAACCTCTAATGCTAAACCCTATACAACAATAAAAAAAAACCTAAGTCAAAAATACAAAAACCCAGACATTAAAAACTTAACCATAGATTTTAGACCTCAATTCCTAAACCACAAACCCTAAAACATTAAAAGAACCTAAACTATATCCCTAACTCTAATTGCTAACCCTAACCCTAACCTAGCCTTAACCCTAACCATAATCCTAACCCTAAACAATTAACCTATAACCCCAAGCCCAAAATACCAAAACACAAACATTAAACAATAGACCATAGTTTTTAAACCCAAAATCCTACACCCCGCAACCTAAAAACTATAAAAAAAACACTAAAACCTAACCCTAACCCTATCTTTGAAACAAACCCTAACCTTAATCATATCCTTACCCCTAACGCTTAACCCTAAACCTTAATCCCAAAGATCAAAAGACATAAACACAAACATTCCACACCGAACAATAGATTTAAACTAAAAATCCTAAACCCCAAAACCTTAAACATAAAAAAAAAACATAAAACCTAACCCTAAACTCAAAGCCAAAAATACATAAACCCAAACATTCAAAACTAAGCTATCGATATTAATGTCATAATCCTTAACCCCAAACCCTAAAACCAAAAAACAACCTAAACCGTATAACTAACCCTAACCATACTATAAATCCTAAACCCCAAGTCCAAAATACCAAAACCAAAATATTAAACACTAACCTACCGATATTAAACCTCATATTCTAAATACTAAACCAAAAAACCTAAAAAAAGCAAAACCCTAACCCTAACCGTAACCATAACCATAAGCATAACCCTAACCCTAACTCTAAACCATAAAATGAAAAACATAAGACCAAAATATCGAAACCCAAATATTAATACTAAATCATAGATTTTAAGCCTCAAATGCAAAATCTTGAACCATAAAACCTAACAAAAACATACAACAAAACCCTAATCCTAACCCTTAAACTAACACTAAACCCAAGCCATCATATGTCTAGCGGTAAGGTCTATGTCCCCCTCTTTGTATATAATTTTTGTGAATTGGTAAGGCATGAGGGTGGTGTTATGCCCCTACCCCTCAAATGGTATTAAAAATAAGGACAAAAATACAAAAAATCAAGCATTATATTCTAAACAATAGATTTTAAACCTCTAATCCTCAACCTTCAACCTTAAAACCAAAAAATAACCACACACTAACCCTAATACCTAAGTCCCAAAAAAAAAATCTAAGTACAAAAAATGAAAACCCAAACATTAAAAACTACACCATAGAGTTTAAACCTCAAATCATAAATCACAAACCCTAACCCTAACCCTATCCCTAATTATAAACCTTACACCCAAAACCCTAAGCCCAAAATACCAATATCCAAACATTAAATACTAAATGGTACATTTTAAACGTCAAATTGAAAAAGCATGAACCAGTCTAGTTTTGTGAAGGATAGAAGTATAATAGAAATACAATGTTTGCACAGGAAATCACCCATCAAACTAAAAATACAAACATAGGTAGCAATGTAATTATTAAGCTTGACATGGCTAAGGCCAATTACAAAGCTTCTTGGGCTTACATATGTCTGGTCTTAAGGAAGATGGGCTTTGAGGAAACTTTCATTTAGATGGTGTGGAGAACCATGGCTAATAATTGGTACTCTATCATAGTTAATGGAAGAAGATATGTTTTTTTCCAACTTCAAGAGGCCTCAAGCAAGGATAACACAATCATCAAGACTAAACTGCCCTGTTTATTTTAGGTGCAGAGATGCTTTCTAGATCCTTAAATAGATAACACAATCATCATGACTACTATGGTTTTGTCATGGAAACAAAGGCCCCCCAAGTGAACCACTGGAGTATTGTTGATTACACAATCATGTTTACTTCATAAAGGGCTAAGTCTCTCAAACTCATCATGCATACTATCAGAACCTATGAGGATACATGTGGCAAGTTGATCAGTTATGAGAATAGTATATTCAAGGTACATCAAAATGTTTTTGATTACACAAAAGAATGAATTAAAAGGATTATTGGGTTCAAGGAAAGTAGGGCATTATGATTTATCAGGGATTCCCACTCTCTGTGGGTAGGTCAAGAATTTCTTACTTCTCTCATCTTGTTTCTATGTTTGTTTTTAGGATTATAGGGTGGCAAACCAAGCAACTAAGCTATGGTGGCAGAGCTGTGTTGATTAAGCATGCTCTTCAAGCCTTACCCATTCATTTAATTTCAGCTATCACCCCCTACTACTGTACTTAAGCAAATAAAAATTTTGATAGAAGACTTCTCATGGGGATAAAAAAGTTAGAAAAATAAATATCATTGGGCTTCCTCGAAGAACCTTAGCTACCCTATTAATGAAGGAGCGATGAGAATGAAAAGTTTGAAAGGTATGTGCATAGCCTTCCAATATAAATAATTGTCGAACTTTAGAGCTAAGAACACTTTGTGGGGTGATTTCATCAAAGCCAAATACTGCTAAAGATCAAATCTCATCTGAAAAAAATGGGATTTGTAAGATTAATTGAACTGGAAACACATGATTCATAATAGGTGTAATGTTGAGCAACACATTCTGTCACAACCCAAAACCGAGCCGCGACTGGCACCTACACTTATCCTACTATGTGAGCGAACCAACCAATATAAACCCCAACATTTCAAACATAATTAACAAAATACAATGCGGAAGACTTAAACTCATTAATAAAATCAATTTAATAACTATTAGTATCCCCAAAATCTGGAAGTCATCATCACAAAAACATCTATCCTCAAATTACTAAACTAAGAGTATCTAAGAAAGCAAAAACAAATAAAAAGCTAGTCCATGCCAGAAGTTCAAGGCATCAAGACTTGAAGAAGAAGATCCAGTCCAAGCTAGAAGCATTAGCTCGCCCTAAAGATCCGGTGTGACGAAGACTGGCTAGAATTACTGTTGAGTTGAAGACGACGGCATGTTTGTTGCACTCCACAAATAACAAAGAAAGAAACATACAAGTAGGGGTCAGTACAAACACAAGTACTGAGTAGGTATCATCGGCCAACTCAAAATAGAAAACAGTATATATCAGTTAATATCATAAATCAACTATAATACTCAACATGTAGCAACAACAAGTACTATAATCGTCAATAAGTACTACCAAGTTCATTCATGAGGACTCAAGCCTCAATACCATACTCATTTGGGAATTAGGTTCATTAAATTGAGTATATTTATCATCTTTCAAGATTCATTATCTTTCTTCCTCTTGTGTTGGTACGTGACACTCCGATCCCCTACTACTATGTGTCAGTACGTGACACTCCGATCCCCTAAATCTACGTGTCGGTTTGTGACACCCGATCCCCTAATACTATGTGTCGGAACGTGACACTTCGATCCCCTAAATCTACGTGTCGGTTCGTGACACCCGATCCCCTAATTCTACGTGTCGGTTCGTGACACCCGATCCCCTAATACTATGTGTTGGAACGTGACACTCCGATCCCCTAAATCTACGTGTCGGTTCGTGACACCCGATCCCCTAATTTACGTGTCAGAACGTGACACTCCGATCCACTAATATCATTCTATCAAATCATAAAGCCTTCTCTTATACCAAGGCATCATCAATCTCATTACTTTAGTTCATCAAGCCTTCTTTATACCAAGGCATCATCATTAACATAGTAGATTAGGGTTTATTTAAAGATTTAGGATTCAATAGCTTCATCATGCTTATTTTATCACAATTTCATAATCACAATCATGCAAGCATACAATTAAGCATATAGAAGGGTTTACAATACTACCAATACATATCATTCGCTATTAAGAGTTTACTACGAATAGCTTAAAAACCATAACCTACCTCCACCGAAGATTTCGTGATCAAGCAAGCAAATCCTCACAATCTTTGATATCACCTTCGTTCCTCTCTCTCGTTCGATCCTCTCTCTCTCTCTCTCTTTTTCTTTCTACTTTTCTTATTCAAACCCTCTTTCTTATACCCTAATTAACATATAATAAACTATAAAAGATGACAATAATAACCCACTAATTAACTCAAGGTTACCACTTTTATCCCCCAAGAAATTGAGTTATTAATGTAAACCCATGAATTTTATAATTATAGCAGGAATAGTCCAAAACGCCCCTTTAAAACTTAACAAGAAATCAGACCAAGACTGGGATTACGCAACCTGTGACGGCCCGTCGTGCCTGCGACGGTCCGTCCTGCAGGTCTTCGCAAAGTTCAGAGACTCAATTTTCACTAAAGAGTCTGTGACGGTCCGTCACGCCTATGACGGTCCGTCCTGCCATTCCGTCACGAAGTTCAGAGAGTCAATTTGAGCACCCCAATTTCTAATTTCCAAGTGTTTTGGAACGAGACCCCCTCGACGGTCCGTCGTGCCCATGACGGTCCGTCGTGGGGTCCGTCGCATCAGCCAGTTTTCCAGAAATAAAATCTGCTGCTCAAAACGACTAAACAGGTCGTTACAATAGATACCAATTTACCCATCGTTCGTCCTCGAACGATCACAAGAAAAGAAACAAGGGCGAAAAGGAGTACCTGAATCTGTAAACAGATGTGGGTATTTTTCTTGCATATCTGCCTCCTTCTCCCAAGTGGCCTCTTCAACCGGTTCGATTCTTCCATTGAACTTTGATGGATGCAATCTCTCTCGACCTCAACTTGCGAACCTCTCTATCTAAAATAGCAACCAGTTCCTCCTCATAAGTCAAATTCTCATCAAGCAGAACTGAATCCCAACAAATGATGTAGTTTCCATCCACATGGTATCTTTTCAACATGGATACAAGAAATACCGGATGCACTACGGACAGCCCTGGAGGCAAAGCTAATTCATAAGCCACCTCCCCTACTCGCGTAAGTACTTCAAATGGTCCAATATACCTTGGACTTAGCTTACCCCTTTTTCCAAACCGCATCACCCCTTCATGGGTGAAACCTTTAGCAAGACTTGTTCCCCCTCCATAAACTCCAAGTCTCTAACCTTTCGATCCGCATATTCCTTTTGTCTACTTTGAGCCGCTTAAAGCTTTTCTTGAATATCTTTCACCTTCTCCAAGGAATCCCTCAACAGATCAGTACCCCAAGGTCTAACCTCAAATGCATCAAACCAACCAATGGGAGACCTACATCTCCTCCCATACAATGCTTCAAATGGAGCCATATCAATACTGGAGTGATAGCTATTATTGTATGAAAACTCCGCTAAGGGTAAGAAGTTATCCCAATGACCACCAAACTCTATAACACATGCACGAAGCATATCCTCCAACACTTGAATCGTTCGCTCAGACTGACCATCGGTCTGAGGGTGAAATGCAGTACTAAGGTCCAACCTAGTACCTAATTCAACATGCAATGTTCTCCAAAACTTAGAAGTAAACTGCGTACATCTATTTGATATGATGTAAAGTGGAACTCCATGCAATCGACCGATTTCTGAGATGTAGATTTTGGCTAACTTCTCTGCATTGTAGGTCACCTTGACAGGAATGAAGTGAGCGGACATAGTTAATCTGTCCACAATTACCCAAATGGAATCAAACTTACCCAATGTTTTTGGAAGACCAACCACGAAGTCCATTGCGATTCTCTCCCACTTCCATTCAGGAATGGGCATTCTCTGAAGTGTTCCTCCGGGCCTCTGGTGTTCATACTTTACTTGTTGACAATTTGGACATTTGGCAACAAAATCAACAATGTCGCGCTTCATTCTACTCCACCAAAAGTGTTGTTTTAGGTCGCGGTACATCTTGGTTGCACCAGGATGTATAGAATATCCGGAACTATGAGCCTCTGTAAGAATGGTGTGGATCAAGTCACCAACACGGGGCACACATACCCTTCCCTTAATTCTCAAAACACCTTCCTCATCCATTATTGCCTCTTTATCCTCTCCTCTCAACACCAATTCTGAATTCGTCTTAGTTTCTCGTCTTCAAACTGTTTTCCCTTGATCATGTCAAGAAAAGAAGATCTCGCCTCCACACAAGCTAAAAATCCTCCCTTCTCATTTACTTCTAGCCTCATAAAGTCATTAGCCAAGTTTTGGATTTCTCTAGCCAATGGGCGTCTAGAAACTTGCAAGTGAGCTAGACTTCTCATGCTTCCGGCCTTTCTACTTAAGGCGTCTGCCACAACATTAGCCTTTCCCGGATGATACAGAATAGTGATATCGTAGTCCTTCAGTAGTTACATCCATCTCCTCTGTCTCAAATTCAAATCCTTCTGAGTGAAGACATACTGTAGGCTACGATGGTCCGTATAGACTTCACACTTGACCCCATACAAATAGTTTCTCCATTGCTTTAGTGCAAATACTACCGCGGCCAACTCCAAATTATGGGTCGGATAGTTACGTTCATGCACCTTTAATTTCCTCGAAGCATAGGCAATCACATTCTTCTCTTGCATAAGCACTGCACCCAACCCAGAATAGGATGCATCACAATAAACGATGAAGTTCTTACCCTCTACTGGCAAGGTAAGAATTGGTGCAGTAGTCAACAAAGTCTTGAGTTTCTGAATGCTTTCCTCACACTCATCCGACCATACAAATGGAACATTATGCTTAGTCAAGTTCGTTAATTGGGAAGCAATAGAAGAGAATCCCTTGACAAATCGGCGGTAGTAGCTAGCTAAACAAACAAAACTCCTTATTTCTGACACGTTTGTAGGTCTCACCCAATTCCTCACTATCTCAATCTTAGATGGATCCACCATCACTCCATCCTTAGAAACTACATGTCCCAAGAAGGACACTGAATCTAGCCAAAACTCACACTTGGAGAATTTGGCATAAATCTTCTTCTTCCTCAACAACTGTAATACCATTTTCAAATGCTCCTCATGTTCCTTCTTACTATTTGAGTATATCAGTATATCATCAATAAATACGATCACAAAGAGATCCAGATATGGTTTAAAAATCCCGTTCATCAAGCTCATGAAAGCAGCAGGGGCATTCGTAAGACCAAACGACATTACCACAAATTCGTAGTGCCCATACCTAGTTCGAAAAGCAGTCTTTGGCACATCCGTTGCCCGTATTTTCAATTGATGATAACCGGATCTCAAGTCAATTTTAGAGAAGACACAAGAACCTTGTAACTGATCGAATAAGTCATCAATGCGAGGAATGGGATACTTGTTCTTAATAGTTACCTTGTTCAACTGCCGGTAGTCTATGCACATCCGAATACTCCAATCCTTCTTCTTCACAAATAATACCGGAGCACCCCAAGGAGATGCACTTGGTCTAATGAAACCTTTGATCAACAACTCTTGAAGTTGGGCCTTTAACTCTCTTAACTCCGCGGGAGCCATTCTATAAGGGGGTATAGAAATGGGGCGAGTACCCGGTTCCAGATCAATGCAAAAATTGATATCTCTATCCGGTGGCATACCAGGAAGATCTGCAGGGAACACATCCAAAAACTCACGGACTACCGAAACCGACTCAATCGAAGGTACTTGGGTAGTATCATCCCTGAGGTGTGCCAAGAAAGCTAAACAACCCTTACTAACCATTCTCTTCGCACGAAGAAAGGAGATGATACGAACCGGAGTGGAAGTGTAGTCGCCCTCCCACACTAACGGAACTGTCCCAGGCTTGGCTAACGTCAGAGTTTTAGAATTACAATCCAAAATCACAAAATTTGGAGAAAGCCAAGTCATACCCAGAATTAAATCAAAATGAACCATTTCTAAGATAACCAAATCTACATAAGTGTTGCTCCCCAAAAAAGTTACCAAGCAAGACCTATATACTTTTTCAACTATCACCGACTCACCCACCGGAGTAGACACACGAATAGGTATGTCAAGCAATTCACAAGGTAAATTAAGACCAATAGCAAATGAAGAAGATACATATGAAAACGTGGAGCCAGGATCAAATAATACAGAAGCCATGCAATCACAAACCAAAATATTACCTGTGATAACCGCATCTGATGTCTCCGCTTCAGATCTCCCAGGGAAAGCGTAACAATGGGCCCCATTACTTGTCTGTCCGTTGCCCCTACCATGTTGTGTTGTAGTGGCTCAAGTTTGCCCATCACCTTTGCCGTTTTGGTGACCACCATTACCTCGACCACCACGTCCTCCAGAATAACGACCTATACCATGACCACCTCTACCTCTAGCTATCGGGGGTCTATATCTCTGTTTCGGACAATTTCTCCTAATATGTCCAGTCTCCCCACATCGATAACACTCTCTGGAGTCAAGAATAGGTCTCTCAGAAAGTGTTGACCGGTATAAGGTGGACCCCCAACTACAGTCTGTAGTGATGACTAAATTGGTCGGGCCGAGTAACCTCCTGAGCCTTGCCCTCTGGAGTAAGAACCATTAAACTCAGCTCCCTTTCGAAACCTTTTTGATGTCGATGTCATGGTGAAGTCATCTGGCTTCACTACTTCCACCTCTATCACGAAGTCTACCACTTCTTGGAAGGATTTTGCCGTAGCCGCTACCTGTAAGGCCGAAATCCGCAATTCAGACCTCCAACCCTTTTGCAAAACGGCGAATCCGCTCTTGTGGACTGAAACAAAGTTGGGTGGCATACCTGGATAATGCATGAAACTTAGCATCATATGCATTAACCGACATCCTACCTTGCTCTAGGCGCAAGAACTCATCCCTTTTCCTATCCCTCAAGGTCCGGGGGATATACTTCTCCATAAACAAGCTAGAGAATGATGCCCAAGTCATAGGTGGTGCCTCTATTGTTGACACTCAACATGTGACCGCCACCACATTTTGGCGTTCCCTTGAAACTGATAACTCACGAACTCAACACCAAACCGTTCTACAATACCCATCTTGTGTAGTAGCTCATGACAGTCAACCAGAAAATCATAAGCATCCTCAGATTCAGCACCCTTGAAGACTGGAGGTTTCAATTTCAAGAACTTACTGAAAAGTTCATGCTGATCATTTGTCATTATAGGCCCGGTAGTCAGACGAGGAAATGTGCCTATTTCCATTGAGGCATCCATGCGGGGAGCCATAGTAGTCGCATGTTGTACCTCTGGAACCTGAGGTGCTGGTGTAGAAAACACTGGAGGTGTCTGGCCTTGATCAGATAACCCGCTAAGATAAGCAAGAACCTGATTGATCATCCCTGGGGTAGGTTGGGGTGGCAGTTCCTCGTTCTGCACTTGTTCATTCTCCCCTTGCTCACCCTCTCTTATCACTTCCTCAGTCAGTGGAGGAGTCACCGCCCTAGTTCCAGATGGCCTAGGTGCTTGTCCTCTTCCTCTAAAGGACGTCCTCCCACGACCTCTTCCACGGCCTCTTGCCACTACTCCTCTCCGAGCTACAGCCCCAGTGGCTTGCTCAGACGCGTCTTGTCTTGCCGGTGTTCGTGTTGGCGCTGTCGTTGCTCTAGTTCTAACCATCTGCGAAATAGAGTGAAGATGGTCAGATACCAATTCGTATCACCTAGATACCAATTGGATCGAAGTAATAGCACGAAAGAAAGAATGAAAGAATGGAATTTTCCTAAAGTCTTATAGCCTCTCAAAGAAAAGTAAAGGCGTCCCCCTACCATTCCTTAAGACTCTACGAGACTCGTTCTTGTGTGATGAGACCAACGAACCTATGCTCTGATACAAAGTTTTTCACGACCCAAAACTGAGCCGCGACTGGCACCCACATTTATCCTACTGTGTGAGCGAACCAACCAATCTAAACCCCAACATTTCAAACATAATTAACAAAATACAATGCGGAAGAGTTAAACTCATTAATAAAATCAATTCAATAACTATTATTATCCCCAAAATCTGGAAGTCATCATCACAAGAACATCTATCCTCAAATTACTAAACTAAGAGTATCTAAGAAAGCAAAAACAAATAAAAAGCTAGTCCATGCCGGAAGTTCAAGGCATCAAGACTTGAAGAGGAAGATCCAGTCCAAGCTAGAAGCATTAGCTCACCCTGAAGATCTGGTGTGACGAAGACTGGCTAGAATTACAGTTGAGTTGAAGACGACGGCACATTTGCTGCACTCCACAAATAACAAAGAAAGAAACATACAAGTAGGGGTCAATACAAACACAAGTACTGAGTAGGTATCATCGGCCAACTCAAAATAGAAAACAGTATATATCAGTTAATATCATAAATCAACTATAATACTCAACATGTAGCAACAACAAGTACTATAATCATCAATAAGTACTACCAAGTTCATTCATGAGGACTCAAGCCTCAATACCATACTCATTTGGGAATTAGGTTCATTAAATTGAGTATATTTATCATCTTTCAAGATTCATTATCTTTCTTCCTCTTGTGTTGGTACGTGACACTCCGATCCCCTACAACTATGTGTCGGTACGTGACACTCTGATCCCCTAAATCTAAGTGTCGGTTCATGACACCCGATTTCCTAATACTATGTGTCGGAACGTGACACTCTGATCCCCTAAATCTACGTGTCGGTTCGTGACTCCCGATCCCCTAATTCTATGTGTCGGTTTATGACACCCGATCCCCTAATACTATGCGTCGGAACGTGACACTTCGATCCCCTAAATCTACGTGTCGGTTCGTGACACCCGATCCCCTAATTCTACGTGTCAGAACGTGAGACTCCGATCCACTAATATCATTCTATCAGATCATCAAGCCTTCTCTTATACCAAGGCATCATCAATCCATTACTTTAGTTCATCAAGCCTTCTTTATACCAAGACATCATCATTAACATAGTAGATTAGGGTTTCTTTCAAGATTTAGGATTCAATATCTTCATCATGCTTATTTTATCACAATTTCATAATCACAATCATGCAAGCATACAATTAAGCATATAGAAGGGTTTACAATACTACCAATACATATCATTCGCTATTAAGAGTTTACTACGAATAGCTTAAAAACCATAACCTACCTCCACCGAAGATTTTGTGATCAAGCAAGCAAATCCTCACAATCTTTGATATCCCCTTCGTTCCTCTCTCTCCTTCTATCCTCTCTCTCTCTCTCTTTGTTCTTTCTACTTTTCTTATTCAAACCCTCTTTCTTTTACCCTAATTAACATATAATTAAGTATAAAAGATGACAATAATAACCCACTAATTAACTCAAGGTTACAAGTTTTATCCCCCAAGAAATTGAGTTATTAATGTAAACCCACGAATATTATAATTATAGCAGGAATAGTCCAAAACGCCCCTTTATAACTTAACCAGAAATCTGACCCAGACTGGGATTACGCAACTTGTGACGGCCCGTCGTGCATGCGACGATCCGCCCTGCAGGTCGTCGCAAAGTTCAGAGACTCAATTTTCACTAAAGAGTCTGTGACGGTCCGTCCTGCCATTCCGTCACGAAGTTTAGAGAGTCGATTTCAACACCCCATTTTCTAATTTCCAAGTGTTTTGGAACGAGACCCCCTCGACGGTTTGTCGTGCCCATGACGGTCCGTCGTGGGGTCCGTCGCATCAGCCAGTTTTCCAGAAATAAAATGTGCTGCTCAAAACGACTAAATAGGTCGTTACACATTCAATGGAAGCTAAACTCAGGGAATTGCTCTTTTTGATAGGACAATTGGACTGGGAAGGACATCTCTCTCAGTTTTCGAACAACATTCACAGGTTGGACAACAGGAAGGTAGCTAAAAAATTGGGTAGAAGGCCAGTGGAACTATCAAATGTTGAGTCAGCAGGGACCCCTTAGCCAACTGGCCAATATCCTAGCAATAGCAGCTCCTTACCAACAAATATCAGACCAAGCATATTGAAAAGAAAATTCCAATGGCATGTTCACTTGCTCTTAAGCTTGGAATGAAATCAGGGAAAAAGTATCTAAAGATCAATTCTGGGCTCTCATTTGACACATGCACATACCATTTAAAGCCTCCTTTCTCCTTTGGAGACCTTTAAATGGGAAATTACCAATGAATGAGAAGTTAATTAATTGTAGATTAGAAAGTTCTAAATATTTTTGTTGCCGTAACAGGGAAGGATCAGATACCATCAACCACATCGTAAACAATGGAGAAGTTGTCCAAATAGAGAAGGGGTGAAAATTGACCACAACTCACTGAAGTAACTTATAGCTTAATCTTGGTCAGTTAAAAACAATGAAGCTCATAAACTCATCCTCTAGACATCCCCTATACTCCTCTGTTGAAATTTATTGAAATATAGATGTGCATGTAAATATGGAGCCAAAACCTCTAATGGTACCAGAGTAAGGTATGCAATATATAGGGATAACTATGAACTTATAGCCTCTGTTTTTCCTTCGGTTAACTGGCCCCCTTCTTGTTGTGGAATCATTCAACTGGATGAAAGATGTATTCATGTTACAAAAGTGCAGAAGATAGCCTTGACAATACCACCTGACCAATGGATCGAACTAAATACAGATGGAAGTGCATTGGTTAATCTAGGCAAGATAGAGGCATTCTGAGAGATCATGAAGGAAATCTTATCCTAGCATTTACCTCACCCCCGTGAAGTGAAACAAACAATCAGTAAGAAATAAGAGAAGCCATCTTTGGCATGTCTTGGTAACTAGAACTAGGCTACAAGAAGATTATTTTTGAAATAGATTCCATACTAACTGTTTACTGGATACTCCAAAAAGCTACAACCCAATGGAGTATATGCAATCAATTGGATAGACTGAGAGGCCTCATATCTGATATTTAGGTATTCAAATGCACTCATATATTCTGGGAAGCAAACTGGGTGGCTGATGCACAGTCCAAACAAAGCCACAAAATCACTTTTCCAGAAATCTATTACACCAGCCAAGAACTACCTTAAGAGGCAAAAACATACTTTCAGTTGGACTTGAAATTGAGATTCCAAGATTCAGAAGGAAAAACAAAAATAAGATTAAAGAATCCCCTTATATAATCTAATAGCTTTTGTACTAAGTTATAACTCATAATATAGTTTCTTTGAATATTTAAAGTTATATTGTTTGTTTTTTAGCCTACTAAGGGAGAGACTCCCTAATTTATGCTTCCTAGATTCTAAGTATTGAGAGGAGTCCTCTCTTGTATATAGAATTTTTGGATTCATCTTATTGTATGGTAAGGGTAACATTTCATTAGGAAATTTAACCAAAGCCATCATAGGTCTAGTAGTAAGGTCTATGTCCCCCTCTTTGTATATAATTTTTGTGAAATGGTAAGGCCTCGGGGTGGTGCTATGCCCCTAACCCTCAATGGGTATTAAAATAAAGGACAAAACTACAAAAACCCAAACATTAAATACTAAACAATAGATTTTAAAACTCAAACGCTAAACCTTGAACCATAAAACCTTAACATAACCTACACCCTAACCCTAATACCTAAGTCCCAAAAAAAACCTATGTTTATAACATGAAAACCCAAACATTAAAAACTACACCATTGTCTTTAAACCTCAAATCATAAATAACAAACCCTAACCCTAATCCTAAACCCTAAATCATAAACCCAAAACCCTAAGCCCAAAATACCAAAATGCAAACATTAAATGCTAAACTATACACTTTAAACGTCAAAATGTCAAACCCTGAACTAGAAAATCTAAAAAATAACTACACCCTAACCCTAATACCCAATTCAATAAAAAAAAACCTATGATCAAAATACAAAAACCCAAACATAAAAAATTAAACCATAGAATTTAAACCTCAAATCATAAACCATAAACCCAAACCCCATTCCTAATCTTAAACCTTACCCTAACTCTAAAATATTAACCCGAAACCCCAAGCCCAAAATACAAAATCCCAAACACTAAGAACGAAACCATAGATTTTAAAACAAAAATCCTAAACCCCAAAACATAAAACCTAAAAAAAAATTTAAGACCTAGCCCTAACCCTATTACTAACCCTAACCCTAACCCAATTCTTAACCCTAACCTTAACCTCTAAACCTAATGCAAAATATACCAAAACCCTAACGTTAAACACTAAATCGTAGATATTACAACGCAAATTCTTAACCCCAAACCCTAAAACATAAAATAACCAAAGCCCTAACCCTAAGCCTAACCCTACCATAAACCCTAAACCCTAAACCCCAAGACGAAAATACCAAAACTGAAACCATAAACACTAAACCACTAACATTAAGCCTCAAATTCTACACCTTAATCCAAAAAATCTAGAAGAACTGAAAACCCTAACCCTTACCCTAACCATACCCTTAACCCTAACACTAACTCCAAACTATATAACCAAAACCCTAATCCCAATATATCAAAACCCATACATTAAATACTAAAAATAGATATGAAACCTCAAATGCTAAATCCTTAACCATAAAATCTACACCCTAACCCGAAATAGAAAATAAAATAAAAAATATTTCCAAAATGCGAAAACCCACATATTAAACACTGAACCATAGATTTGAAACCTCAAATCCTAAACACAAACCCAAAAATCTATAAAAAAAAACTAAACCCAAACCCTAAACCTACACTCCTAACCCTAACCCTAACACAAACCGTAATCCTAACCTTAACCCAAACCCTAACCCTAAACCATTAAGTCAAAACCCAAAGGCTAAAATCCAAAAACACAAACATTAAACACTAAAGCTTAGATTTTAAATCGAAAATCCTAATCCCCAAAACCTAAAACATAAAATAAAATACTAAACCCTAACCTTAACTATATCCCTAACAAAAACCCTTAGTCTAACCCTATCCTTCACCTAATCCTAAACCCTACACCCTAAACGCAAAAGCCAAAATACCAAAACCATAACATTGAACACTAAACCATAGATATTTAAACTCAAATCTTTAACCCAATCCCAAAATGCTAAAAAACAACCTAAACCCTTACCATAAACCTAACCCTACCGTAAATCCTAAATCGCAAGCCGAAATATGAAAATCCAAACATTAAACAATAAAGCTTTCATATGAAACCTAAAATGTAAAAACGTGAACCTTAAAGCCTAAAAAATTGTACACCCTAACCCTAATGATAACCCTAACCCTAACAGTATACCCTAAACCCAAACCTTAATTCCAAAATAAGAAACCCAAACGCAAAAGACTAAGCCATAGATTTTAAACCTCAAATCCTAAACCACAAACCTTAAAACCTAAAAAAACTCTAAACCCTAACTCTAACCATAAACTTATCCCTAATCCTAATCCTAAAAAATTAATCCTGAACCTAAAGTCCAAAATACGAAATCCAAAACATTGAACACTAAACCATAGATTTTAAATCAAAAATCCTTAACCCCAATTATAACTTAAAAAAACATAAACTGTAACACTAACACTTTTCCTAACATGAATATAACCCTAACCCTATCCTTAACCCAAACCCTAAACCCGAAACCCCAAACAATAAGTAAAAATACAAAAACCCTAACATTCAACACTAAACCATAGATATTAGAAATAAAATACTTAAACCCAAACCCTAAGACCTTGAAAAAAGCTAACGCCAAACCCTAAGACTAACCCTAACCCTACCATAAATCCTAAACCCCAATCCAAAAATACGAAAACCCTAACATTAAACACTAAGCAATAGATGTTATAACTCAAATCTTTAACCGCAAATCCCTAAAACACCTTAACCCTAGCATTAATCCTAACACTAACAGAATACTACCATAAACCAAAACCCAAACATTAAATACTAAACCATAGATTTTAAACCTAAAATGCTAAACCCTGTACCATAAAACCTGGAAAAAAAAACCGTACAACCTAATCCTAATCCTAACCCTAACTCTAAACACTAAAACTAAAGTAATAAAAAGACCCTAAGCCTAAGTCACACAAACCCAAACATTAAACACAGAAAAATAGATTATAAACTCAAAATCCTAAACACCCAAACCTAAAACCTAAAAAAAACCTAAACCCTAACTCTAACCCTATCCCTAACATTAACCCTTACCCAATCCATAACCTTAACCCTAAACCCAATACCCAAAATACCAAAACCTAACAGTAAACACTAAACCACAGATATTAAAACTCAAAAAATTCGAAACCCTAAAAGTTAAATTACAACCTAAAACCTAACCCTAACCCCTAACATTAACCCTAACACTAACTCTACCATAAATTTCTATAAAAAATCTCAAAATACCAAAACCGAAATATTAAACTCTAAACCATAATCCTAACCCTAACCCTAAACCAAAAACTTTAAACCCTAAGCATAAAAAAAGCACCCTAAGTCCATACAAACCGAAACATTAAAAACTAAATCATAAATTTTAAACATCAAATCCTAAACCACAAACCCTAAAACCTAAAAGGACTTAATCACTAATTCTAACCCTAACCCAAACCTTAAACCTAACCCTAAACCTAAATCATTAACCCCAAACCCGAAACCTAAAACACCAAAACCCAAACATTAATCAATAAACCATAAATTTTAAACCAAATATCTTAAACGCAAAAACTTAAATCCCAAAAAAAACTAAACCCTAGCGCTAACCCTATACCTAACACGAACCATAACCGTAACCCAATCCTTAACCCTTGCCCTGATCCCTAAATTGTTCATTTACCAAAACCGCAACATTAAACACTAAACCGTAGATATTACAACTCAAATTCTTAAAGACAAACCTTAAAACCTAAAAAACAACCTAAAGCCTAACCCTAACCCTAACATTAAAATGAACCCTAACCCTACTATAAACTCTATATCTCAATCCCAAAATAACAAAACCCAAACAATAAACCCTAAATCATTGATTTAAACCTCAAATACCAAAGCCTAAACCCTAAAATGTAAAAGAACTCAAAACCCTTACCCTAACCTTAACTTTAACCCTAACTGTAAACAATAAACCCTAAACACTAAGCCCAAAATACTAAAATACAAACATTAAATACTAAACAATAGATTTAAAACCTCAAATGGTAAACCCTGAACGATAATTTTTTAGAAATATAATCCTAAACTCTATGTCCAAAAAAAACCTAAGTCGAAAAACCAAAAACCACACATTAAACAACAAATCATAGATTTTACACATCAAATCAAAAAGAAAAAATCGTAAAATCTAAAAAAACAAAAACCCTTAGTTTAACCCTAACCTAAACCCTAACCCTAACCCTAAATAATTAACCCAAAACCCCAAGTACAAAATACAAAACCCAATCATTAAACACTAAACCATAGATTTTAAATAAAAAATCCTAAACGATAAAATCTAAAACCTATATAACACTAAACCATAACCATAACACGAACCCTATTGTTAATCATAAACCTATACAATAGATATTACAACTCAAATCTTTAACCCCAAGCCCTAAAACATAAAAAACAACCAAAACCCTACCCCTAACCCTAACAAAATGTAACGACCTGTTTAGTCATTTTGAGCAGCAGATTTTATTTCTGGAAAAACTGCCTGAGTCGACGGAACCCACGACGGACCGTCATGGGCACGACGGACCGTCGAGGGGGTCTTGTTCCAAAACACTTAGAATTTTGAAATTTGGGTACTGAAATCGACTCTCTGAACTTTGTGACGGAATGGCAGGATGGACCGTCGTGGGCATGACGGACCGTCACACATCCTCCACAGAAATTAAGTCTCTGAAGTTTGTGACGGACCTGCAGGACGGACCGTCGCAGGCACGACAGACCGTCACAGGTTGCGTAATCCCAGGCTGGGTCGGATTTCTGTAAATATTTTAAGGGGCATTTTGGACTATTCCTGCTATAATTATAAATTTCGTGGGTTAATATTAATAACTCAATTTCTTGGGGGTTAAAAGAGATAACCTTGGAATAGTTAGTGGGTTAATTCCTCATCTTTTATACTTAATTATATGCTTATTAGGGTAAAAGAAAGAGGGTTTGAATAAGAAAAATAGAAAGAACAAGGAGAGGGAAAGAGAAATGATCGAGAGAGATACGAACGAAGAGGAAACACAAAGCTTTGGGAAATTGCTGGCTTGATTACGAATCTTTGGTGGAGGTAGGTTATGGTTTTTATGCTATTCGTAGTAAACTCTTAATAGCGAATGATATGTATTGGTAGTATTGTAAACCCTTCTATATGATTAATTTTATGCTTGCATGAATGTGATTATATAA
This sequence comes from Solanum corneliomulleri, assembly GCA_027704805.1. Taxonomy (NCBI): domain Eukaryota; kingdom Viridiplantae; phylum Streptophyta; class Magnoliopsida; order Solanales; family Solanaceae; genus Solanum; species Solanum corneliomulleri. The sequence goes on along the minus strand of JAKWIY010003060.1, from coordinate 17,459,330 downwards.
TTCTGATAAAATAAGCATGATGAAGCTATTGAATCCTAAATCATAAAAAGAAACCCTAATCCACTTTGTTAATGATTATGCCTTGGTATAAAAGAAGGCTTGATGAACGAAAGTAGTGAGATTAAGGGATCGGGTGTCACGTTCCGACACCAGGATAGTAATAGAGGATCGGGTGCCACGTTCCGGTACAAGGATAGAATGAGGATCGGAGTGCCATGTTCCGGCACCATGATAGTATATGGATCGGGTGCCATGTTCCGGTACAAGGATAGAATGAGGATCGGAGTGCCAGGTTCCAGCACCGGGATAGAATATGGATCGGGTGTCACGTTCCGACACCAGGATAGTATATGAGGATCGGAGTGTCGCGTTCCGACACCAGGATAGTATATGGAGCGGAGTGTCACCTACCGACACGAGAGGAATAAAGATAATGAATCTTGAAAGATTTTAATATACTCAATTTAATGAACGTATTCCCAAATGAGTATGGTATTGAGGATTGAGTCCTCATGGTTGAACTTGACGGTACTTATTAATGATTAATGTACTTGTTGTTGCTACATGTTGAGTATTGTAGTTGATTTATGATATTGTCTGATATATACGGTTTTCTATTTTGAGTTGGCCGATGATACCTACTCAGTACTTGTGTTTTGTACTGACCCCTACTTGTATGTTTCTTTCTTTGTTATTTGTGGAGTGCACCAAACGTGCGTCGTCTTAAACTCAACCGCAACTCTAGCCAGTCTTCATTACACCGGATTTCAGGGTGAGCTAATGCTTCTAGCTTAAACTGGATCTTCTTCTTCAAGTCTTGATGCCTTGAACTTCCGACATGGACTAGCTTTTTACTTATTTTAGCTTCTTAGATACTCTTAGATTAGTAATTTGAGGATAGATGTTCTTGTGATGATGACTTCCAGATTTTGAAGAATAATAGATGTTGAGTTTTTAGAAGTTATTGAATTGATTTTCATTAATGAGTTTAAGTCTTCTACATTGTATTTTGTTCAATATGTTGGGGTTTAGATTGGTTGGTTTGCTCACATAGTAGGATAAGTGTGGGTGCCACTCACGGCTCGGTTTTGGGTCGTGAAAAACTTCGTATCAGAGCATTAGGTTTGTTGGTCTCATCACACAAGAACGAGTCTAGTAGAGTCTTAAGGAACGGTAGGGGGACGCCTTTACTTTTCTTTGAGAGGCTACAAGACTTTAGGAAAATTCCATTCTTTCTTTCTTTCTTTCGTGCTATTACTTGGATCCAATTGGTAGCTAGGTGATACAAATTGGTATCTGACCATTTTCACTCTATTTTGCAGATGGTTAGAACTAGAGCAACGACTGCGCCAACACCAACACGGCAGGACAAGAAGCGTCAGAGCCAGCCACTGGGGCTGTAGCTCGGAGAGAAACAGTGGCAAGAGGTCGTGGTAGAGGTCGTGGGAGGACGTCCTGTAGAGGAAGAGGACAAGCACCTAGCCCAACTAGTACTAGGGCGGTGACTCCTCCACAGACTGAGGAAGTGGTAAGAGAGGGTGTAACGACCTGTTTAGTCGTTTTAAGCAGCAGATTGTAATTCTGGAAAAACTGGCTGGGACGACAGATGTAACGATGGACCGTCGTGGTCACGACGGCCCGTCGAGAGGTTCCGTTCCATGACACTTTGAATTCTTCAAATTGGATACCGAAATTGACTCTCTGTAATCTGTGACGGACCTGCAGGACGTGCCGTCACATCTATGACGAACAGTCGTGAGGCACCGTTTCAATATACTTAGGAATTCTTAAATTGGGTACCGAAAAACGAGTTTCTGACCGTCAGGACGGAGGTGCAGGACGGACCTTCACAGGTGTGACGGGCCGTCACAGCCCACCAGGAATTTGGGGAGGTTGCGACGACCACCGTGACGGACCATCGCAGGCACGACGGCCCGTCACAGGTTGCGCAAATCCCAGGCAGTTTAGGATTTCTCCACACATTTTAAGGGTCGTTTTGGACTATTCTTTCCTTAATTATAAAGATTGAGGGTTAATATTAATAAGTCTAATTACTTGAGGGATAAAAGGGGTAACTTTGGTTTAATTAGTGGGGTTTTATTGTCCTCTTTTACACTTAATTATATTTTAATTAGGGTAAAGGAAAAAGGGTTTGAATAAAACAAAAGAGAAAGAACAAGAGAGAAAAGAGAGACACGAATTGAGAGAGTATTGATCGATCGAAGAGGGAAGAGGAATAACAAAGCTTGGGAGATTTCTTGTTGATTCCAATTCTTCGGTGGAGGTAGGTTATGGTTTATGTTACGATATTCGTAGTGAACTCTTAATAGTGAATGTTTGTGTTGATAGTATTGTAAACCCTGCTATGTGCTTAAATTGTATGCTTGCATGATTATGATTATGAAATTGTGATGAATTAGCAAAGCATGATGAAGCTATTGAATCCCAAATCTTGAAATAACCCTAATTCGCTTGATATATTATATAATAAGATTGATGATGCCTTAGTATGAAGAAGGCTTGATAAATTATATAATGAGAATGATGATGCCTTAGTGTAAAAGAAGGCTTGATGAATTAGGGGATCGGGTGCCACGTTTCGGTACCAGGATAGAATGAATATGAGGATCGGAGTGTCACGTTCCGACACCAGGATAGAATGAATATGAGGATCGGAGTGTCACGTTCCGACACAGGATAGAATATGAGGATCGGAGTGTCACGTTCCGACACCAGGATAGTATATGGATCGGGTGCCACGTTCCGTACCAGGATAGTATTTGGGGATCGGAGTGCCACGTTCCGGCACCAGGATAGAAATAGAGGAGCGGAGTGTCACGTACCGACACAAGAGGAAGAAAGATAATGAATCTTGAAAGATAATGAATATACTCAATCTAATGAACTTAATTCCCAAATGAGTATGATATTGGGGCTTGAGTCCCCATGTGTGAACTCGGTTGTAGTTATTGATGAATTCATGTTGTTATTGCTACATGTTGAGTATTGTAGTTGATTTACATTATTATTGATATATATTGTTCCCTATTTTGAGTTAGCCGATGATATCTACTCAGTACTTGTGGTTGTACTGACCCCCTACTTTTATGTTTTTCTTCTTGTTTTTATTTTGTAATGCAGCAAACGTTCCGTCAACTTCAACTCAACAGTAGATCTAGCCAGTCTTCACTTCACCGGAAATTCAGGGTGAGCTAATGCGTCTAGCTTGGACTGGGTCTTCTTCTTCAGTAAGTCTTGATGCCTTGAACTTCCAGCATGGACTAGCTAGTATTTAATTTTAGCTTCTTAGACAGTTTTAGTTTAGAAATTTGAGATAGATGTTCTTGTGATGATGACTTCCAGATTTTGGGGATATTAATAATAGTTTGAATTGTTTTATTATGAGTTTGAGTCTCCGCATTATTTTGTTGATATTATATTGAAATGTTAAGGTTTAGATGGGTTGGTTCGCTCACATAGGAGGGTAAATGTGGGTGCCAGTCGCGTCCTCGAATTGGGTCGTGACAAACTTGGTATCAAAGCATTAGGTTCGTTGGTCTCATCACAAAAGAACAGGTCTAGTAGAGTCTTAAGGAACGGTAGGGGGACGCCTTTACTTTTCTTTTAGAGGCTACAAGACTTTAGGAAAATTCCGTTCTTTCATTCTCTCTCGTGCTACTACTTGAGTCCAATTGGTATCTAGGTGATACAAATTGGTATCTGACCATCTTCATTCTATTTCGCAGATGGTTAGAACTAGAGCAACGACCGCACCAGCAGCAACAACGGCACAACAAGAAACATCTGAGCCAGCCACTGGGGCTGTGGCTCGAGGAAGAACAACGGCAAGAGGCCGTGGGAGAGGTCGTGGAAGGACGTCCTCTAGAGGGAGAGGACGAGCCCCTAGCCCATCTGATGCTAGGGCGGTGACTCCTCCACCGACTGAAGAGGTAGTTAGAGAGGGTGAGGAAGGGGAAACTGAACAAGGGCAGAATGAGGAAATGCCACCCAAACCTACCCCGGAGATGATCAACCAGGTACTCGCTTATCTTAGCGGGTTATCCGATCAGGGTCAGGCACCTCCAGTGGTTTCTGCACCAACACCTCCGGTTTCAGAGATATGACATGCGGCTACTATGGCTCCCCGCATGGATGCATCATTAGGAATAGGCACATTTCCACGTCTGACTACTGGGCCTATTATGACAAATGATCAGCATGAACTTTTCAGCAAGTTCTTGAAATTGAAACCTCCAGTCTTTAAGGGCGCAGAATCAGAGGATCCTACGATTTTCTGTTGATTGTCATGAGCTACTACACAAGACGGGTATAGTAGAACGGTTTGGCGTTGAGTTCGTGAGCTATCAGTTTCAAGGGAACGCCAAAATGTGGTGGCGGTCACATGTTGAGTGTCAACCAACAGAGGCACCACCTATGACTTGGGAATCATTCTCTACCCTGTTATGGAGAAGTATATCCCAAGGACTTTGAGAGATAGAAAAGGGACGAGTTCTTGAGTCTAGAGCAAGGGAGGATGACAGTTTAACGCGTATGAGGCTAAATTTCGCGCACTATCCAGATACGCCACCAACTTTGTTTCAGTCCACAAGAACGGATTCGCCGTTTCGTGAAGAGGTTGAGGTCAGAGTTGCGGATTTCAGCCTTACAGGTAGAGGCTACGGCAACATCCTTCCAAGAGGTGGTAGACTTTGTGATAGAGGTCGAAGGAGTGAAGCCAGACGACTTCACCACGACATCGACATCGACATCGAAAAGGTTTCGAAGGGGAGGCGAGTTTAATGGTTCTTACTCTAGAGGACAGAGCTCCGGAGGTCACTCAGTTCGACCAATCCAGTCTTCACTACAGACTGTAATTGGGGGTCCACCTCAGAACGGTCAACACTTCTCTGAGAGGCCGATGCGTGAACCCCGAGAATGTTATGGATGTGGAGAGATTGGACACATTAAGAGACAAACCAGAGTTACAGAGCCCCACTAGCTAGAGGTAGCGGTGGTCATGGTAGAGGCCGTTTTTCTGGAGGACGTGGTGGTCGAGGTAATGGTGGTCACCAAAACGGCAGAGGTGATGGGCAAAACGGAGCCACTACTACACAACATGGTAGGGGCAACGGACAGACGAATGATAGGGCCCATTGTTTTGCTTTCCCTGGGAGATCTGAAGCGGAGGCATCTGATGCTGTTATCACAGGTAATCTCTTGGTTTGTGATTGCATGGCATCTATATTATTTGACCCTGGCTCCACATTTTCATATGTATCTTCCTCATTCGCTAATGGTCTAAATTTACATTGTGAATTACTTGATATGCCTATTCGTGTTTCTACTCCGGTGGGTGAGTCTGTAGTAGTTGAAAGGGTATATAGGTCTTGTTTGGTGAATTTTGTTGGGAGCAACACTTATGTAGATTGGTTATTTTAGAAATCGGTGACTTTGATGTAATTCTGGGTATGACTTGGCTTTCTCCGAATTTTGCGATTTTGGATTGTATGCTAAAACGGTGACGTTAGCCAAGCCTGGGGTAGATCTGTTAGTGGTGGGGTGGACTACACTTCCAATCCGGTGCGTATCATCTCCTTTCTTCGTGCTAAGAAAATGGTGAGTAAAGGTGTTTTTAGCTTTCTTGGCACATCTTAAGGATGACACTACCCAAGTACCCTCGATTGAGTCAGTTTCGGTAGTCCGTGAGTTTTGGATGTGTTCCCTGCAGATCTTCCTGGTATGCCACCGGATAGGGATATTGACTTCTGTATCGATCTTGAAACCGGGTACTCGCCCCATTTCTATACCCCCTTATAGAATGGCTCCCGCGGATTTAAGAGAGTTAAAGGCCAACTTCAAGAATTGTTGAGCAAAGGCTTCATTAGACCAAGTGCATCTCCTGGGGGTGCTCCGGTTTTGTTTGTGAAGAAGAAGGATGGGAGTTTTAGAATGTTCATAGACTATAGCAACTGAACAAGGTAACTATTAAGAACAAGTCCCCCATTCCTCGCATTGATGACTTGTTCGATCAGTTACAAGGTGCTGTGTCTTCTCTAAGATCGACTTGAGATCCGGTTATCATCAATTGAAAATACGGTCAACGGATGTGCCAAAGACTGCTTTTCGAACCAGGTATGGGCACTACGAATTCGTGGTAATGTCTTTTGGTCTTACTAATGCCCCTGCTGCTTTCATGAGCTTGATGAATGGGATTTTTAAGCCATATCTGATCTCTTTGTGATCGTGTTTATTGATGATATATTGATATACTCCAAGAGTAAGAAGGAACATGAGGAGCATTTGAGAATGGGTTGGAGTTGTTGATGAAGAAAAAAAGCTTTATGCGAAATTCTCCAAGTGTGAGTTTTTAGCTAGATTCAGTGTCCTTCTTGGGGCACGTGGTTTCTAAGGATGGAGTGATGGTGGACCATCCAAGATTGAGACGTGAAAATTGGGTAAGACCTACTAATGTGTCAGAGATAAGGAGTTTTGTGGGCTAGCTAGCTACTACCGCCGATTCGTCAAGGATTCTCTTCTATTGCTTCCCAATTGACGAACTTGACGAAGCAGAATGTTCCATTTGTATGGTCAGATGGATGTGAAGAAAGCTTTCAGAAACTCAAGACTTTGTTGACTACCGCACCTATCCTTACTTTGCCAGTAGAGGGTAAGAACTTCATTGTTTATTGTGATGCATCCTATTCTCGTTTGGGTGCAGTGCTAATGCAAGAGAAGAATGTGATTGTTTATGCTTCGAGGCAATTAAAGGTGCATGAACGTAACTATCCGACCCATGATTTGGAGTTGGCCGCGGTAGTATTTGCAATAAAGCAATGGAGACACTATTTGTATGGGGTTAAGTGTGAGGTCTATACGGATCATCGTAGTCTACAGTATGTCTTTACTTCAGAAAGATTTGAACTTGAGAAGAGGAGAATGATGGAACTACTGAAGGACTACGATATCACTATCTTGTATCATCCGGGGAAGGCGAATGTTGTGGCAGATGCCTTTAGTAGAAAGGCGGGAAGCATGAGAAGTCTAGCTCCTTGCAAACTTCTAGACGCCCATTGGCTAGGGAAGTGCAGATTTTGGCTAATGACCTTATGAGGTTAGAAATAAATGAGAAGGGAGGATTGTTGGCTTGTGTAGAGGCAGATCTTCTTTTCTTGACCAGATCAAGGAAAACAGTTTGATGATGAGAACTAGGCGAATTCGAGATAAAGTGTTGCAAGGAGAGGCTAAGGAAGCAATAATCATAAGGAAGGTGTTTTGAGGATTAAGGGAGGGTATGTGTACCCCGCATCGATGATTTTGATCACCACTATTCTGACAGAGGCTCATAGTTCCGGATATTCTATACATCCTGGTGCAACCAAGATGTATCGCGACCTAAAGCAACACTTCTGGTAGAGTAGAATGAAGCGAGATATTGTTGAGTTTGTTGCCAAATGTCCAAATTGTCAACAAGTAAAGTATGAACACCAAAGGCCCGGAGGAACACTTCAGAGAATGCCCATTCCTGAATGGAAGTGGGAGAGAATCGCGATGGACTTCGTGGTTGGTCTTCCAAAGACAATGGGTAAGTATGACTCCATTTGGGTGATTGTTGATAGGTTAACTAAGTCTGCTCACTTCATTCCTGTCAAGGTGACCTACAATGCAGAGAAGTTAGCCAAGATCTACATCTCAGAGATCGTTCGGTTGCATGGAGTTCCACTCTCCATCATATCAGATAGAGGTACGCTGTTTACTTCTAAGTTTTGGAGGACACTACATGCGGAATTGGGTACTAGGTTGGACCTTAGTACTGCGTTTCACCCTCAGACTGATGGTCAGTCTGAACGAACGATTCAAGTGTTGGAGGATATGCTTCGTGCATGTGTGATAGAGTTTGGTGGCCATTGGGATAGCTTCTTACCTTTGGCAGAGTTTTCATATAATAATAGCTATCACTCCAGTATCGATATGGCTCCATTTGAAGCATTGTATGGGAGGAGGTGTAGATCTCCCATCGGTTGGTTTGATGCCTTTGAAGTTAGACTTGGGGGACTGATCTGTTGAGAATTCTCTGGAGAAGGTGAAAGCTATTCAAGAAAAGCTTCTAGCGGCGCAAAGTAGACAAAAGGAGTATGCAGACCAAAAGGTTAGAGACTTGGAGTTCATGGAAGGTGAACAAGTCTGTTGAAGGTTTCGCCCATGAAAGGGGATGCGGTTCGAAAAAGGGGTAAGTTAAGTCCAAGGTATATTGGACCATTTGAAGTGCTTAAGAGAATAGGGGAGGTGGCTTATGAATTAGCCTTGCCCCCAGGGCTGTCCGGAGTGCATCCGGTATTTCATGTGTCCATGTTGAAAAGATACCATGGAGATGGAAACTACATCATCCGTCGAGGAGGTTCCGTTGCATGACACTTAGAATTCTTCAAATTGGATACCGAAATCGACTCTCTGTAATCTGTGACGGACCTGCAGGACGTGCCGTCACATCTACGACGAACCGTCGTGAGGCACCGTTTCAATATACTTAGGAATTCTGAAATTGGGTAACGAAAAACGAGTTTCTGACCGTCAGGACGGAGGTGCAGGACGGACCGTCACAGGTGTGACGGGCCGTCAGAGCCCACCAGGAATTTGGGGAGGTTGCGACGACCACCGTGACGGACCGTCGCAGGCACGACGGCCCGTCACAGGTTGCACAAATCCCAGGCAGTTTAGGATTTCTACACACGTTTTAAGGGTCGTTTTGGACTATTCTTTCCTTAATTATAAAGATTGAGGGTTAATATTAATAAGTCTAATTCCTTGAGAGATAAAAGGGGTAACTTTGGGTTAATTAGTGGGGTTTTATTGTCCTCTTTTACACTTAATTATATTTTAATTAGGGTAAAGGAAAGAGGGTTTATGAATACATAAACAGAGAAGAACAAGAGAGAAAAGAGAGACACGAATTGAGAGAGTATTGATCGATCGAAGAGGGAAGAGGAATAACAAATCTTGGGAGATTTCTTGTTGATTCCAATTCTTCGGTGGAGGTAGGTTATGTTTATGTTACGATATTCGTAGTGAACTCTTAATAGTGAATGTTATGTGTTGATAGTATGTAAACCCTGCTATGTGCTTAAATGTATGCTTGCATGATTATAATATGAAATTGTGATGAATTAGCAAAGCATGATGAAGCTATTGAATCCCAAATCTTGAAATAACCCTAATTCGCTTGATATATTATATAATAAGATTGATGATGCCTTAGTATGAAAGAAGGCTTGATAATTATATAATGAGAATGATGATGCCTTAGTGTAAAGAAGGCTTGATGAATTAGGGGATCGGGTGCCACGTTTCCGGTACCAGGATAGAATGAATATGAGGATCGGAGTGTCACGTTCCGACACAGGATAGAATGATATGAGGATCGGAGTGTCACGTTCCGACACCAGGATAAATATGATGATCGGAGTGTCACGTTCCGACACCAGGATAGTATATGGATCGGGTGCCATGTTCCGGTACCAAGGATAGTATATGGGGATCGGAGTGCCACGTTCCGGCACCAGGATAGAAATAGAGGAGCGGAGTGTCACGTACCGACACAAGAGGAAGAAGATAATGAATCTTGAAAGATAATGAATATACTCATCTAATGAACTTAATTCCCAAATGAGTATGATATTGGGGCTTGAGTCCCCATGTGTGAACTCGGTTGTAGTTATTGATGAATTCATCTTGTTATTGCTACATGTGAGTATTGTAGTTGATTTACATTATTATTGATATATACTGTTCCCTATTTTGAGTTAGCCGATGATATCTACTCAGTACTTGTGGTGTACTGACCCCCTACTTTTATGTTTTTCTTCTTGTTATTGTGTAATGCAGCAAACGTTCCGTCAACTTCAACTCAAGAGTAGATCTAGCCAGTCTTCACGTCATCGGAAATTCAGGGTGAGCTAATGCGTCTAGCTTGGACTGGGTCTTCTTCTTCAAGTCTTGATGCCTTGAACTTCCGGCATGGACTAGCTAGTATTTTGTTTTAGCTTCTTAGACAGTTTTAGTTTAGAAATTTGAGATAGATGTTCTTGTGATGATGACTTCCAGATTTTGGGGATATTAATAATAGTTTGAATTGTTTTATTAATGAGTTTGAGTCTTCCACATTATTTCTGTTGATATTATATTGAAATGTTAAGGTTTAGATGGGTTGGTTCGCTCACATAGGAGGGTAAATGTGGGTGCCAGTCGCGTCCCCGAATTGGGTCGTGACAGAGGGTGAGGAAGGGGAGAATGAACAAGTACAGAACGAGGGATTGCCACCCCAACCTACCCCAGAGATGATCAATCAGGTTCTTGCTTATCTTAGCGGGTTATCTGATCAGGGCCAGACCTCCAGTGTTTTCTACACCGGCACCTCAGGTTTCAGAGGTACAACATGCAGCTACTGTGGCTCCCCGCATGGATGCCTCATTGGAAATAGGCACGTTTCCTCGTCATACTACAGGGCCTATAATGACAAATGATCAGCATGAACTTTTCAGTAAGTTCTTGAAATTGAAACCTCCAGTCTTCAAGGGTGCTGAATCTGAGGATGCCTACGATTTTCTAGTTAACTGTCATGAGCTACTACACAAGATGGGTATAGTAGAATGGTTTGGTGTTGAGTTTGTGACTTATCAGTTTCAAGGGAACGCCAAAATGTGGTGGCGGTCACATGTTGAGTGTCAACCAAAAGAGGCACCACCTATGACTTGGGCATCATTATCTAGCTTGTTTATGGAGAAGTATATCCCCCGGACTTTGAGGGATAGGAAAAGAGATGAGTTCTTGAGCGTAGAGAAAGGTAGGATGTCGGTTACTGCATATGAGGCTAAGTTTCGTGCAATATCCAGATATGCCACCCAACATTTTTTCAGTCTACAAGAGCGGATTCGTCGTTTTGTGAAGGGGTTGAGGCAGAGTTGCGGATTTCAGCCTTACAAGTAGCGGCTACGGCGAAATCCTTTCAGGAAGTGGTAGACTTCATGATAGAGGTGGAGGGAGTGAAGCCAGATGACTTCGCCATGGCATATACATCAAAAAGGTTTCGAAAGGGAGGTGAGTTTAATGGTTCTTACTCCAGAGGGCAAGGCTCAGGAGGTTATCCAGCCCGACCAATTCAGTCTTCACTACAGACTGTTGTTGGGGGTCCACCTCAGACCGGTCAACATTTCTCTGAGGTTGGAGGTTATTCCCAAACTTCGTCATTCTCACAGAGACCGATGCTTGAATCTAGAGAATGTTATGGATGTGGGGAGACTGGACACATTAAGAGGTATTGTCCAAGGCAGAGTTACAGACCTCCCCTAGTCAGAGGTAGAGGTGGTCATGGAAGAGGTCGTCATTCTGGAGGACGTGGTGGTCGAGGTAATGGTGTTCACCAAAACGTCCGGGGTGACGAGAAAACTGGAGCCACTACAGCACAACATGGTAGGGGCAACGGGCAGAAAGGCGATAGGGCCCATTGTTACGCTTTCCCTGGGAGATCTGAAGCGGAGACATCTGATGCTGTTATCACAGGTAATCTTTTGGTTTGTGATTGCATGACTTCTGTATTATTTGATCCTTGCTCCACATTTTCATTTGTATCTTCCTCATTTGCTACTGGTCTTAATTTACATTGTGAATTGCTTGACATGCCTATTCGTGTTTCTACTCCGGTAGGTGAGTCGGTGATAGTTGAAAAAGTATATAGGTCTTGTATGGTGACTTTTGTGGGGAGCAATACATATGTAGACTTGGTTATCTTAGAAATGGTTGATTTTGATGTAATTCTGGGTAGACAATGGCTTTTGATCTCCAATTTTTCGATCTTGGATTGAAATGATAAAACTGACGTTAGCCAAGCCGGGACAAATCCGTTAGTGTGGGAGGGTGACTACACCCCTCCCGCTTCGTATCATCTCCTTTCTCGTGCTAAGAGAATGGTTAGTAAGGGGTGTTAGCTTTCTTGGCACATCTCAGGGATGACACTACCCAAGTACCTTCAATTGAGTCGGTTCGTAGTCCGTGAGTTTTCTGGACATTTCCCTACAGATCTTCCTGGTATGCCACAGGATAGAGATATAGATTTTTGCATTGATCTGGAACCGGGTATCGCCCCATTTCTATACTACCCTTATAAATGGCTCCCGCGAGATTAAGAGAGTTAAAGGCCCAACTTCAAGAGTTGTTGAGCAAGGCTTCATTAGACCAATGCATCTCCTTGGGGTGCTCCGGTTTTATTGGAAGAAGAAGGATGGGAGTTTTCGGATGTGCATAGACTACCGGCAGTTGAACAAGGTAACTATTAAGAACAAGTATCCCATTCCTCGCATTGATGACTTGTTCGATCAGTTACAAGGTGCTTGTGTCTTCTCTAAAATTGACTTGAGATCCGGTTATCATCAATTGAAAATACGGGCAACGGATGTGCCAAAGACTGCTTTTCGAACCTGGTATGGGCATTACGAATTTGTAGTGATGTCTTTTGGTCTTACGAATGCCCCTGCTGCTTTCATGAGCTTGATGAATCAGATTTTTAAGCCATATCTGGATCTCTTTGTGATCGTATTTATTGATGATATACTGATATACTCCAAGAGTAAGAAGGAACATGAGGAGCATTTGAGAATTGTGTTGGAAGTATTAAGGGAGAAAAGGCTTTATGCCAAATTCTCCAAGTGTGAGTTTTGGCTAGATTCAGTGTCCTCTTGGGGCACGTGGTTTCTAAGGATGAATGATGGTGGATCTTTCTAAGATTGAACAGTGAAGAATTGGGTAAGACCTACTAATGTGTCAGAAATAAGGAGCTTTGTTGGTTTAGCTAGCTACTACCGTCGATTTGTCAAGGGATTCTCTTCTATTGCTTCCCAATTGACGAACTTGACTAAGCAGAATGTTCCATTTGTATGGTCGGATGAATGTGAGGAAAGCTTTCATCAGAAACTCAGAGACTTGCTGACTACTACTGCACCTATCCTTACCTTTCCAATATAGGTAAGAACTTCATTGTTTATTATGATGCATCCTATTCTGGTTTGGGTGCAGTGCTAATGCAAGAGAAGAATGTAATTGCTTATGCTTCGAGGCAATTAAAGGTGCACGAACGCAATCACCCGACCCATGATTTGGAGTTGGCCGCGGTAGTATTTGCATTAAAGCAATGGAGACACTATTTGTATTGGGTTAGGTGTGAAGTCTATACGGATCATCGGAGCCTACAGTATGTCTTAACTCAGAAGGATTTGAATTTGAGACAGAGCAGATGGATGGAACTACTGAAGGACTACGATATCACTATTATGTATCATCCGGGAAAAGCTAATGTTGTGGCAGATGCTTTAAGTAGAAAAGCAGGGAGCATGGGTAGTTTATCCCACTTACAAGTCTCTAGACGCCCGTTAGTTAGAGAAATCCAAAACTTGGCTAATGACTTTATGAGGCTAGAAGTAAATGAGAAGGGAGGATTTTTGGCTTGTGTGGAGGCGAGATCTTCTTTTCTTGACAAGATCAAGGGAAAACAGTTTGATGATGAGAATCTAAGTCGAATTCTGGATATGGTGTTGCGAGGAGAGGATAAAGAAGCAATAATTGATGAGGAAGGTGTTTTGAGGATTAAGGGAAGGGTATGTGTGCCCCGTGTGGATGATTTGATCCACACTATTCTTACAGAGGCTCATAGTTCCGGATATTCTATACATCCTGTTGCAACCAAGATGTACCGTGACCTAAGCAACATTTTTGGTGGAGTAGAATAAAGCGGACATTGTTGATTTTTTTGCCAATTTCCAAATGTGTCAACAAGTAGTATGAACACCAGAGGCCCGGAGGGAACACTTCAGAGAATGCCCCATTCCTGAATGGAAGTGGGAGAGAATTGCAATGGACTTCGTGGTTGGTCTTCAAAGACATTGGAAAGTTTGACTCCATTTGGGTAATTGTGGACAGATTAACTAAGTCTGCTCACTTCATTCCGGTCAAGGTGACCTACAATGCAGAGAAGTTAGCAAAACTCTACATCTCAGAAATTGTTCGATTGCATGGAGTTCCACTTTCCATCATATCAGATAGAGGTACGCAGTTTACTTCTATGTTTTGGAGAACATTGCATGCGGAATTAGGTACTAGGTAAGATCTTAGTACTGCATTTCACCCTCAGACCGATGGTCAGTCTGAGCGAACGATTCAAGTATTGGAGGATACGCTTCGTGCATGTATGATAGAATTTGGTGGTCATTGTGACAACTTCTTACCCTTAGCGGAGTTTTCATACAATAATAGCTATCACTCAAGTATTGATATGGCTCATTCGAAGCATTGTATGGGAGGAGATGTAG
>JAKWIY010003060.1:17240402-17444879 GCA_027704805.1 Solanum corneliomulleri | reverse complement strand
TAAAGCCTGAACCCTTTTAGGAAAAAAACCCTAACTGTCACGACCCAAAACCGAGTCGCGAGTGGCACCCATACTTACCTCCCTCCTAGTGAGCGAACCAACTAATACAAAACCCCATTTCAATATAATATCAACAGAAAGTAATGCGGAAGACTTAAACTCATTAACGAAAATCAATTCAATAACTTCTAAACTCAACATCTATTATTCCCCAAAATCTGGAAGTCATCATCATAAGAATATCTATGATCAAATTACTAAACTAAGAGTATTCTAGGAAGATAAAATAAATAACAGCTAGTCAATGCCGGAACTTCAAGGCATCAAGACATGAAGAAGAAGATCAAGTCCAAGCTAGTAGCATTAGCTCACCCTGAATTCCGTTGTAGTGAAGACTGGATAGAGTTGCGGTTGAGTTGAAGACGACGGCACGTTTGGTGCACTCCACCAATAACAAAGAAAGAAACATACAAGTAGGGGTCAGTACAAAACACAAGTAATGAGTAGGTATCATCGGCCAACTCAAAATAGAAAACAGTATATATCAGACAATATTATAAATCAACTACAATACTCAACATGTAGCAACAACAAGTACTATTAATCATTAATAAGTACCGCCAAGTTCACCCATGAGGACTCAAGCCTCAATACCATACTCATTTGGGAATTAGGTTCATTAGATTGAGTATATTAACATCTTTCAAGATTCATTATCTTTATTCCTCTTGTGTCTGTACGTGACACTCCGCTCCCCTACTACTATGTGTCGGTACGTGACACTCCGATCCCCTAATTCTACGTGTCAGTTCATGACACCCGATCCCCTAATACTATGTGTGGGAACGTGACACTCCGATCCCCTAATTCTACGTGTCGGTTCGTGACACCCGATCCCCTAATTCTACGTGTCGGTTCGTGAAACCCGCTCCACTAATCTCATTCTATCAATTCATCAATCCTTCTTTTATACGAAGGCATCATCAATCTCGTTACTTTAGTTCATCAAGCCTTCTCTTATACCAAGTCATCATCATTAACAAAGTAGATTAGGGTTTCTTTCAAGATTTAGGATTCAATAGCTTCATCATGCTTATTTTATCACAATTATATAATCACATTCATGCAAGCATACAATTAAGCATATAGAAGGGTTTACAATACTACCCAATACATATCATTCGCTATTAAGAGTTTACTACGAATAGCATAAAAACCATAACTACCTCCACCGAAGATTCGTGATCAAGCAAGCAATTTCCCAAAGCTTGTTATCCTCTCCGTTCGTATCTCTCTCGATCATTTCTCTTTCCCTCTCCTTGTTCTTTCTATTTTTCTTATTCAAACCCTCTTTCTTTTACCCTAATTAGAATATAATTAAGTATAAAAGATGAGGAATTAACCCACTAATTAACTCAAGGTTATCTCTTTTAACCCCCAAGTAATTAACTTATTAATATTAACCCACTAAATCTATAATTATAGCAGGAATAGTCTAAAACGCCCCTTAAAATATTTACAGAAATCCGACCCAGCCTGGGATTACGCAACCTCGTGACGATCCGTCATGGCTGTGACGGTCCGTCCTGCAGGTCCGTCACAAAGTTCAGAGACTTAATTTCTGTGGAAGATTGTTGAACGTCTGTCGTGCCCACGACGGTCTGTCCTGCAGTCCATCACACAAGTTCAAAGACTTAATTTATGTGGAATATGTGTGAACGGTCCGTCGTGCCACATGGTCCGTCCTCCATTTCATTCCGTCACGAAGTCAGAGAGTCGATTTCAGTACCAAATTTAGAATTCCTAAGTGTTTCGGAACGAGATACCCTCGACGTCCGTCGTGCCCATTACGGTCCATCGTGGGTTCCGTCGAATTAGACTTTTTCCCAGAAATAATCTGCTGCTCAAAATGACTAAACAGGTCATTATAATAATATACCAATTACCCATCGTTCGTCCTCGAACGATCACAAGAATAAAAACAGGCGAAAAGAGTACCTGAATCTGTAAACAGGTGTGGGTATCTTTCATTGCTATAAGCCTCCTCCTCTCCCAAGTGGCCTTTTCAGACTGGTGGATTCTTCCATTGACATTGATGGCGCATCTCCTCGACCCAACTTGCAACTTTCTAATTTCTCTATCTAGAATAGCAACAGGTTTTTCCTCTCATAAGTCAAATTCTCATCAAGCAGAACCGAATCCCAACGATGATGTAGTTTTTCCATCCCCCTGGTGTAACGACCTTTTTAGTAGTCTTTTTGAGCAGCAGAACAAATTCTGGAAAAACTGGCTGAAACCACGGACCCAACGACGGACCGTCACAGTCTCGACGGACCGTCGTGGGTGTTCCGTTCCATGACACTTAGAGTTTGAAAATCGGGTACTGAAAATCGACTCTCTGTAATTTGACGGACCTGCAGGACGTGCCGTCAATCCACGACGAACCGTCGTGAGTCCCGTTGCAAACAACTTCAACTTTTGAGAAATTGGTTGCAGAAAACGAGTTTCGGACCGTCATGACGGAGGTGCAGGACGGACCGTCACAGGTGTGACGGCCCGTCACAGCCACCTGGTTATTGGGGAGGACACGACGGCCTGGGTGACGGACCGTTGCACCTACGACGGCCCGTCACAGGTCACGCAGTCCCAGACAGTTTAGGATTCCTCCACACGTTTTAAGGTCGTTTTTTATTATTCTTTCCTTAATTATAAGGATTGAGGGGTAACATTAATAAGTCTAATTACTTAGGGGTTAAAAGGGGTAACCTTAAGTTAATTAGGGGTTTATATTTGTCCTCTTTTGTCTTAATTATATGATTAATTAGGGTAAAGGAAAGAGGGTTTGAATAAACAAAAGAGAAAGAACAGAAAGGGAGAGAGAGCAGATCGATCGAGAGAGAGGAGAATAGCAAGCTTGGGATTTTCTTGTTGATTCCAATTCTTCGGTGGAGGTAGTTATGGTTTTATGTTACGATAATCGTAGTAAACTCTTGATAGTGTATGATATGTATTGATGATGTTGTAAACCTGTCTATGGCTTAAATTGTATGCTTGCATGATTATGATTATGAGATTGTGATTAATTAACAAGCATGACGAAGTTATTGAATCCCAAATATTGAAAGAACCCTAATTCACTTGATATATTATATAATAAATTGATGATGCCCTTAGTATGATAGAAGGCTTGATATATTATATAATGAGAATGAGGATGCTTGTGGGAAAGAAGGCTTGATGAATTAGGGGATCGGGTGCCACGTTCCGGTACCAGGATAGATAGAATATGAGGATCGGGTGCCACGTTCCGGTACCCAGGATAGAATGAATATGAGGATCGGAGTGTCACGTTCCGACACCAGGATAGAATATGAATCGGGTCGGTTGCCACGTTCCGGTACCAGGATAGAATGAATATGAGGATCGGAGTGTCACGTTCCGACACCAGGATAGAATATGAGGATCGGGTGCCACGTTCCGGTACCAGGATAGAATGAATATGAGGATCGGAGTGTCACGTCCGACACCAGGATAGAATATGAGGAGCGGAGTGTCACGTACCGACACAAGAGGAAGAAAGATAATGAATCTTGAAAGATAATGAATATACTCAATCTAATGAACTAACTCCCAATGATATGGTATTGAGGCTTGAGTCCTCATGTGTGAACTTGACGGAAATTGTTAATGATAAAGTAACTGCTATTGCTACATGTTAAGTATTTTAGTGGATTTACATTGTTATTGATATATATTGTTCCCTATTTTGAGTTAACCGATGATATCTACTCAGTACGTGTGGTTGTACTGACCCCCTACTTTTATGTTTTCCTCTTGTTATTTGTGTTATGCAGCAAACTTCCGTCAACTTCGACTCAGCAGTAGATCAAGCCAGTCTTCACTTCATCGGAAATTCAGGTGAGCTAATGCGTCTAGCTTGGACTGGGTCTCCTTCTTCAAGTCTTGATGCCTTGAACTTCCGGCATGGACTAGCTTTTACTTGTTTTTAGCTTTTTAGACATTCTTAGTTTAGTAATTTGAGATAGATGTTCTTGTGGTGATGACTTCCACTCCAGATTTTGGGAATATAATAATAGTTTGAATTGTTTTATTAATGAGTTTAAGTCTTCCGCATTATTTTCTGTTGAAATATCTTGAAATGTTAAGGTTTAGATGGTTGGTTCGCTCACATCGGAGGGTAAATGTGGGTGCCAGTCGCGTCCCCGATTTGGGTCGTGACAGACTTGGTATCAGAGCATTAGGTTCATTGGTCTCATCACACAAGAACAGGTCTAGTAGAGTCTTAAAGAACGGTAGGGGGACGCCTTTACTTTTCTTTGAGAGGCTATAAGACTTTAGGAAAATTCCATTCTTTCATTCTTTCTTTCGTGCTACTACTTGAGTCCAATTGGTATCTAGGTGATACAAATTGGTATCTGACCATCTTCATTCTATTTCGCAGATGGTTAGAACTAGAGCAACGACCGCACCAGCAGCGACAACGGAAAGACATGGAAACTACCGAGCCAGCCACTGGGGCTGTGGCTCGAGGAAGAACAACGGCAAGAGGCCGTGGGAGAGGTCGTGGGGGACGTCCTCTAGAGGGAGAGGACGAGCCCCTAGCCCATCTGATGCTAGGGCGGTGACTCCTCCACCGACTGAGGAGGTAGTTAGAGAGGGTGAGGAAGGGGAAACTGAACAAGGGCAAGAATGAGGAAATGCCACCCCCAACCTACCCAAGATGATCAACCAAGTACTTGCTTATCTTAGCGGGTTGTCTGATCAGGGTCAAGCACCTCCAGTGGTTTCTGCTGCACCAACACCTCCGGTTTCAGAGATACGACATGCGGCTACTATGGCTCCCCGCATGGATGCACCATTGGGAATAGGCACATCCACGTCTGACTACTGGGCATTATGACAAACGATCAACATGAACTTTTTAGTAAGTTCTTGAAATGAAACCCCCAGTCTTCAAGGGTGCGAATCTGAGGATGCTTTGATTTCTGGTTGATTGTCATGAGCTACTACACAAATGGGGATAGTAGAGAGGTTTGGTGTCGATTCGTGAGCTATCAGTTCCAAGGGAACGCCAAAATGTGGTGGCGTTCACATGTTGAGTGTCAACCAACAGAGGCACCACCTATGACTTGGGAATCATTCTCTACCCTATTTATGGAGAAATATATCCCAAGGACTTTGAGAGATAGAAAGAGGGATGAGTTCTTGAGTTTGGAGCAAGGTAGAATGACGGTGAATGCATACGAGGCTAAATTTCGCGCACTATCCAGATATGCCACCCAACTCTGTTTCAGTCCACAAGAACGGATCCGCCGTTTTGTGAAGGGGTTGAGGTCAGAATTGCGGATTTCAGCCTTACAGATAGCGGCAACAGCAACATCCTTCCAGAGGTGGTAGACTTTGTGATTGAGGTGGAAGGAGTGAAACCAGATGACTTCACCACGACATCGACATCAAAGAGGTTCCGAAGGGGAGGTGAGTATAATGGTTCTTATTCTAGAGGACAGAACTCCGGAGGTCACTCAAATCGACCAATACAGTCTTCACTACAGACTGTAGTTGGGGGTCCAACCTCAGAACGGTCAACATTTCTCTGAGAGGCCGACGCGTGAACCCAGAGAATGTTATGGGTGTGGGAGAGATTGGACACATTAAGAGGTACTGTCCAAATCAGAGTTACAGACCCCCAATGGCTAGGGGAAGAGGTGGTAATGGTAGAGGTCGTTATTCTGGAGGGCGTGGTGCCGAGTAATGGTGGTCACCAAAACGGCAGAGGTGAAGGGCAAAATGGAGCCACTACTACACAACATGGTAGGGGCAACGGACAAACAAATAATGGGCTCATGCTACGCTTTCCCTGGAGATCTGAAGCGGAGGCGTCTGATGCTGTTATCACAGGGTAATCTTTTGGTTGTGATTGCATGGCATCTGTTTATTTGACCCTGGCTCCACGTTTTCTTATGTATCTTCATCATTTGCTAACGGTCTAAATTTACGTTGTGAATTACTTGACATACCTATACGTGTTTCTACTCCGGTGGGTGAGTCTGTGATAGTCGAAAAAGTGTATAGGTTTGTTTGGTGAATTTTGTGGGGAGCAACACTTATGTAGACTTGGTTATTTTAGAAATGGGTGACTTTGATGTAATTCTGGGTATGACTTGGCTTTCTCCAAACTTTGCGATTTTGGATTGTAATGCTAACACGTGACACTAGCCAAGCCTGGGGCAGATCCGTTAGTGTGGGAGGGTGACTACACTTCCAAACCGGTGCGTATAATCTCATTTATTCGTGCTCAGAAGATGGTTAGTAAGGGTTGTCTAGCTTTCTTGGGCACATCTCAAGGATGACACTATCCAAGTACCCTCAATTGAATCAGTTTCGGTAGTTCGAGAATTTTTGGATGTGTTCCCTGCAGATCTTCTTGGTATGCCACCAGATAGGGATATAGACTTCTGCATTG
Organism: Solanum corneliomulleri; assembly: GCA_027704805.1. Lineage (NCBI taxonomy): Eukaryota > Viridiplantae > Streptophyta > Magnoliopsida > Solanales > Solanaceae > Solanum > Solanum corneliomulleri. The sequence goes on along the minus strand of JAKWIY010003060.1, from coordinate 17,438,395 downwards.
ATTTGGAACCGGGTACACGCCCCATTTCTATACCCCCCCGTATAGAATGGCTCCCGCCGAATTAAGAGAGTTAAAGGCTCAACTTCAAGAGTTGTTGAGCAAGGGCTTCATTAGACCAAGTGCATCTCCTTGGGGTGCTCCGGTTTTGTTTGTAAAGAAGAAGGATGGGAGTTTTAGGATGTGCATAATATACAACAACTGAACAAGGTAACTATTAAGAACAAGTATCCTCTTCCTCGCATTGATGACTTGTTCGATCAGTTACAAGGTGCTGGTGTCTTCTCTAAGATTGACTTGAGATCCGGTTATCATCAATTGAAAATACGGGCAACGGATGTACCAAAGACTGCCTTTCGAACGAGATATGGACATTACGAATTTGTGGTGATGTCCTTTGGTCTTACGAATGCCCCCGCCGCTTTCATGAGTTTGATGAATGGGATTTTTAAGCCATATTTGGATCTCTTCGTGATTGTATTTATTGATGACATATTGGTATACTCAAAGAGCAAGAAGGAACATGAAGAGCATTTGAGAATGGTATTGGAAACGTTGAGGGAGAAAAGCTTTATGCCAAGTTCTCTAAGTGTGAGTTTTGGCTAGATGCGGTGTCCTTCTTGGGGCACGTGGTTTCTAAGGATGGAGTAATGGTGGATCTCTTAAAATTGAGACAGTAAAGAATTGGGTAAGACCCACTAATGTGTCAGAGATAAGGAGTTTTGTGGGGTTAGCTAGCTACTACCGCCGATTCGTCAAGGGATTCTCTTCTATCGCTTCCCAATTGACGAACTTGACTAAGCAGAATGTTCCATTTGTATGGTCAGATGAATGTGAGGAAGTTTTCAGAAGCTTAAGACTTTGTTGACTACCGCACCAATTCTTACCTTGCCATAGAGGGTAAAGACTTCATTGTTTATTGTGATGCATCCTATTCTGGGTTGGGTGCGGTGCTAATGCAAGAGAAGAATGTGATCGCTTATGCTTCAGACAATTAAAGATGCATGAACGTAACTACCCGACCCATGACTTGGAGTTGGCCCGCGTAGTATTTGCACTAAAGCAATGGAGACATTACTTATATGGGGTAAGTGTGAGGTCTCACACGGACCATCGTAGTCTACAGTATGTCTTTACTCAGAAAGATTGAACTTGAGACAGAGGAGATGGATGGAACTACTGAAGGACTACGACATCACTATCTTGTATCATCCGGGGAGGCTAATTTGTGGCAGATGCCTTGAGTAGAAAGGTGGGAAGCATGGGAAGTCTAGCTCATTTGCAAGCTTCTAGACGCCCATTGGCTAGAGAGGTCAAACTCTGGCTAACGACTTGATGAGGTTGGAAATAATGAGAATGGAGGATTGTTGGCTAGTATGGAGTCAAGATCTTCTTTTCTTGACAAGATTAAGGGAAAACAGTTTGATGATGAAAAACTAAGGCGAATTCGAGATAAAGTGTTGCAAGGAGAGGCTAAGGAAGCAATAATCGATGAGGAAGGTGTTTTGAGGATTAAGGGAAGGGTATGTGTACCCCGCATCGATGATTTGATCACCACCCTTCTGACAGAAGCTCATAGTTTCGGATATTCTATACATCTGGTGCAACCAAGATGTATCGCGATCTAAAGCAACATTCTGGTGGAGTAGAATGAAGCGTGACATTGTTGAGTTTGTGGCCAAATGTCCAAATTGTCAACAAGTGAAGCATGAACATCAGAGGCCCGGAGGAACACTTCAGAGAATGCCCATTCCTGAATGGAAATGGGAGAGAATCGCGATGGACTTCGTGGTTGGTCTTCCAAGACCTTGGGTAAGTATGACTCTATTTGGGTGATTGTTGATAGGTTAACTAAGTCTGCTCACTTCATTCCTGTCAAGGTGACCTACAATGCAGAGAAGTTAGCCAAGATCTACATCTCAGAGATCGTTCGGTTGCATGGGGTTCCACTCTCCATCATATCAGATAGAGGTACGCAGTTTACTTCTAAGTTTTGGAGGACATTACATGCTGAATTAGGTACTAGGTTGGACCTTAGTACTTACTATTTCATTCCTCCTCAGACCGATGGACAGTCTGAGCGAACGATTCAAGTATTGGAGATATGCTTCGTGCATGTGTGATAGAGTTTGGTGGCCATTGGGATAGCTTTTTACCTTTGGCGGAGTTTCATACAATAATAGCTATCACTCCAGTATTGACATGGCTCCATTTGAAGCATTGTATGGGAGGAGGTGTAGATCTCCCATTGGTTGGTTTGATGCCTTTGAAGTCAGACCTTGGGGACTGATCTGTTGAGAGATTCTATGGAGAAGGTGAAAGCTATTCAAGAAAAGCTTTTGGCTGCTCAAAGTAGACAAAAGGAGTATGCAGACCGAAAGGTTAGAGACTTGGAGTTCATGGAGGTGAACAAGTCTTGTTGAAGGTTTCACCCATAAAGGGGTGATGCGATTCGGAAAAAGGGTAAGTTAAGTCCAAGTACATTGGACCATTTGAGGTACTAAAGCGAATAGGGGAGGTGGCTTATGAATTAGCCTTGCCCCCAGGGCTGTCCGGAGTGCATCCGGTGTTTCATGTGTCCATGTTGAAGAGATACCACGGAGATGGAAACTACATTATCCGTTGGGATTCAGTTTTGCTTGATGAGAACTTGACTTATGAAGAGGAACCGATTGCTATATTAGATAGAGAAGTTCGCAAAAACTGAGGTCGAGGGAGATTGCATCCATCAAAGTGCAATGGAAGAATCGACCGGTTGAAGAGGCTACTTGGAGAAGGAGGCAGATATGCAAGAAAATAACCCACATCTGTTTACAGATTCAGGTACTCCTTTTCGCCACTGTTTTTTCTTCTTTGATCGTTCGGGGACGAACGATGGGGAAATTGGTATCTATTGTAACGACCTGTTTAGTCGTTTTGAGCAGCAGAACAAATTCTGGAAAAAACTGGCTGAAACCACGGACCCAACGACGGACGTCACAGTCTCGACGGACCGTCGTGGGTGTTCCGTTCCATGACCTTAGAGTTTTAAAATCGGGTACTGAAAATCGACTCTCTGTAAATTGTGACGGACCTGCAGGACGTGCCGTCACATCCACGACGACGACCCGTCGTGAGTCCCGTTGCAAAACACTTCAACTTTGAGAAATTGGTGCAAGAAAACGAGTTTCTGACCGTCATGACGGAGGTGCAGGACGGACCGTCACAGGTGTGACGGGCCGTCACAGCCACCTGGAATTGGGAGGACACGACGGCCTGGTGGACGACCGTCCACCCACGACGGCCCGTCACAGGTCACGCAGTCCCAGACAGTTTAGGATTCCTCCACACGTTTTAAGGGTCGTTTTTGATTATTCTTCTTTCCTTAATTATAAGGATTGAGGGGTAACATTAATAAGTCTAATTACATAGGGGTTAAAAGGGGTAACCTTAAGTTAATTAGGGGGTTTATTTGTCCTCTTTTAGTCTTAATTATATGATTAATTAGGGTAAAGGAAAGAGGTTTTGAAATAAACAAAAGAGAAAGAACAGAAAGGGAGAGAGAGCAGATCGATCGAGAGAGAGGAAATAGCAAGCTTGGGAGATTTTTCTTGTTGATTCCAATTCTTCGGTGGAGGTAGGTTATGGTTTTTATTTACGATAATCGTAGTAAACTCTTGATAGTGTATGATATGTATTGATGATGTTGTAACCTGTCTATGTGCTTAAATTGTATGCTTGCATGATTATGATTATAGAGATTGTGATTAATTAACAAGCATGACGAAGTTATTGAATCCCAAATATTGAAAGAACCCTAATTCACTTGATATATTATATAATAAGATTGATGATGCCTTAGTATGATAGAAGGCTTGATATATTATATAATGAATTGAGGATCCTTAGTGTGAAAGAGGCTTGATGAATTAGGGGATCGGGTGCCACGTTCCCGGTCCAGGATAGATGAATATGAGGAGGTGCCATTCGGACCAGATAGAATGATACGGAGTGTCACGTTCCGACACCAGATGTATGACGGTGCCACTTCCGAAGATAGAATGAATATGAGGATCGGAGTGTCACGTTCCGACACCAGGATAGAATATGAGGATCGGGTGCCACGTTCCGGTACCAGATAGAATGAATATGAGGAAGAGAGGATGACAGAGATTAGAAGGGAGGAGTGTCGTACGTTCGGGTGCGTCGGTACACCAGGAAGAATATAGAGATGAGGCGTGAGTGCGTCACGTAGTCAGCACGTTCCGACACCATTATAGAATATGAGGAGCGGAGTTGTCACTTACCGACACAAGAGGAAGAAGATAATGAATCTTGAAAGATAATGAATATACTCAATCTAATGAACTTAACTCCCAAATGAGTATGGTTTGAGGCTTGAGTCCTCATGTGTGACTTGACGGAAATTGTTAATGATAAAGTAAATGCTATTGCTACATGTTTAAGTATTTTAGTGGATTTACATTGTTATTGATATATATTGTTCCCTATTTTGAGTTAACCGATGATATCTACTCAGTACGTGTGGTTGTACTGACCCCCTACTTTTATGTTTTCCTCTTGTTATTTGTGTTATGCAGCAAACGTTCCGTCAACTTCGACTCAGCAGTAGATCAAGCCAGTCTTCACTTCATCGGAAATTCAGGGTGAGCTAATGCGTCTAGCTTGGACTGGGTCCTCCTTCTTCAAGTCTTGATGCCTTGACTTCCCGGCATGGACTAGCTTTTACTTGTTTTTAGCTTTTTAGACATTCTTAGTTTATAATTTGAGATAGATGTTCTTGTGGTGATGACTTCCAGATTTTGGGGATAATAATAATAGTTTTGAATTGTTTTTATTAATGAGTTTAAGTCTTCCGCATTATTTCTGTTGAAATCTTGAAATGTTAAGGTTTAGATGGTTGGTTCGCTCACATCGGAGGGTAAATGTGGGTGCCAGTCGCGTCCCCGATTTGGGTCGTGACACATGGTATCTTTTCAACATAGACACATGAAATACCGGATGCACTCCAGACAGTCCTGGAGGCAAGGCTAATTCATAAGCCACCTCCCCTACTCGCTTAAGTACTTCAAATCGTCCAATATACCTTGGGCTTAGCTTACCCCTTTTACCAAACCGCATCACCCCTTTCATTGGTGAAACCTTCAGCAACACTTGTTCACCCTCCATGAACTCCAAGTCTCTAACCTTTCGATTTGCATATTCCTTTTACCTACTTTGCGCCGCTAAAAGCTTTTTCTTGGATAGATTTCACTTTCTCCAATGAATCCCTCAAAAGGTCAGTACCCCCAAGGTCTAACCTTAAATGCATCAAAACCAACCAATGGGAGACCTACATCTCCTCCCATACAATGCTTCAAATGGAGCCATGTCAATACTTGAGTGATAGCTATTATTGTATGGAAACTCCGCTAAGGTTAAGAAGTTATCCCAATGACCACCAAATTCTCTCACCCATCACAAAGCATATCCTCCAACACTTGAATCGTTCGCTCAGACTGACCATCGGTCTGAGGTGAAATGCCGTACTAAGGTCCAACCTAGTACCTAATTCAGCATGCAATGTTCTCCAGAACTTAGAAGTAAACTGCGTACCTCTATCTGATATGATGGAAAGTGGAACTCCATGCAATCGAACGATTTTTGAGATGTAGATTTTGGCTAACTTCTCTGCATTGTAGGTCACTTTGACCGGAATGAAGTGAGCAGACTTAGTTAATCTATCCACAATTTCCCAAATAGAATCATACTTACCCAATGTCTTTGGAAGACCAACCACGAAATCCATGGCAATTCTCTCCCACTTACATTCAGGAATGGGCATTCTCTGAAGTGTTCCTCCAGGCCTCTGGTGGTTCATACTTTACTTGTTGACAATTTGGACTTTTGGCAACAAAATCAACAAATGTCGCGCTTCATTCTACTCCACCAAAAGTGTTGCTTTAGGTCACGGTACATCTTGGTTGCACCACGATGTATAGAGTATCCAGAACTATGAGACACCTGTTTAAGAATAGTCTGGATCAAATAATCAACACGGGGCACACATAACCTTCCCTTAATCCTCAAAACACCTTCCTCATCCATTATGGCCTCTTTAGCCTCTCCTCGCAGCACCATATCCCGAATTCGGCTTCGTTTCTCATCATCAAACTGCTTTCCCTTGATCTTATCAAGAAAAGAATATCTCGCCTCCACACAAGCCGAAAATCCTCCCTTCTCATTTACTTCTAGCCTCATAAGGTCATTAGCCAAGTTTTGGATTTCTCTATCTAACGGGCGTCTAGAAACTTGCAAATGAGCTAGACTTCCCATGCTTCCTGCCTTTCTACTTAAGGCATCTGCCACAACATTAGCCTTTCCCGGATGATACAGGATAGTGATATCGTAGTCCTTCAGTAGTTCCATCCATCTCCTCTGTCTCAAATTCAAATCCTTCTGAGTGAAGACATATTGTAGGCTACGATGGTCCGTATAGACTTCACACTTAACCCCATACAAATAGTGTCTCCATTACATTAGTGCAAATACCACCGCAGCCAACTCCAAATGATGGGTCAGATAGTTACGTTCATGCACCTTTAATGCCTCGAAGATAAGCCATCACATTCTTCTCTTGCATTAGCATGCACCCAAACCAGAATAGGATGCATCACAATAAACGATGAGTTTTAAAACTATACTGGCAAGGTAAGAATTGGTGCAGTAGTCAACAAGGTCTTGAGTTTCTGAAAGCTTTCCTCACATTCATCCGACCATACAAATGTAACATTCCGCTTAGTCAAGTTCGTCAATTAGGAAGCAATAGAAGAGAATCCTTTGACAAATCGACGGTAATAGCTAGCTAAACCAACAAAGCTCCTTATTTCTGACACATTAGTAGGTCTTACCCAATTCTTCACTGTCTCAATCTTAGAAGGATCCACCATCACTCCATCCTTAGAAACCACGTGCCCCAAGAAGGACACTGAATCTAGCCAGAACTCACACTTGGAGAATTTGGCATAAAGCCTTTTCTCCCTTAATACATTCAACACAATTCTCAAATGCTCCTCGTGTTCCTTCTGACTCTTGGAGTATATCAGTATATCATCAATAAATACGATCACAAAGAGATCCAGATATGGCTTAAAAATCCCGTTCAACCAGCTCATAAACGCTGCAGGGGCATTCGTAAGACCAAAAGACATCACTACAAATTCGTAATGCCCATACCTGGTTTGAAAAGCAGTCTTTGGTACATCCATTGCCCGTATTTTCAATTGATTATAACCGGATCTCAAGTCCAATCTTAGAGAAGACCCAAGCACCTTGTAACTGATCGACAAGTCATCAATGCGAGGAATGGGATACTTGTTCTTGATAGTTACCTGTTCAACTGCCTGTAGTCTAGGCACATCCGAAACTCCCATACTTCTTCTTCACAAATAACACCGGAGCACCCCAGGAGATGCACTTGGTCTAATGAAGCCTTTGCTCAACAACTCTTGAATTGGGCCTTAAACTCTCTTAACTCCGCGGGAGACCATTCTATAAGGGGGTATCGAAATGGGGCGAGTACCACCCGGTTCCAAATCAATGCCAAAATCAATATCTCTATCCGGTGGCATACCAGGAAGATCTGCAGGGAACACATCCAGAAACTCACGGACTACCGAAACCGACTCAATTGAAGGTACTTGGGTAGTGTCATCCCTGAGATGTGCCTAGAAAGCTAACCACCCTTAATAACCATTCTCTTAGCACGAAGAAAGGAGATGATACAAACGGAGTGGAAGTGTGTAGCCGCCCTCCCACACTAACGGATCTGTCCCAGGCTTGGCTAACGTCACAGTTTTAGATTTAAAATCCAAGATCGCAAAATTCGGAGAAAGCCAAGTCATACCAAGAATTACATCATCAAAATCAACCATATCTAAGATAACCAAGTCTACATAAGTATTACTCCCACCAAAAGTCACCAAACAAGACCTATATACTTTTTTTTTCAACTATCACAGACTACACCACCGAGTAGAAACATGAATAGGCATGTCAAGCAATTCACAATGTAAATTAAGACCAGTAGCAAATGAGGAAGAAACATATGAAAACGTGGAGCCAGGATAAAATAATACAGAAGCCATGCAATCACAAACCAAAAGATTACCTGTGATAACAACATCAGATGTCTCCGCTTCAGATCTCACAGGGAAAGCGTAACAATGGGCCCTATCGCCTGTCTGCCCGTTGCCCCTACCATGTTTTGTTGTAGTGGCTCCATTTTTCCCGTCACCCCAGCCGTTTTGGTGACCACCATTACCTCGGCCACCACGTCCTCCAGAATAACGGCCTCTACCATGACCACCTCTACCTCTAGCTATTGGGGTTCTATAACTCTGTTTGGACAATTACTCCTAATATGTCCAGTCTCCCCACATCCATAACACTCTCTGGAGTCAAGCGTAGGTCTCTTAGAGAAGTGTTGACCGGTCTGAGGTGGACCCCTAACTACAGTCTGTAGTGAAGACTGAATTGGTCGGACTGAGTAACCTCCTGAACCCTGTCCTCTAGAGTAAGAACCATTAAACTCACCACCCCTTTCGAAACCTTTTTGATGTCGATGTCATGGTGAAGTCATCTGGCTTCACTCTTCCACCTCTATCACGAAGTCTACCACTTCTTGAAAGGATTTTTTCCGTAGTCGCTACCTGTAAGGCTGAAAATCCGCAATTCTGACCTCAACCCCTTCACAAAACGGCGAATCCGCTCTTGTGGACTGAAACAAAGTTGGGGTGGCTTATACCATAATGCACGAAACTTAGCCTCATTGCAGTAACCGTAACCGCATCCTACCTTGCTCTAGGCTCAAGAAACTCATCTCTTTTCCTATCCCTCAAAGTTAAGGGGATATACTCTCCATAAACAAGCTAGAGAATGATGCCCAAGTCATAGGTGGTGCCTCTGTTGGTTGACACTCAACATGTGACCGCCACCACATTTTGGCGTTCCCTTGAAACTGATAAGTCACAAACTCAACACCAAACCGTTCTATTATACCCATCTTGTGTAGTAGCTCATGACAGTCAACCAGAAAATCGTAGGCATCCTCAGACTCAGCACCCGTGAAGACTGGAGGTTTCAATTTCAAGAACTTACTGAAAAGTTCATGCTGATCATTTGTCATTATAGGCCCTGTAGTCAGACGAGGAAACGTGCCTATTTCCAGTGAGGCATCCATGCGGGGAGCCACAGTAGCCGCATGTTGTACCTCCGGAACCTGAGGTGCTGGTGCAGAAAACACTAGAGGTGTCTGGCCCTGATAAGATAACCCGCTAAGATAAGCAAGAACCTGATTAATCATATCTGGGGTAGGTTGGGGTGGCAATTCCTCATTCTGCACTTGTTCATTCTCCCCTTCTTCACCCTCTCTTATCACTTCCTCAGTCGGTGGAGGAGTCACCGTCCTAGTACCAGGTGGGCTAGGTGCTTGTCCTCTTCCTCTAGAGGACGTCTTCCCACGACCTCTTCCACGGCCTCTCGCCACTGTTCCTCTTCGAGCTACAGCCCTAGTCGCTGGCACAGACGCATCGTGTCTTGCAGGTGTTGGTGTTGGTGCAGTCGTTGCTCTAGTTCTAACCATCTGCGAAATAGAGTGAAGATGGTCAGATACCAATTTGTATCACCTAGATACCAATTGGATCCAAGTAATAGCACGAAAGAAAGAAAGAAAGAATGGAATTTTCCTAAAGTCTTATAGCCTCTCAACGAAAAGTAAAGGCATCCCCCTACAGTTCCTTAAGACTCTACTAGACTCGTTCTTGTGTGATGAGACCAACGAACCTAATGCTCTTCTACCAAGTTTGTCACGACCAAAAACCGAGTCGCGAGTGGCACCCACACTTACCCTCCTATGTGAGCGAACCAACCAATACAAAACCCAACATTTCAATATAATATCAAAAGAAAGTAATGCAGAAGACTTAAACTCATTAACGAAAATCAATTCAATAACTTCTAAACTCAACATCTATTATTCCCCAAAATCTAGAAGTCATCATCACAAGAACATCTATGATCAAATTACTAAACTAAGAGTATTCTAAGAAGCTAAAATAAATAAAAGCTAGTCCATGCCGGAACTTCAAGGCATCAAGACATGAAGAAGAAGATCCAGTCCAAGCTAGAAGCATTAGCTCACCCTATTCCGGTGTAGTGAAGACTGGCTAGAGTTGCGGTTGAGTTGAAGACGACGGCACGTTTGCGGCACTCCACAAATAACAAAGAAAGAAACATACAAGTAGGGGTCAGTACAAAATACAAGTACTGAGTAGGTATCATCGGCCAACTCAAAATAGAAAACAGTATATATCAGACAATATTATAAATCAACTACAATACTCAACATGTAGCAACAACAAGTACTATTAATCATTAATAAGTACCGCCAAGTTCACCCATGAGGACTCAAGCCTCAATACCATACTCATTTGGGAATTAGGTTCATTAGATTGAGTATATTAACATCTTTCAAGATTCATTATCTTTATTCCTCTTGTGTCGGTATGTGACACTCCGCTCCCCTACTACTATGTGTCGGTACGTGACACTCCGATCCCCTAATTCTACGTGTCGATTCGTGACACCCGATCCCCTAATACAATGTGTCGGACCGTGACACTCCGATCCCCTAATTCTACATGTCGGTTCGTGACACCCGATCCCCTAATACTATGTGTCGAAACGTGACACTCCGATCCCCTAATTCTACGTTTCGGTTCGTGACACCCGATCCCCTAATTCTGCGTGTTGGTTCGTGACACCCGCTCAACTAATCTCATTCTATCAATTCATCAATCCTTATTTTATACCAAGGCATCATCAATCTCATTACTTTAGTTCATCAAGCCTTCTCTTATACCAAGGCATCATCATTAACAAAGTAGATTAGGGTTTCTTTCATGATTTAGGATTCAATAGCTTCATCATGCTTATTTTATCACAATTATATAATCACATTCATGCAAGAATACAATTAAGCATATAGAAGGGTTTACAATACTACCCAATATATATCATTCGCTATTAAGAGTTTAATACGAATAGCATAAAAACCATAACCTACCTCCACCCAAGATTCGTGATCAAGCATGCAATTTCCCAAAGCTTGTTATCCTCTTCGTTCGTAACTCTCTCGATCGTTTCTCTTTCCCTCTCCTTGTTCTTTGTATTTTTCTTATTCAAACCCTCTTTCTTTTACCCTAATTAGCATATAATTAAGTATAAAAGATGAGGATTTAACCCACTAATTAACTCAATGTTATCTCTTTTAACCCCCAAGTAATAACTTATTAATATTAACCCACTAAATCTATAATTATAGCAGGAATAGTCCAAAACGCCCCTTAAAATATTTACAAAAATCCGACCCAGCCTGGGATTACGCAACCTGTGACGATCCGTCATGGCTGTGACGGTCCATCCTGCAGGTCCGTCACAATGTTCAGAGACTTAATTTTTGTGGAAGATGTGTGACGGTCTGTCGTGCCCACGACGGTCCGTCCTGCAGGTCCGTCACAAAGTTCAGAGACTTAATTTCTGTGGAAGATGTGTGACGGTCCGTCGTGCCCACGACGGTCCATCCTGCCATTCTGTCAAGAAGTTCAAAGAGTCGATTTCAGTACCCAAATTTCAGAATTCTAAGTGTTTCGGAACGAGACCCTCTCGACGGTCAGTCATGCCCGTGGGGTTCTGTCAATCAGACAGTTTTTCCAGAAATAAAATCTGCTGCTCAAAACGACTAAACAGGTCGTTACACTAACTCTAAACCCTAGGTCCAAAAAAGCAACTAAGTCTAAAATATGAAAACTTAGACATTAAACACTAAACCATAGATTTTAAACCACAAATCCTTAATAAAGAACACTAAAACCAAAAAAAAAAACTAAACCTTACTCCAACTCTAATCCAAACCCTAACCCTAACCCCAAAATTAATCCATTCACCAAAAACCCATACCACAACATACCAAAACCCAATCATTAAACACTAAAACATAGATGTTATACTCAAATCTTTAACCAAAAACCCTAAACCCTAAAAACAACCTAAACCCTAACACTAACAAAAATTTTAACCCTAACCCTACAATAAATCGAAATCCCAAGCCCAAAAGACAAAACCTTAAACAATAATCAATATACCGTTGATATTAAACGTTAAATTCTACACCATAAACCAAAAATCTAAAAGAACCCTAAAACCTCACCCTAATCCTAAACCTAACATTAACCTTAACCCTAACTCTAAACTATAAATTCTAATATCTAAGACCAAAATACAAAAACCCAAACATTAAATACTAAACAGTAAATATCAAACCTCTTATGCTAAACCCTGAAACATATTAGAAAAACAAAAACCCTATGTCCAAAAAAGCAACTAAGTCCAAAATATGAAAACTCAAACATTAAACACTACACCATAGATTTTAAACAACAAATACTAAAAAAAAAACCCTAATTCCTACAAAACCTAAACCCAAACCCTAAATCTAAACCATTAACCAACAACCCCAAGCCAAAAATACCAAAACACAAACATTAAACACTAAACCGTAGATATTATACTCAAGTCTTTCACACCAAACCTTAAACCGTAAAAATAACCTAAACACCAACACTAACCCTAATATTAACCCTAACCTACCGTAAACCTAAATCCCGAGCCCAAAATAACAAAATCAAAACAATAATCACTAAACCATTGATATTAAAACTCAAATTCTACACCCTAAACCCAAAAACCTAAAAGAACCCTACAACATCACCCTAACCCTTAACCTAACTGTAACCTTAACCCTAACTCTAAACTATAAAATTTAAATTGTAAGCCCAAAATACCAAAACCCAAACATTTTATACTAAACAATATATTTTGAACCTCAAATGCTAAAGCCTGAACCCTTTTAGAAAAACAAAAACCCTAACCCTAAACCCTAGGTCCAAAAAACAACTAAGCCCAAAATATGAAAACTTAGACATTAAACACTAAACCATAGATTTTAAACCACAAATCCTAAACCAACAACCCTAAAACTAAAAAATACTAAACCCTAACCCTACCCTAACCCAAACCCTAACCCTAAGCTAAAAATTAAACCATTCACCAAAAACCCAAATCATAACATACCAAAACCCAATCATTAAACACTAAACCATAGATGTTATACTCAGATATTTAACCCTAAAAAAAACCTAAACCCTCTAACTAACCAAAATTTTAACCCTAACCCTACAATAAATTTAAATCCCAAGGCCAAAGGACAAAACCTTAAACAATAAATAATATACCATTGATATTAAACGTCAAATTCTACACCATAAACCAAAAAATCTAAAAGAACCCTAAAACCTCACTCTAATCCTAAACCTAACATTAACCTTAACCCTAACTCTAAACTATAAATTCGAATATTTAAGCCTAAAATACCAAAACCCAAACAATAAGTACTAAACATTATAAATAAAACCTCAAATGCTAAACCTGAATCATATTAGAAAGACCAAAACCCTTACCATACACCCTATGTCCAATAAAGCAACTATGTCCAAAATATGAAAACTCAAACATTAAACACTAAACCATAGATTTTAAACCACAAATACTAAACAAAAATCCCTAATTCCTACAAAACCTAAACCCTAACCCTAACCCTAATCCAAACCCTAACCCAAACCCTAAACATAAACCACTAATCAAAAACCCCAAGCCTAAAATACCAAAACACAAACATTAAACACTAAACTATAGATATTATACTCAAATCTTACACACCTAACCTTAAACCCTAAAAATAATCTAAACACTAACACTAACACTAAAATTAACCCTAGCCTACCATAAACCTAAATCCCAAGCGAAAAATACCAAACTAAAAAAAAAATAACTATAGCATTTATATTAAAACTCAAATTCTACACCCTAAACCCTAAAACCTAAAAGAATCCTAAAACGTCACCCTAACCCTAATCCAAACCGTAACCTTAACCGTAACACTAAATAATAAAATTGATATTGTAAGCCCAAAATACCAAAACCCAAACATTAAATAGTAAAAAATATATTTTGAACCTCAAATTCTAAAGCCTGAAACCTTTAAGAAAAAAAAAACCTTAACCCAAAACCCTAGGTCCAAAAAAGCAACTAAGTCCAAAATATGAAAACTTAGACATTAAACACTAAACCATAGATTTTAAACCACAAATCCTAAACCAAGAACCCTAAAACCAAAAAAAACTAAACCTTAACCCTACTCTAACCCTAACACTAACCCTAACCCAAAAATTAATCCATTAACCAAAAACCCATACCACAACATACCAAAACCCAATCATTAAACATTAAAACATAGATGTTATACTCAAATCTTTAACGCCAAACCTTAAACCCTAAAAACAACCTAAACCCTAACACTAACCCAAATTTTAACCCTAACCCTATAGTAAATAAAAATCCCAAAAGACAAAACCTTAAACAATAAACACTATACTCTTGATATTAAACGTCAAACTCTACAACATAAACCCAAAAATCTAAAAGAACCCTAAAACCTCACCCTAATACAAAACCTAACATTATCCTTAACCCTAACTCTAAACTATAAATTCGAATATCTAAGCCCAAGATACCAAAACCCAAACATTAAATACTAATACAAGAACCCTAAAACCAAAAAAAAACTAAACCCTAACCCAAACCCTAACCCTAACCCCAAAATTAAACCATTCACCAAAAACCCAAACCACAACATACCAAAACCCAATCATTAAACACTAAACCAAAGATGTTATACTAAAAATTTTAACCCTAAAAAAAACCTAAACCCTATAACTAACCCAAATTTTAACCCTAACCCTACAATAAATCGAAATCCCAAGCCCAAGGGACAAAACCTTAAACAATAAATAATATACCATTGATATTAAACGTCAAATTATACACCATAAATCGAAAAATCTAAAAGAACCCTAAAACCTCACCCTAATACTAAACCTAACATTATACTTAACGCTAACTCTAAACTATAAATTCGAAT
Source organism: Solanum corneliomulleri (assembly GCA_027704805.1). Classification (NCBI taxonomy): domain Eukaryota; kingdom Viridiplantae; phylum Streptophyta; class Magnoliopsida; order Solanales; family Solanaceae; genus Solanum; species Solanum corneliomulleri. The sequence goes on along the minus strand of JAKWIY010003060.1, from coordinate 17,423,322 downwards.
ATCTAAGCCTAAAATACCAAAACCCAAACATTAAATACTAAACAGTATAAATCAAATGTAACGACCTGTTTAGTCGTTTTGAGCAGCAAATTTTATTTCTGGAAAAAGTGTCTGAGTCGACGGAACCCACGACGGCCCGTCATGGGCACGACGTAACGTCGAGGGGGTCACGTTCCAAAACACTTAGAATTCTGAAATTTGGGTACTGAAATCGACTCTCTGAACTTCGTGACGGAATGGCAGGACGGACCGTCGTGGGTACGACGGACCGTCACACACTTTCCACAGAAATTAACTCTCTGAACTTTGCGACGGACCTGCAGGCGGACCGTCACAACCATGAAAGACCGTCACAGGTTGCGTAATCCGAGGCTGGGTCGGATTTCTGTAAATATTTTAAGGGGCGTTTTGGACTATTCTTGCTATAATTATAAATTTAGTGGGTTAATATTAATAAGTCAATTTCTTGGGGGTTAAAAGAGATAACCTTGAGTTAATTAGTGGGTTAATTCCTCATATTTTATACTATATTATATGCTAATTAGGGTAAAAGAAAGAGGGTTTGAATAAGAAAAATAGAAAGAACAAGGAGGGACAGAGAACGATCGAGAAAGAGGGAAACAAAGCTTTGGGAAATTGCTTGCTTGATCACGAATCTTCGGTGGAGGTAGGTTATGGTTTTTATGCTATTCGTAGTAAACTCTTAATAGCGAATGATATGTGTTGGGTAGTATTATAAAACCTTCTATATGCTTAATTGTGTGCTCACATGATGTGATTATATAATGGTGATAAATAAGCAAGATGAGGCTATTGAATCTTGAATTCTAAATTTACTTTGTTAATGATGATGCCTTGGTATAAAAGAAGGCTTGATGAACTAAAGTAATGAGATTGATGATGCCTTGGTATAAAAGAAGGATTGATGAATTGATAGAATGAGATTAGTGGAGCGGATGTCACGAACCGACATGTAGAATTAGGGGATCGGGTATCACGAACCGACACGTAGAATTAGGGGATCGGGTGTCACGAACCGACACGTAGAATTAGGGGATCCGAGTGTCACGTTCTGACACATAGTATTAGGGGATCGGGTGTCACAAACCGACACGTAGAATTAGGGGATCGGAGTGTCACGTTCCGACACATAGTAGTAGGGGATCGGGTGTCACGAACCGACACGTAGAATTACGGGATCGGGTGTCACGAACCGACACGTAGAATTACGGGATCGGAGTGTCACGTTCTGGCACATAGTAGTAGGGGAGTGGAGTGTCACGTACCGACACAAGAGAAATAAAGATAATGAATCTTGAAAGATGTTAATATACTCAATCTAATGAACCTAATTCCCAAATGAGTATGGTATTGAGGCTTGAGTCCTCATGGGTGAACTTGGCGGTACTTATTAATGATTATAGTACTTGTTGTTGCTACATGTTGAGTATTCTAGTTGATTTATGATATTATCTGATATATACTGTTTTCTATTTTGAGTTGGCTGATGATACCTACTCAGTACTTGTGTTTTGTACTGATCCCTACTTGTATGTTTCTTTCTTTGTTATATGTAGAGTGCAGCAAACGTACCGTTGTCTTCAAATCAAGCGCAACTCTAGCAAGTCTTCATTACACCGGATTTCAGGGTGAGCTAATGCTTCTAGCTTGGACTGGATCTTCTTCTTCAAGTCTTGATGCCTCGAAATTCCGGCATGGACTAGCTTTTACTAATTTTAAGCTTTCTTAGATACTCTTAGTTTTAGTAATTTGAGGATAGATGTTCTTGTGATGATGACTTACAGATTTTGGGGATAATAATAGTTATTGAGTTTTAGAAGTTATTAAATCGATGTTCATTAATGAGATTAAAGTCTTTTGCATTGTATTTTGTTCAATATGTTTGGGTTTAGATTGGTTGGTTCGCTCACATAGTAGGATAAGTGTGGGTGCCACTCGCGGCTTGGTTTTGGGTCGTGACAAACTTGGTATCAGAGCATTAGGTTCGTTGGTCTCATCACACAAGAACGAGTCTAGTAGAGTCTTAAGGAACGGTAGGAGGACACCTTTACTTTTATTTGAGAGTCTATAAGTCTGTAGAAAAATTCCATTCTTTCTTTCTTTCTTTCGTGCTATTACTTGGGTCCAATTAGGTATCTAGGTGATACAAATTGGTATCTGACCATCTTCACTCTATTTCGCAGATGGTTAGAACTAGAGCAACGACTGCGCCAACACCAACACCGGCAAGACAAGATGCATCTAAGCAATCCACTGGGGCTGTAGCTCGGAGAGGAGTAGTGACGAGAGGCCGTGGAAGAGGTCGTGGGAGGACGTCCTCTAGAGGAAGAGGACAAGCACCTAGCCCATCTGGTACTAGGGCGGTGACTCCTCCACCAACTGAGGAAGTGGTAAGAGAGGGTGAGGAAGGGGATAATGAACAAGTACAGAATGAGGGATTGCCACCCCAACCTACCCTAGAGATGATCAATCAGGTTCTTGCTTATCTTAGCGGGTTATCTGATCATGGCCAGACACCTCCAGTGTTTTCTGCACCAGCACCTCAGGTTCTGGAGGTACAACATGCAGCTATTGTGGCTCCCTGCATGGATGCCTTATTGGAAATAGGCACGTTTCCTCGTCTGACTACATGACCTATAATGACAAGTGATCAGCATGAAATTTTCAGTAAGTTCTTGAAATTGAAACCTCCAGTCTTCAAGGGTGCTGAATCTGAGGATGCCTACGATTTTCTGGTTGACTGTCATGAGCTACTACACAAGATGGGTATAGTAGAACGGTCTGGTGTTGAGTTTGTGACTTATAAGTTTGAAGGGAACGCCAAAATGTGGTGGCGGTCACATGTTGAGTGTCAACCAACAGAGGCTTGTTTATGGAGAAGTATATCCCCTGGACTTTGAGGGATAGGAAAAGAGATGAGTTCTTGAGCCTAGAGCAAGGTAGGATGTCGGTTACTGCATATGAGGCTAGGTTTCGTGCATTATCCAGGTATGCCACCCAACTTTGTTTCAGTCCACAAGAGCGGATTCGCCGTTTTGTGAAGGGTTTGAGGTCAGAATTGCGGATTTCAGCCTTACAGGTAGCGGCTACGGCAAAATCCTTTCAAGAAATGGTAGACTTCGTGATAGAGGTGGAAGGAGTGAAGCCAGATGACTTCACCATGGCATCGACATCAAAAATGTTTGGAAAGGGAGGTGAGTTTAATGGTTCTTACTCCAGAGGGCAAGGCTCAGGACGTTACTCAGTCCGACCAATTCAGTCTTCACTACAGACTGTAGTTGGGGGTCCACCGCAGACCGGTCAACACTTCTCTGAGTTTGGAAGTTATCCCCAGACTTCGTCATTCTCACAGAGACCTATTCTTGAATCCAGAGAGTGTTATGGATGTGGGGAGACTGGACACATTAAGAGGTATTGTCCAAAACAGAGTTGTAGACCTCAAATAGTTAGAGGTAGAGGTGGTCATGGAAGAGGCCGTCATTCTGGAGGACGTGGTGGCCGAGGTAATGGTGGTCACCAAAACAGCCGGGGTGACGGGCAGACTAGAGCAACTACAGCACAACATGGTAGGGGCAACGGGCAGACAGGCGATAGGGCCCATTGTTACGCTTTCCCTGGGAGATTTGAAGCGGAGACATCTGATGCTGTTATCACAGGTAATCTTTTAGTTTGTGATTGCATGGCTTCTGTATTATTTGATTCTGGCTCCACGTTTTCATATGTATCTTCCTCATTTTCTAATGGTCTCAATTTACATTGTGAATTGCTTGACATGCCTATTCGTGTTTCTACTCCGGTGGGTGAGTCTGTGATAGTTGAAAAAGTATATAGGTCTTGTCTGGTGACTTTTGTGGGGAGCAATACTTATGTAGACTTGGTTATCTTTGAAATGGTTGATTTTTATGTAATTCTGGGTATGACTTGGCTTTCTCCGAATTTTGCGATCTTGGATTGTAATGCTAAAACTGTGACGTTAGCCAAGCCTGGGACAGATCTGTTAGTATGGGAGGGCGACTACACTTCCACTCCTATTCGTATCATCTCCTTTCTTCGTCCTAAGAGAATGGTTAGTAAGGGGTGTTTAGCTTTCTTGGCACATCTCAGGGATGACACTACCCAAGTACCTTCAATTGAGTCGGTTTTGGTAGTCTGTGAGTTTCTGGATATGTTCCCTGTAGATCATCCTGGTATGCCACCGGATAGAGATATTGATTTTTGCATTGATCTTGAACCGGGTACTCGCCCCATTTCTATACCCCCTTATAGAATGGCTCCCGCGGAGTTAAGAGAGTTAATGGCCCAACTTCAAGAGTTGTTAAGCAAAGGCTTCATTAGACCAAGTGCATCTCCTTGGGGTGCTCCGGTGTTATTTGTGAAGAAGAACGATGGGAGTTTTCGGATGTGCATAGACTACCGGCAGTTGAACAAGGTAACTATTAAGAACAAGTATCCCATTCCTCGCATTGATGTAATGTTCGATCAGGTACAAGGTGCTTGTGTCTTCTCTAAAATTGACTTGAGATCCGGTTATCATCAATTGAAAATACGGGCAACGGATGTGCCAAAGACTGCTTTTCGAACAAGGTATGGGCATTATGAATTTGTAGTGATGTCTTTTGGTCTTATGAATGCCCTTGCTTCTTACATGAGCTTGATGAACGGGATTTTTAAGCCATATCTGGATCTCTTTGTGATCTTATTTATTGATGATATACTGATATACTCCAATAGTAAGAAGGAGCATGAGGAGCATTTGAGAATTGTGTTGGAAGTATTAAGGGAGAAAAGGCTTTATGCCAAATTCTCCAAGTGTGAGTTTTGGCTAGATTCAGTGTCCTTCTTGGGGCACGTGGATTCTAAGGATGGAGTGATGGTGGATCCTTCTAAGATTGAGACAGTGAAGAATTGGGTAAGACCTACTAATGTGTAAGAAATAAGGAGCTTTGTTGGTTAAGCTAGCTACTACCGTCGATTTGTCAAGGGATTCTCTTCTATTGCTTCCCAATTGACGAACTTGACTAAGCACAATGTTCCATTTGTATGGTCGGATGAATGTGAGGAAAGCTTTAAGAAACTCAAGACCTTGTTGACTACTGCACCAATCCTTACCTTGCCAATAGAGGGTAAGAATTTCATTGTTTATTGTGATGCATCCTATTCTTGTTTGGGTGCAGTGCTAATGCAAGAGAAGAATGTAATTGCTTATGCTTCGAGGCAATTAAAGGTGCACGAACGCAATTACCCGACCCATGATTTGGAGTTGGCTGCGGTAGTGTTTGCATTAATGCAATGGAGACACTATCTATATGGGGTCAAGTGTGAAGTCTACACAGGTCACCGTAGTTTGCACTATGTCTTTACTCAGAGGGATTTGAATTTGAGACAGAGGAGATGGATGGAACTACTAAAGGACTATGATGTTACCATCTTGTATCACCCAAAGGCTAATGTTGTGGCAGACGCCTTAAGTAGAAAGGCAGGAAGCATGGGAAGTTTAGCCAACTTACAAGTCTCTAGACGCCCGTTGGCTAGAGAAATCCAAAACTTGGCTAATGACTTTATGAGGCTAGAAATAAATGAGAAGGGAGGATTTTTTGCTTGTATGGAGGCGAGATCTTCTTTTCTTGACAAGATCAAGGGAAAACAGTTTGATGATGAGAAACTAAGTCGAATTCGGGATATGGTGTTGTGAGGAGAGGCTAAAGAAGCAATAATTGCTGAGAAAGGTGTTTTGAGGATTAAGGGAATTGTATGTGTGCCCCGTGTTGATTATTTGATCCACACTATTCTTACCGAGGCTCATAGTTCTGGATATTCTATACATCCTGGTGCAACCAAGATGTCTCGTGACATAAAGCAACACTTTTGGGGGAGTAGAATGAAGAGCGACATTGTTGATTTTTTGGCCAAATGTCCAAATTGTCAACAAGTAAAGTATGAACACCAGAGGCCCGGAGGAACACTTCAGAGAATGCCCATTCCTGAATAGAAGTGGGAGAGAATTGCAATGGACTTCGTAGTTGGTCTTCCAAAGACATTGGGAAAGTTTGATTCTATTTGGGTAATTGTGGACAGATTAACTAAGTCTGCTCACTTCATTCTGGTCAAGGTGACTTACAATGCAGAGAAGTTAGAAAAAATCTATATCTCAGAAATTGTTCGACTGCATGGAGTTCCACTCTCCATTATATCAGATAGAGGTACGCAATTTACTCCTATGTTTTGGAGAGCATTTCATGCGGAATTAGGTACTAGGTTGAACCTTAGTACTGCATTTCACCCTCAGACCGATGGTCAGTCTAAGCGAACGATTCAAGTACTGGAGGATATGCTTCGTGCATGTGTGATAGAATTTGGTGGTCATTGGGACAACTTCTTACCCTTAGCAGAGTTTGCATACAATAATAGCTATCACTCAAGTATTGATATGGCTCCATTCGAAGCATTGTATGGGAGGAGATGTAGGTCTCCCATTGGTTGGTTTGATGCTTTTGAGGTTAGACCTTGGGGTACTGATCTGTTGAGGGATTCAATAGAGAATGTGAAATCTATTCAAGAAAAGCTTTTAGCGGCTCAAAGTAGGCAAACGAAATATGCGGATCGAAAGGTTAGAGACTTTGACTTCATGGAGGGTGAACAAGTCTTGCTGACGGTTTCACCCATGAAAGGGGTGATGCTGTTTGGTAAAAGAGGTAAGCTAAGCCCAAGGTATATTGGTCCCTTTGAAGTCCTGAAGCGCGTGGGGGAGGTAGCTTATGAATTAGCTTTGCCTCCAGGGCTGTCAGTAGTGCATCCGATATTTCAGGTGTCTATGTTGAAAAGATAACATGGGGATGGAAACTACATCATTCGTTGGGATTCCGTTTTGCTTGATGAGAATTTGTCTTATGAGGAGGAGCGTGTTGCTATTTTAGCTAGAGAAGTCCGCAAGTTGAGGTCGAGGGAGATTGCATCCATCAAAGTTCAATGGAAGAATCGACCAGTTGAAGAGGCCACTTGGGAGAAGGAGGCTGATATGCAAGAAAGATACACACACCTGTTTACAGATTCAGGTACTCCTTTTCGCCCTTGTTTTTCTTCTTGTGATCGTTCGAGGACGAACGATGGGTAAATTGGTATCTATTGTAACGACTTGTTTAGTCGTTTTGAGCAGCAGATTTTATTTCTGGAAAAACTGTCTGAGTCGACGGAACCCACGACGGACCGTCATGGGCACGACGGACCGTCGAGGGGGTCTCGTTCCAAAACACTTAGAAATCTGAAATTTTGGTACTGAAATCGACTCTCTGAACTTTGTGACGGAATGGCAGGACGGACCGTCGTGGGCACGACGGACCGTCACACACTTTCCACAGAAATTAACTCTTTGAACTTTCCGACGGACCTGCAGGATGGACCGTCACAGCCATGACGGACCGTCACAGGTTACGTAATCCCAGGCTGGGTCGGATTTCTGTAAATATTTGAAGGGGCGTTTTGTACTATTCCTGCTATAATTATAAATTTAGTGGGTTAATATTAATAAGTCAACTTCTTGGGGGTTAAAAGAGATAACCTTGAGTTAATTAGTGGGTTAATTCCTCATCTTTTATTCTTAATTATATGCTAATTAGGGTAAAAGAAACAGGGTTTGAATTAGAAAAATAGAAAGAACAGGGAGAGGGACAGAGAACGATCGAGAAAGAGGGAACCGAAGAGGAAACAAAGCTTTAGGAAATTACTTGCTTGATCATGAATCTTCGGTGGAGAGATTGATGATGCCTTGGTATAAAAGAAGGCTTGATGAACTAAAGTAATGAGATTGATGATGCCTTGGTATAAAAGAAGGATTGATGAATTGATAGAATGAGATTAGTGGAGCGGGTGTCACGAACCGACACTTAGAATTAGGGGATAGGGTGTCACGAACCGACACGTAGTATTAGGGGATCGGGTGTCACGAACCGACACGTAGAATTAGGGGATCGGAGTATCACGTTCCAACACATAGTATTAGGGGATCGGTGTCACGAACCGACACATAGAATTAGGGGATCGGAGTGTCACGTTCCGACACATAATATTAGGGGATCGGGTGTCATGAACCAATACGTAGAATTAGGGGATCGGGTGTCACGAACCGACACGTAGAATTAGGAGATCGGAGTGTCACGTTCCGACACATAGTAGTAAGGGAGCGGAGTGTCACGTACGGACACAAGAGAAATAAAGATAATGAATCTTGATAGATGTTAATATACTCAATTTAATGAACCTAATTCCCAAATGAGTATGGTATTGAGGCTTGAGTCCTAATGGGTGAACTTGGCGGTACTAATTAATGATTATAATACTTGTTGTTGCTACATGTTGAGTATTGTAGTTGATTTATGATATTATCTGATATATACTATTTTCTATTTTGAGTTCGCCGATGATACCTACTCAGTACTTGTGTTTTGTACTGACCCCTACTTGTATGTTTCTTTCTTTGTTATATGTGGAGTGTAGCAAACGTACCGTCGTCTTCAACTCAACCGCAACTCTAGCCAGTCTTCATTACACCGGATTACAGGGTGAGTTAATGCTTCTAGCTTGGACTGGATCTTCTTCTTCAAGTCTTGATGCCTCAAAATTCCGGCATGGACTAGCTTTTACTTATTTTAAGCTTTCTTAGATACTCTTAGTTTTAGTAATTTGAGGATAGATGTTGTTGTAATGATGACTTCCAGATTTTGGGGATAATAATAGTTATTGAGTTTTAGAAGTTATTTAATCGATGTTCATTAATGAGATTTAAGTCTTCCGCATTGTATTTAGTTCAATATGTTTGGGTTTAGATTGGTTGGTTCGCTCACATAGTAAGATAAGTGTGGGTGCCACTCGCGGCTGGATTTTGGGTCGTGTCATCAAACCTCAAATGCTAAACCTGAACCATATTAGAAAAACCAAAACCCTTACCATAAACCCTATGGCCAATAAAGCAACTAAGTCCAAAATATGAAAACTCAAACATTTAACACTAAACCATAGATTTTCAACAACAAATACTAAACCAAAAACCCTAATTCCTACAAAATCTAAACCCTAACCCTAATCCTAATCCAAACCCTTACCCTAACCCGAAAAATAAACAATTAACCAAAAACCCCAAGCCCAAAATACCAAAACACAAACATTAAACACTAAACTATAGATATTATACTCAAATCATTCACACCTAACCTTAAACCCTAAAAATAATCTAAACACTAACACTAACCCTAATATTGATCCTAACTTACCATAAACCTAAATCACAAGCAAAAAATACCAAAATCAAAACAATAAGCGCTATAGCACTGATATTAAAACTCAAATTCTACACCCTAAACGCAAAAACCTAAAAGAACCCTAAAACGTCACCCTAACCCTAAACCTAACCGTAACCTTAACCGTAACTCTAAACAATAAAATTGATATTGTAAGCCCAAAATACCACAATCCAAACATTAAATACTAAACAATATATTTTGAACCTCAAATGCTAAAGCCTGAAAACTTTTAGAAAAACAAAAACCCTAACCCTAAACCCTAGGTCAAAAAAGCAACTAAGTCCAAAATATGAAAACTTAGACATTAAACACTAAACCATAGATTTTAAACCACATATCCTAAACCAAGAACCCTAAAACCAAAAAAAACTAAACCGTAACCCTACTCTAACACAACCATAACCCTAACCCCAAAATTAATCCATTAACCAAAAAGTCATACCACAATATACCAAAACCCAATCATTAAACACTAAAACATAGATGTTATACTCAAATCTTTAACGCCAAACCCTAAACCATAAAAACAACCTAAACCCTAACACTAACCCAAATTTTAACCCTAACCCTATAGTAAATAAAAATCCCAAGCCGAAAAGACAAAACCTTAAACAATAAACACTATACCATTTATATTAAACGTTAAATTCTACACCATAAACCCAAAAATCTAACATTAACCTTAACCGTAACTCTAAACTATAAATTCTAATATCTAAGCCCAAAATACAAAAACCTAAACATTAAATATTAAACAGAAAATATCAAACCTCAAATGCTAAACCCTGAACCATATTAGAAAAACAAAAACCCTAACCATAAACCTTATGTCCAAAAAAGCAACTAAGTCCAAAATATGAAAACTCAAACATTAAACACTACACGATATATTTTAAACCACAAATACTAAACCAAAAACCCTAATTCCTACAAAACCTAAACCCAAACCCTAAACTTAAACCATTAACCACTAACCCCAAGCCCACAATACCAAAACACAAACATTAAATACTAAACCGTAGATATTATACTCAAATCTTTAACACCAAACCTTAAACCCTAAAAATAACCTAACCACTAATACTAACCCTAATATTAACCCTTACCTACCATAAACCTAAATATCGAGCACAAAATCCCAAAATCAAAACAATAATCACTATACTATTGATATTAAAACTCAAATTCTACACCCTAAAAACAAAAACCTAAAAGAGCCCTAAAACATCACCCTAACCCTTAACCTAACTGTAACCTTAACCCTAACTCTAAACTATAAAATTTAAATTGTAAGCCCAAAATACCAAAACCCAAACATTTAATACTAAACAATATATTTTGAAACTCAAATGCTAAAGACTGAACCCTTTTATAAAAACAAAAACCCTACCCTAAACCCTAGGTCCAAAAAAGCAACTAAGTCCAAAATATGAAAACTTAAACATTAAACACTAAACCATAGATTTTAAACCATAAATCCTAAACCAAGAATGCTAAAACCAAAAAAAACTAAAGCCTAACCCAAACCCTAACCCTAACCCCAAAATTAAACCATTCACCAAAAACCCAAACTACAACATACCAAAACCCAATCATTAAACACTAACCCATAGATGTTATACTCAAATTTTTAACCCTAAAAAAAACCTAAACCCTATACCTAACCCAAATTTTTACCCTTACCGTACAATAAATCGAAATCCCAAGCACAAGGGACAAAACCTTAAACAATAAATAATATACCATTGATATTAAACGTCAAATTCTACACCATAAACAGAAAAATCTAAAAGAACCCTAAACCTCACCCTAATTCTAAACCTAACATTAACCTTAACCCTAACTCTAAACTATAAATTCGAATATCTAAACCTAAAATACCAAAACCCAAACATTAAATACTAAACAGTATAAATCAAACCTGATATGCTAAACATAAAGCATATTAGAAAAACAAAAACCCTTACCATAAACCCTATGTCCAATAAAGCAACTAAGTCCAAAATATGAAAACTCAAACATTTAACACTAAACCATAGATTTTAAACCACAAATACTAAGCAAAAAACCCTAATTCCTACAAAACCTAAACCCTAACCCTAACCATAATCCAAACCCTAACCCTAACCCAAAACCTAAACCATTAACAAAAACCCCAAGCCCAAAATACCAAAACACAAACATTAAACACTAAACTATAGATATTATACTCAAATCTTTCACACCTAACCCTAAACCCTAAAAATAATCAAAGCACTAACACTAACCCTAATATTAACCCTAACCTACTATAAACCTAAATCCCAAGCCAAAAATACAAAAGTCAAAACAATAAACACTATAGCATGATATTAAAACTCGAATTCTACACCCTAAACCCAAAAACATAAAAGAACCCTAAAACGTCACCCTAACCCTAAACCTAACCGTAACCTTAACCGTAACTCTAAATAATAAAATTGATATTGTAAGCCCAAAATACCAAAACCCAAACATTAAATACTAAACAATATATTTTGAAACTCAAATGCTAAAGCCTGAAATCTTTTAGAAAAACAAAAACCCTAACCCTAAACCCTAGGTCCAAAAAAGCAACTAATTCCAAAATATGAAAACTTAGACATTAAACACTAAGCCATAGATTTTAAACCACAAATCCTAAACCAAGAACCCTAAAACCAAAAAAAAAACTAAACCTTAACCCTACTCTAACCCAAACCTAACCCTAACCCCAAATATAATCCATTAACCAAAAACCCATACCACAACATACCAAAACCCAATCATTAAACATTAAAACATAGATGTTATACTCAAATCTTTAACGTTAAACCCTAAACCATAAAAACAACCTAAACCCTAACACTAACCCAAATTTTAACCGTAACCCTATACTAAATAAAAATCCCAAGTCCAAAAGACAAAATCGTAAACAATAAACACTATACTATTGATATTAAACGTCAAACTCTACATCATAAACCATAAAATATAAAAGAACCCTAAAACCTCACCCTAATCCTAAACCTAACATTAACCTTATCCCTAACTCTAAACTATAAATTCGAATATCTAATCCCAAAATACCAAAACCCAAACATTAAATGCTAAACAGTAAATATCAAACCTCACATGCTAAACCCTGAACCATATTAGAAAAACAAAAACCCTAACCATAAACCCTATGTCCATGAAAGCTACTAAGTCCAAAATATGAAAACTCATACATTAAACACTACACCATAGATTTTAAACCACAAATACTAAACAAAAAACCCTAATTCCTACAAAACCTAAACCCTAACACTAACCCTATCCTTAAACCATTAACAAAAAACCCCAAGCCCAAAATACCAAAACACAAATATTAAACACTAAACCGTAAATATTATACTGATATCTTTCACACCAAACCTTAAACACTAAAAATAACCTAAACACTAACACTAACCCTTATATTAACCCTAACCTACCATAAAACTAAATCAGAAGCCCAAAATACAAAAATCAAAACAATAAACACTATACCATTGATATTAAAACTCAAATTCTACACCCTAAACCCAAAACATTAAAAGAACCCTAAAACATCACCGTAACCCTAAACCTAACCGTAACCTTAACCCTAACTCTTAACTATAAAATTGAAATTGTAAGCCCAAAAATACCAAAACCCAAACATTTAATACTAAACAATATATTTTGAACGTGAAATGCTAAAGCTTTAACCCTATTAGAAAAACAAAAACCCTAACCCTAAACCCTAGGTCCAAAAAAGCAACTAAGTCCAAAATATGAAAACTCAAACATTAAACACTACACCATATATTTTAAACCACAAATACTAAACCAAAAACCCTAATTCTCTACAAAACCTAAACCCTAACCCTAACCCTAACCCTAAACTTAAGCCATTAACCAAAAACCCCAAGCCCAAAATACAAAAACACGTACATTAATCACTAAACCGTAGATATTATACTCAAATCTTTCACACCAAACCTTATACCCTAAAAATAACCTAAACACTAACACTAACCCTTATTTTAACCCTAACCTACCATATTAGAAAAACCAAAACCCTTACCATAAACCCTATGTGCAATAAAGCAACTAAGTCCAAAGTATGAAAACTCAAACATTAAACACTAAACCATAGATTTTAAACCACAAATACTAAACCAAAAACCCTAAATCGTACAAAACCTAAACCCTAACCCTAACCCTAATCCAAACCCTAACCCTAAGCCTAAACTTAAACAATTAACTAAAAACCCCAAGCCCAAAATACCAAAACACAAACATTAAACACTAAATGATATTATACTCAAATCTTTCACTCCAAATCTTAAATCCTAAAAATAACCTAAACATTAACACTAACCCTAATATTAACCCTAACATACCATAAACCTAAATCCTAAGCCCAAAATACCAAAATAAATACAATAAACACTATACCATTGATAATAAAACTCAAATTCTACACCCTAAACCCAAAAACCTAAAAGAACCCTAAAACATCACCCTAACTCTAAAATATAAAATTGAAATTGTAAGTCCAAAATACAAAAACCCAAACATTAAATATTAAACAATATATTTTGAACCTCAAATGCTAAAGCCTGAACCCTTTTAGGAAAATAAAAACCCTAACCCTTAACCCTAGGTTCAAAAAAGCAACTAAGTCCAAAATATGAAAACTTAGACATTAAGCACAAAACCACATATTTTAAACCATAAATCCTATACCAAGAACCCTAAAACCAAAAAAACTTAAACTCTAACCCTACCCTAACTGTAACCGCAAAAATTAAACCATTAACAGATAACCCAAACCACAACATACCAAAACCCAATCATTAAACACTAAAACATAGATGTTGTACTCAAATCTTTAACCCCAACCCTAAACCCTAAAAACAACCTAAACCCTAACACTAACCCAAATTGTAACCCTAACCCTACAATAAATCGAAATCCTATGCCCAAAAGACAAAACCTTAAACAATAAACACTATACCATTGATATTAAACATCAAATTCTACACCATAAACCCAAAAATCTAAAAGTACCCTAAAACCTCACCCTAATCGTAAACCTAACATTAACCTTAACCTTAACTCTAAACTATAAATTCGAATATCTAAGCCCAAAATACAAAAACCCAAACATGAAATGCTAAACAGGATATATCAAATCTCAAATGCTAAAGCCTAAACTAAATTAGAAAATCAAAACCCTAGCCATAAACCCTATGTCCAAAAAAGCAACTAAGTCCAAAATATGAAAGCTGAAACATTAAACAATAAACCATAGATTTTTAACAACAAATACTAAACCAAAAACCCTAAATCCTACAAAACCTAAACCCTAACCCTAACAGTAATCCAAACCCTAACCCTAAATTTAAACCATTAACCAAAAACCCCAAGCCCAAAATACCAAAACACAAACAGTAAACACTAAACCTTAGATATTATACACAAATCTTTCACACCAATCCTAAACCCTTAAAATAACCTTAACACTAACACTAATCCTAAAATACCAAAACACAAAAATAAAACAATAAAACATTGATTTTAAACCGAAAATCCTACACCCCCAAAATCTAAAACCTAAAACAACACTAAATCCTAACCCTAACCCTATCTCTAACATGAACTCTAACACTAACCCAATCCTTAACCCTAACCCTAAAACCTAAAACCTAAACCCAAAGTCCAAAATACTAAAATGCAAACATTAAACACTAAACAATTGATATTAAATCTCAAATCCAAAACCCTAAACCAAAAAACCTAAAAAAACCAAAACCCTAACTCGAACCCTAACCCTAACCTATCCATAAACCTAACCCTAACTCTAAACCATAAACTCGAAACCCTAAGCCCAACATATAAAAACCCAAATAAAAAATACTAAACCATACATTTTAAAGCTCAATTGCTAAGCCTTGAAACATAAATACTAAAAAAAACCTACACCCTAACCCTAATCCCAACCCTAACTCTACCCCAAGTCCTAAACCCTAAGTACAAAAAAAACCCCATAGTCCAAAATACAAAAACCCAAACATTTAACACCAAACCATAGATTTTGAAATCTCAAATCCTAAACAACAAATCCTAAAACCTAAAAAAACCTAAACCCTAACCCTAACCCTAAACATAAACCATTAACTTGAAATATTAATCACAAAATACCTAATCCACATTATTAAACACTAAATAATATATTTTAAAGCAATAATACTAAACCCAAAAACATATAACATAAAAAAAAAAAATTTAACCATGATTATGCCTCTAACCCGAACCCGAACAACAACCCTATCCTTAACCCTAAACCTGAACCCAATGGCCTAAACTCAAAGCAATAAAAAATCAAACCCGAACGTTAAACACTAACTCATAGATATAACAACACAAATCCTAAACCCTAAATACTAAAACATTAAAACAACCTAAACCTTAACCCTAACCCTAACCCTACCATAAACCCTAAACCCTAAGTAAAAAATACCAAAACTCAAACAATAAATACAAAACTGTTGATACGAAACGTATAATTCAACACACTAAACCCAAAAATAAAAAAAAAAAAAAACCCTAACCCTAACCTTATCCTTAACCCTAATTCTAAACAAAAAAGATCAAACCCTTAGACCAAAATACCAAAACCCAAACATTAGATACTACAAATAGATTTTAAACATCAAATGCTAAATCATGAACCATATTAAATAAAAAACCTACACACTAACCCTAAACCCTATTTTAAAAAAGACCAAAACATAAAACCAAAAAATTAAACACTAAACCATTGATTTTGAATCGTAAATCCAAATTCACAAACCCTAAAACCAAAAAAAAAAAACCATAACCCTAACCTTTGCCTTAGCGCTGATCTTAACCCTAACCCTTACCCTAAACCATTAACCCAAAATATTAAGCCAAAAATACCTAAACCCAAACATTAAACAATAAAATAGATTTTAAACCTAAAATCCTAAACCCCAAAATGTAAAACCTAAAAAAAACTCTAAACCTAAAGCCTAATCCTATCTGTAACACAAAACCTAAACTTAACCTTATCCATAACCTTATACCCTAAATCTCAACCAAAAAATACCAAAACCCTAATGTTTAACACAAATCGATAAATATTACAATTCAAATCCTTAACTCCAAACCCTAAAACCTAAAAAACAACCTAAACACTAACCCAAACCCTACCATAAATCCTAAACCCCAAGACCATAATACTAAAACGCAAACATTAAACACTAAGCATCCAACATTAATCTCAAATTCAAAACCCTAAACCAAAAAACCTCAAGAAAACCTAAACCCTAACACAAACCCTAACCCTAACGTATTTTTAAACCTAAACCATAAACCCGAAACCCTAAGCCCAACATATATCGCGCCTTATTTTCATAATATTTTTCTCTCTCTACATTTCTCTCTCTTCATAGAAACTTTCTCTAACGGATACCGTACAGTCGCCTGCGCGCGCCGCTGGACAGGCGCGTGCATCGCCAATGTTAAGTTAAACCCCACTGGACCAAATTCAACTTGAGCGCCTGGACAAGGGCAACAAACCCCATTGTGGAAAGATCCATGATCAACCTTACAACTCTTCGAAATCACATTTCAAAGATGCGAAGAAAGGATGATGTTAATGAATTCATTGCATCATGATCTACTAAATATCAAAAAATCAGCTAATTGCACCTTCGTAATTGGCCAGAATCGAGAGGCGGAGGTTGAAGGAAAATTTACTGCATCGCTAGAGTAGATATCTCAAATTCGATCGAATTCAGTCAAATTCAAAAAGATTTGACAACTGGGATTTGTTCACCCAATGATGAGGTCCATCTCACCCAAATTTCAAGTGAAATGAACAATGGAATCGACGGTGGGGAAAACTCCGGTGAGGGAAGGGCTCGAATCCTCGGAATTCATGGAACCTTGTTGAAGTAGTCTGATTCTCTGGCTAAGAACATCCATCTAATATCTATCTCCAAACAATTTAAAGGGACAAACAATAGTAACAACAATTAAACAACTTTCATTGATCCAAATTCCATATTACAATATGGAAAACATGAAAGTGAAGGGGAGACCTCTATGTCGATCGAAAGGCCAAGCAAAACCTATGTTGAGTCTTCTAAGTCGATCGAAGCAACAACAATAGGAAATGAAAACAAAACACAACAAGAGGAGAATTCGATGGTGCAATAGGGCAATAACAAAAGCAATATGAAGATGCAAATAGAAACCTCATCAAATGATACACACTCATCGAAATTTTCCTTTGGTATTGTAGGTAATTCATACTCTATAACTCTTTCGTTTAATGCAGGTAATGTTAAACGCACATCTCACCGAAATGATCAAGGTGAGGAGAATGGGAATGTACAATAGCATAAGGAAGCATACACAAGCCAAAAACATGATAAACCGTCCAAAGAATTGCAGCATATAGTAGACCATCAAAGGATTGCTGGAACCAATAAGCAGGGCTCAGAACAGGTGCAAGGTAGTGTTGGGAAGCACAATAAGAAATCTAAAAACATTAATAACCAAAGATCAGTCTACTCATCCAATCAGGCAACTATGGAGTACCATAACAACTTCCCCAAAATATCAAACAACTACTCTAGGTATAAGCCTAACTCCCAACCTAAAAGAGTTAATTAGAAGGGCAATGTGATGAAGACTAATACTAGAAATCCTAACTCTCAATATAAAGTTTAGAATGCTAACAACAATGATAAAAATGAGAAAAGTTCTGAACCTGCACCCTATACAGTTGTGCAATCCTTTGCTGCAAGGTTGAGATAAATCAGTCAAAGAATGATATTCCTATTGTTTTAAATGATCCTATACATACGTCTAGACAAGGATTTAAAACTATTCTTCTTGAATATGATGACTATTATGTAATATTGGCTGAGGTTTGTAAATACACTCTGGTGGGAAAGTTTACCAATACGTTGCAAAAAATGAAATTGGTGAGAAAACCCTTTTTTTCTCAAACTCAACTAACAGGAAGTGTAAATATAACTCCCTTCAATAATACACATGTTTAATTGACCTTTATAATGTGTTTGACTACAAAACATTTTGGACAAAAGTTATATTAAATATTGATGGGAAAGTGATGAGAACACACACATGGACCCCTAATTTTACCTCGAAAGATGAACCCCCATTTTTCCTATTTGGGTGGCTATCACTGGCCTACCATGGAATTGTTATAACTAAGCTCTCTTAACTACTATTTTGGAGTCTATTGGGAAGGTATTATTTCTAGAC
This sequence comes from Solanum corneliomulleri, assembly GCA_027704805.1. Lineage (NCBI taxonomy): Eukaryota > Viridiplantae > Streptophyta > Magnoliopsida > Solanales > Solanaceae > Solanum > Solanum corneliomulleri. Next base: position 17,404,678 of record JAKWIY010003060.1, on the reverse strand, counting down.
TCACCATCTTCCCAAAGAACTAGAGGTAGAAACCTTGAGCGTAAAAGTTCAAGTTGATCTTACTAAGACTAGGCCAAATTATGTTTGGATGGGATTCTAGAACTCAGACCCCAACAAAGTCCTATGGTTAAAGGTGGAATATGAACGGATTCCAAACTACTGTTTGTACTGTAAACATCAAGGCGACATGGATGAAAAACGTACAATCAAAAGAAGTGATGATGAGTTAGAGAAAAGGAAGGAAATGGAGGTTGGAAATAAAAATTCTCAGGAACAGGAAAAAATGACAAATGAGGCTGCTGGAAGGACACAAAATCAGTAGAATAGGGTGGTAAATCAAACTCTGCCAAAGAACAAACAAACAAGCCATCAACAAGAGAAAGATAACTTTAGCAAGAATGAACCAGAGAAGCAGGTAGAGTTACAGGAAGCGAAGTGACAGACTCAAAGAAAAAAATAGCACAAAAACCAGGAAACTATTAACTCCAAGTAAGTGTGGAGACAAATTTAGTTGTAAACACAAAGAAGCAGGAACAGCCAACAGCAGGAACAAGAAACAACAGGTATGACTAATATCCTAACTCAAAATATTTTTTCTAACCTTCGAGTTGAGTAACAGCAGTATACAGAAAATAGAGAGAAGGAACATAACAGTGGAATAACAACACAGCAGAACAAAAAAATACAATGGGTTGATAACAACTCACCTGCAATAAAAAGAAACAACATAAAATTGAACAAAAACAGCAGGCTGCTGCTGATCACAAACACAAGAGCACAAATATTGACTCAATGCTTCCAAATCCCAATTTCCCCATCATTATTATTGATTATGATAGTTTTAATAAAGAGTTGTTGGAGGTATGGATGTGGGGTGTTAGGAGAAAGACACTAACTTGCAGGATGGGGTTACCAAAGAGGGGTGTTAGCCTCATGTTTTGCATGAGGGGTTGGTTGACCATAGGACAAACTCTAGAGACTTTAATAATCCTAGGTGCAGGCAACACAAAGAGAGGAACAACAGCAGCAAAACAGAGTAACAGAAAATAGGCTTCTTAAAATACTAAGGAAAAACAACATTCTGGAAAAGAGGAAAATAGAGACAAATGGAAGCAAATGGCTATGGTACTCTAGAAAGCACCCCAAAGAGCAAAAACAAGCTAAGTAAACAAAAAAGTGCTACTGCTAAAAAGAGGAAGAATAAGATGCAAACCAATGACAGTGGTCAGGGACAGGAAACGAGGGAGCAATTATGCAACAAATTTGTTATGATTGATGATAATCAAGGATTTGATATCCTCCCTCTTCAAGCTAAATATATGACTCCACGTTCTTCCGAACCACCAGACAAGAGACAGTTTAAGATAAATACAATACCTATTATGGATGAATATGTTGTGGATAAATCTTAAGATGAATTGATGGGGATAACCACTCCTTAGAACAGGTTGATGAGGATGAATAGACTAGTGAGGCTCTTTTTCAGGCCGTTAGTCCTCAGAATGGTCATGCCCTAGAGGTGGAAATCCAATAGGTAGCACAAATTCAAGGTTTATCCCCAAGAGGGTACCAACATGACAAATCCCATTTCAAGAAACAAGATGTTAAGACTGTCACTTCTAGTAGACCTAACACCAGGCTCTTTCATCTAGATATTCCCAATGATTAGTACAATCATTTGGAATTTTTGGGGGACCAACACCCAAGGGGTGTTGAAGAGACTCAAGATGCTCATAAAGCTTCATCATCTATCTGTTATATCTATTTTGGAACCGTTCTTTGATATTGTGCATGTTCAAAGCTTTATGGCTCAAGTAAACATGGAACATGCTACTACTTATTGTAATGGTAAGATATGGGTTTTTTTAAGCAATGATATTGACTGTAATATTCTTGATGAATATGATCAACAAATCATTTGCAACATGAAACACAATGACTTGAAATACCAATTTACTAGTACCTTTTTTTATGGCAAATGCAATGATCACCTGAGAAGACCTCTTTGGAATAAAATGATTCAACAAGCTTCTTTGAATGATAATCCTTGGTGTACTGGTCGTGATTTCAATGTCATAACTTCCGTGGAGGAAAAAATTGAAGGGGTTCCGTATAACATGAGGAAGATTATATATTTTATTGCTTTCATTGAAGCTTGTGGTCTTTTGGACATTGGCTTTAGTGGCCATAAATTCACTTGGTGAAACAAGAGGGGGATTAATCATAGAATTCGGAAGAGGCTTGACAGGGCAATGGTAAAAGATTCATGGTTGCAAAAGATGCCTCAAACCACTATAACTCATTTGTCATCTACTGGGGCAGATCACTTCCCTCTTCTTATGGAAATGTTTTTCACAACAACTGATCACATCAAGTACTTTAGATTTCTCAATTGTTGGGTTGACAATCCTGATTTAAGGGATACTATAGAAACCTGCTGGGAGAACGAAGTGGAAGGTACTGGCATATGGAGATTTCACCAAAAATTGAAAAGGTTATCAAATATTCTTACTGTTTGGTCTAAGAAGGAATTTGGTGATATCTTCCATAGGTTAGGATGTATGACGAACAAGTGCACAAAGATGAAGAAAACTACTTCACTAACAAAAGTAACTCAAACAGAAGCATCCTTCATGAAATTAATGCAAAGTATATCAAGTTTCTCAAGTTGGATGACATTAATTTAAAACAGAAAACCGAGCTCCAACAGTTTGAAGAGGGTGACACCAACTCTAAATGCTTCCATTCTATGATAAGGGGAAGAAAAAGGAAGTTATTTATTCATAAAATTGTCAATGAAAATGGAGAGTGGATACAAGGTGATGACAACATTGCTCAGATAGCTTGTGAACACTTCAAGGAAATATTTAATGGTGAAGAAAAGCTTATCACTAAGCATTCTTTGGAATGCATTCCAAGGATGATTATTCAAGACTAAAATAACCACCTCACCAATATCCCTGGTATGTATGAGCTTAAGAGGTGGTTTTTTTATGATTCCTAAATCTGTAGCTAGTCCTGATGGTATGAATGGATAAATCTTTCAAAAGTGTTGGCATATTATCAAGAATGATCTAATGGGAGTTATTCAGGCTTTTTTCAGTGGTCAGATGATTCCTAAATATTTCTCCCATTCTTGCATAGTGTTGCTCCTTAAAGTGAATAATCCAAAATAGATTACTGAGTTTAGGCCTATACGTGTGAGTAACTTCACCAGCAAGATCATATCTAAGCTAGTGAGCAACAAACTTAGTCTATCCTCTCTGCCTTAATCTCTTCTAACCAGTCCGGATCTGTTAAAGGCATAAGTATTTCACAGAATATTACGCTTGCACTAGAAATCATTTATCATAACAAAAATCCTAATATTGGTAACAATGTCATCATTAAACTAGACATGGCAAAAACTCATGACAGGGTGTCATGGTCTTAAATCTGTCTGGTTTTAAGGAAAAATGGTATTTGCTGAGGTGTTTATTGATATTGTTTGGATAATCATGGCTAACAAATGGTAGTCTATCATAGTCAATGGTAAGAGATATGCTTTCTTTCATTCCACTAGAGGTCTCAAGCAAGGTGATCCCCTTTCTCCGGCCATATTTATTTTAGGTGCTGAGGTATTATCAAGATCTCTTAAAAGGCGTTATGATCATACAGATTACCATGGTTTTATCATGGAAATGAGGGGGCAACAATTGATTCATTTGAGCTTTGCAGATGATATAATTTTGTTCACCTCTGGGAGATGCAAAACTTTGAAGCTCCTAATGAATACCCTAAAGGTGTATGAAAATACCTATGGGAAACTCATCAATTGACACAAAAGTCACTTTATGGTACACTCTAATATTTTCAATAGAACAAGAGATATATTAAAGATATTTAGAGGTTTTAAACAAAAGCAAGGTCCTATTACATACCTAGGCTGCCCTTTTTTTTTTGTAGGCCGAGGAATATTTATTTTTCTGACCTTGTTTATAAGTTTTTTGCAGGATTACAGGGTGGCAAACCAAACGATTCAGTTATGGTGGCAAGGAAATACATACAAAACATGTGTTACAAGCTCTTCCTATCCATCCCTTCTCTGCAGTAACTCCTCCAACTACTATTCTTAAGAAAATTCAAATGTTTATGGCTGATTATTCTTGGGGTGGAATAGTGATAGGAAGAAATACCATTGGGCTTCACGGAAGAACCTAAGCTTCCCTTATTATGAGGGAGGAGTGGGTATGAGGAACTTAAAAGATATTTTCAAGGTATTCCAATTCAAGCAATGGTGGATTTTTAGAACAAAATAGACACTGTGGGGTGATTTCCTTAGAGCAAAGTACTGCCAAAGGTCCAATCCAGTCAGCAAAAAATGGGACACTAGATAGTCTTTAACTTGGAAATACATGTTGATGAATAGGCAACAAGTTGAGCAACACATCCAATTGAAACTTCAAGCTGGAAATTGTTCCTTTTGGTGGGATAATTTGCTTGTCAATGGACCGTTAGCATAATTCACCACCAACAACAACAGATTTAATAACTTCACTGTTGTAGTTTTTTGGGATGAAGGGAGGTGGAGCTGGAGAAAACTTTTGGAGCAGGCACCAGCTAGTCAGCTCTCCAACATTCTTGCTGCAGAAATTCCTCCTCCTCATGAGCTGCCAGATCAAGCAGTATGGATACTAAACATGCATGTAGGATTTAGTTGCTCATTAGCTTGGAAAGATATCAGGGAAAAAAGAGCTAAACTTAACTTCAACTCACTTTTATGGCATCAGAAAACTTCTTTTAAATCTTTTTTTTTGTTATGGAGAGCCCTTAGGGGTAAAATCCCTACTAATGATAAGCTTACTAACTTTGGCATCGAGCCATCAAATTGTGTTTGTTGTCTTGACAGGTCAGGAATGGACTGCATAGAGCATATATTCAGCACTAGAAAGTTGCCAGCCAAAGTTTGGAGCAGTTTTGCAGATAGTGTAGGCATTCTGCCAGACCACTCCTCTCTGTAGGCTTTGATCCAGAAATTGTAGACTGCCAGGCCAAAAAATGCAGCCCACAAAATGCTCCTGCAAGCCAATGCAATATTCATTTGTTGGAACCTATGGAATAAAAGGTGTGCAGCCAAATAAGGAGGAAAAACAACCAACATCAATAGAGTAAAATATTCCATATTGAAGGAAAACTACAAGATTCTCATTACTACCTTCCCCCAAATAAAGTGGCCAGCAAAATGGGCAGAATTAATTCAAAAGAGTGAAAGATGTGTGAATCTCATCTAGGTGAACATGGTGATATAGATTAAGCCTCCAGATCAATGGCTCAAGGTGAACACTGATGGCAGTGCACTCACCAACCCTGGCAAGGTAGGGCTGTTGGTATTTTGAGAGACAAACATGGCAAATTGGTGATGGCTTTCACAGCACCAATTGGAGAAGGAACAAATAATAAATCTGAAATTGAGGCAGCCATCATTGGTTTAAATTGGGCACTTGAGATTGGATATAGGAACATCAAATATGAGCTTGATTCTCAACTAGTTGTGCATTGGATTTTAAAGAAGGGTATCCCTCAATGGAGCATCATCACACAGCTAGGAAGATTGCAAAATCTCATATATCAAACCCAAAACTTCAAATGCTTACATGTATTTAGAGAAGCCAATTGTGTGGCTAATGCACTCTCAAAATACAGCCACAAGATTACCACTCCTCAAATATACTTAAACAGCCAGCAAATTCCTAACGAAGAAAATTCATACTATCACCTTGATTTGTTGCAGATACCTAGATTTAGATGGAAAAAGACCAAGAGGATTATGGAACCTCCTTTTTCATCCCTTTATCTTTTAAACATAGGTATAATTAAAATTATAACTACTTTGAATAGGTAAGTTAGTTATAGGCTTTCTTGTAAAGGGAGAGTCTCCCTAGTTTATGCTTCCTAGATATTTTGTATTGAGAGGAGTTCTCTCCTTAGGTGCTTAGTATTTTTGTTTCATCTTTTTGTGTATGGGGAGGAGTTGACTTCTTTTGGAAAGTTGAATCCTAACCATCATAGGTTAGAGGTAAGGGTTATGCACCCATACTTGTATTTTAGTTTTTGTTATTAATTTTAAGCTTGGGGGTGTTGCTCAACCCCTACCCCTCCAAGAGTAATTCAACTATTTACAAAAAAGACCAACATATAAAAACCCAATTAAAAAGTACCAAACCATAGATTCTAAACCACAATTGCTAAGCCCTGAACCATAAATCTAAAAAAACCTACACCGTAACCCTAATACAAACCCTAACCTTAACCCTAAACCCTTAACCCTAAGTGCAAAACACCCATAGTCCAAAATACAAAAACCCAAACATTAAACACTAAACCATAGATTTTAAATCTCAAATCCTAAACAACAACCCCTAAAACCTTAAAAAACCTAACCCTAACCCTAACCATAACCCTAATCCATTAACCTGAAACATTTAGCCAAAAATACCTAATCCCAAATAATAAAAACTAAATAATATATTTTTTTAAAAAAAAACTAAACCCCAAAAGATAAAACATTAAAAAAATTAACGTAACCTTAACCATTCCTCTAACCCTATCCCTAACCCTAACCCTATCGTTAACCCTAACCCTAAACCCTATACCCTAAACTAACAGCAAAAAAAACCTAATGTGAAAAACTAACTCACCGATATTACAACTAAAATCCTTAACCCCAAATCCAAAAACTTAAACAATTTAAACTTTAACCCTAACCCTAACATTAACCCTAACACTAACCCTACCATATCCCTAAACCATAAGACTAAAATACCAAAACACAAACAATAAATACTTGTAACGACCTGTTTAGTCGTTTCGAGCAGTAAAGTATTTCTAATAATAACAGTCGAAGTCGACGGATCCCACGACGGACCGTCATGGGCACGACGGACCGTCGAGGGTGTCTCGATCCAAAACACTTAGAATTCTGAAATTTGGGTACTGAGATCGACTCTCTCAAATTCGCGACGAAATGGCAGGACGGACCGTCACAGGCATGACGGGCCGTCACAGACCCTTCAGTGAAATTTAGTCTCTGAACTTTGTGATAGAAGCAGCAGTATGGACCATCGCAGGCACGACGGGCCGTCACTGTCTGCGTAACCCTGCCTGGGTCGGAATTCAGTTAAATGTTTTAAGGGGCGTTTTGGACTATTCCTGCATATAATTATAAAGTTAGTGGTTGAATGTTAATAATTTAATTACTTGGGGGTTAAAGGAGATAACCTTGAATTAATTGGTGGGTTACGTTTGTCATCTTTTATACTTAATTATATGTTAATTAGGGTAAAACAAAAAGGGGTATGAATAAGAAAAATAGAAAGAACAAAGAGAGGGAGAACGATCGATCGAGAGAGAGGAAAAACGCAGCTTTGAGGATTAGCTTGCTTGATCACAATTCATCGGTGGAGGTAGGTTATGGTTTATGCTATTTCATAGTAAACTCTTAATAGCGAATGATATGTATTGGGTAGTATTGTAAACCCTTCTATATGCTTAATTGTGTGCTTGCATGATGTGATTATATAATTGTGATGAAATAAGCATGATGAAGCTATTGAATCCTAAACCTTGAAACCTCTTTGTTAATGATGATGCCTTGGTATAAAAGAAGGCTTGATGAACTAAAAGAATGAGGTTAGTGGATCGGGTGTCACGTTCCGGCACGAGGATAGTAATAGAGGATCGAGTGTCACGTTCCAACACCAGGATAGTATGATGAGGATCGGAGTGTCATGTTCCGGCACCAGGATAGTAATAGAGGATCGGGTGTCACGTTCCGACACCAGGATAGTATGATGAGGATCGGAGTATCACGTTCCGACACCAGGATAGTATATGGATCGGGTGTCACGTTCCGACACCAGGATAGTATGATGAGGATCGGAGTGTCACGTTCCGACACAAGGATAGTATATGGATCGGGTGTCACGTTCCGACACCTAAATAGTATGATGAGAATCGGAGTGTCACGTTCCGACACCACGATAGTATGATGAGGATCGAAGGTCACGTTCCGACATCAGGATAGTATGATGAGGATCAAAGTGTCACGTTCCGACACCAGGATAGTAAAGAGAAAGAATCTTGAAATATATTAATATACTCAATTTAATGAACCTATTTCCCAAATTAGTATGGTATTGAGGCTTGATTCCTCATGGATGTACTTGGCGTACTTATTAATGATTATAGTACTTATTGTTGCTATCACTTGTTAAGTATTTGGTTGGTTTTATGTATTTATCTGACATATACTGTTTTCTATTTTGAGTTGGCCGATGATACCTACTCAATACTTGTGTTTTGTACTGATCCCTACTTGTATGTTTCTTTCTTTGTTATTTATGGAGTTCAGCAAACGTACCGTCGTCTTCAACTCAACCGCAATTCTAGCCAGTCTTCGTTACACCAGATTTCAGGGTGAGCTAATGCTTCTAGCTTGGACTGGGTCTTCTTCTCAATTTCTTGATGCCTTGAAGTTTTCGCATGGACTAGCTTTTTATTTATTCTAGCTTCTTAGTACTCTTAGATTTAGTAATTTGAGGATAGATGTTCTTGTGATAAGGACTTCCAGATTTTAGGGATAGTAATTTATAAATTCTAGAAGTTAATAATTGATTTTGTTAATGAGTTTTAAGTCTTCCGCATTACTTTCTTTTTATATTTTATAGAAATGTTGGGTTTTAGATTGGTTGGTTCGCTCACATAGAAAGATAAGTGTGGGTGCCACTCGCCGCTCGATTTGGGTCGTGACAAAACTTGGTATCAGAGCATTAGGTTCATTGGTCTCATCACACAAGAACGAGTCTAGTAGAGTCTTAAGGAACGGTAGGGGGACGCCTTTACTTTTCTTTGAGAGGCTATAAGACTTTAGGAAAATTCCATTTTTTCTTTCTTTCTTTCGTGCTATTACTTGGATCCAATTGGTATCTAGGTGATACAAATTGGTATCTGACCATCTTCACTCTATTTCTCAAATGGTTAGAACTAGAGCAACAACTACGCCAACACCGACACCGGCAAGACAAGATGCGTCTGAGCCAGCCACTGGGGCTGTAGCTCGAAGAGGATTAGTGGCAAGAGGCCGTGGAAGAGGTCGTGGGAGGACATCCTCTAGAGGAAGAGGACAAGCACCTAGCCCATTTGGTACTAGGGTGGTGAATCCTCCACCGACTGAAAAAGTAGTAAGAGAGGGTGAGGAAGGGGAGAATGAACAAGCGCAGAATGAGGAATTACCACCTCAACCTACCCTAGAGATGATCAATCAGGTTCTTGCTTATCTTAGCGGGTTATCTGATCAGGGCCAGACACCTCCAGTGTTTTCTTCACCAGCACCTCAGGTTACGGAGGTACAACATGCAGCTACTGTGGCTCCCCGCATGGATGCCTCGTTGGAAATAGGCACGTTTCCTCTTCTGACTACAGGGCCTATAATGAAAAGTGATCAGCATGAAGTTTTTAGTAAGTTCTTGAAATTGAAACCTCCAGTCTTCAAGGGTGCTGAATCTGAGGATGCCTACGATTTTCTGGTTGACTGTCATGAGTTATTACATAAAATGGTCATAGTGGAACAATTTGGTGTTGAGTTTGTAACCTATCAGTTTCAGGGAAATGCCAAAGTGTGGTGGATGTCACATGTTGAGTGTCAACCCGCACAAGCACCACCTATAACTTGGGCGTTGTTCTCTAAATTATTCATGGAGAAGTATATCCCCCGGACCTTGAAGGATAGGAGGAGAGATGAGTTCTTGAGCCTAGAGCAAGGTAGGATGTCGGTTACTACGTACGAGGCTAAGTTTCGCGCATTATCCAGGTATGACACCCTACTTTGTTTCAGTCCACAAGAGTGGATTCACCGTTTTGTGAAGGGGTTGAGGTCAGAATTGCGGATTTCATCCTTACAGGTAGCGGCTACAGCAAAATCCTTTCAGGAAGTGGTAGACTTCGTGATGGAGGTGGAGGGAGTGAAGCCAGATGACTTCACCATGGCATCGACATCAAAAAGGTTTCGTTAGGGAGGTGAGTTTAATGGTTCTTACTCCATAGGGCAGGGTTTAGGAGGTTAGCCAGCCTGACCTATTCAGTCATCACTGCAGACTGTAGTTGGGGGTCCACCGCAGACCGGTCAACATTTCTCTGAGTTTAGAGGTTATCCTCTGATTTCGTCATTCTCACAGAGACCGATGCTTAAATCCAGAGAGTGTTATGGATGTGGGGAGACTGGACACATTAAGAGGTATTGTCCAAAACAGAGTTACAGACCTCCAATAGTCAGAGGTAGAGGTGGTCATGGAAGAGGCCGTCATTCTGGAGGACGTGGTGGTCGAGGTAATGGTGGTTACCAAAACGGCTGGGGTGACGGGCAAACTGGAGCCACTCCAGCACAACATGGTAGGGGCAACGGGCAGACACGCGATAGGGCCCTTAGTTACGCTTTCCCCGGACGGTCTGAAGCGGAGACATCTGATGCTGTTATCACAGGTAATCTTTTGGTTTGTGATTGCATGGCTTCTGTATTATTTGATCGTAGCTCCACATTTTCATATGTATCTTCCTCATTTGCTACAAGTCTTAATTTACCTTGTGAATTACTTGACATGCCTATTCGTGTGTCTACTCCGGTGGGTGAGTCTGTGATAGTTGAAAGGGTATATAGGTCTTGTCTGGTGACTTTTGTGGGAAGCAATACTCATGTAGACTTGGTTATCTTAGAAATGGGTGATTTCGATGTAATTCTGGGTATGACTTGGCTTTCTCCGAATTTTGCGACCTTAGACTGTAATGCTAAAACTGTGACGTTGGCCAAGTCTGGGACAAATCCGTTAGTGTGCGAGGGTGACTACACTTCCACTCCGGTTCGTATCATCTCCTTTCTTCGTGCTAAGAGAATGGTTAGTAAAGGGTGTTTAGCTTTCTTGGCACACCTCAAAGATGACACTACCCAAGTACCTTCAATTGAGTCGGTTTCGGTAGTCCGTGAGTTTCTGGATGTGTTCCCTGCAGATCTTCCTGGTATGCCACCGGATAGAGATATTGACTTTTGCATTGATCTGGAACCGGGTACTCGCCCCATTTCTATACCCACTTATAGGATGGCTCCAGCGGAGTTAAGGGAGTTAAAGGCTCAACTTCAAGAATTGTTAGGAAAAGGCTTCATTAGACCAAGTGCATCCCCTTGGGGTGCTCCTGTTTTGTTTGTGAGGAAGAAGGATGGGAGCTTTCGGATGTGCATAGACTACAGACAACTGAATAAGGTAACTATTAAGAACAAGTATCCTCTTCCTCGTATTGATGATTTGTTCGATCAGTTACAAGGTGCTTGTACCTTCTCAAAAATTGATTTGAGATCTGGTTATCATCAATTGAAAATACGGGCAACGGATGTGCCCAAGACTGCTTTTCGGACCAGGTATGGACATTATGAGTTCTTAGTAATGTCTTTTGGGCTTACGAATGCCCATGCTGCTTTCATGACCTTGATGAATGGGATTTTTAAGCCATATCTTGATCTCTTTGTCATTATATTCATTGATGATATACTGGTATACTCAAAGAGCAAGAAGGAACATGAGGAGCACTTGGAATGGTGTTTTGGAAATGTTGAGAAAGAAAAAGCTTTATGCAAAATTCTCCAAGTGTGAGTTTTGGCTAGATTCAGTGTCCTTCTTGGGGCACGTGGTGTCTAAGGATGGACTGATGGTGGATCCATCTAAGATTGAAGCAGTGAAGAATTTTGAGAGACCTACTAATGTTATAGAGATAAGGAGCTTTGTTGGTTTAGCTATCTACTACTGCCGATTTGTCAAAGGATTTTCCTCTGTTGCTTCCCAATTGACAACTTGTACTAAGCAAAGTTTCCCATTTGTATGGTTGGACGAGTGCAAAGAAAGCTTTCAGAAGCTCAAGACCTTGTTGACTACTGCGCCAATCCTTACCCTGCCAGTGGAAGGTAAGAATTTCATTGTCTATTGTGATGCATCCTATTCGGGTTTGGGTGCAGTGCTAATGCAAGAGAAGAATGTAATTGCTTATGCTTCGAGGCAATTAAAAGTACATGAACGTAACTATCCGACCCATGATTTGGAGTTGGCCGCGGTAGTGTTTGCATTAAAGCAATGGAGGCACTATCTATATGGGGTTAATTGTGAAGTCTATGCGGACCATCGTAGCCTACAGTATGTCTTTACTCAGAAGGATTTGAACTTGAGACAGAGGAGATGGATGGAACTACTGAAGGACTACGATATCACTATCTTGTATCATCCGGGAAAAGCTAATGTTGTGGTAGATGCTTTAAGTAGAAAGGCAGGAAGCATAGGAAGTCTAGCTCACTTTAAGGTTTCGAGACGCCAATTGGCTAGAGAAGTTTAGACTCTGGCTAATAACTTTATGAGGCTGGAAGTAAATGAGAAGGGAGGATTGTTGGCTTGTATGGAGGCAAGATCTTCCTTTCTTGACAAGATTGAAGGAAAGCAGTTTACTGATGAGAAATTGATCCGGATCCGAGATAAGGTGTTGCGAGGAGAGGCTAAAGAAGCAAAAATGGATGAGGAAGGTGTTTTGAGAATTAAGGGAAGGGTTTGTGTACCCCGCGTCGATGATTTGATTCACACCGTTCTTACAGAGGCTCATAGTTCAAGGTATTCTATACATCCTGGTGCAACCAAGATGTATCGTGACCTAAAGCAATATTTTTGGTGGAGTAGAATGAAGCGCGACATTGTGGAGTTTGTCGCCAAATGTCCAAATTGTCAGCAAGTAAAGTATGAACACCAGAGGCCTGGAGGAACACTTCAAAGAATGCCCATTCCGGAACGGATGTGTGAGAGAATTGCAATGGATTTCGTGGTTGGTCTTCCTAAGACAATGGGTAAGTTTGATTCCATTTGGGTAATTGTGGACAGAATAACTAAGTCTGCTCACTTAATTACGGTCAAGGTGACCTACAACGCGGAGAAGTTAGCCAAACTTTACATCTCGGAAGTTGTTCGATTGCATGGGGTTCCACTCTCCATTATATCAGATAGAGGTACGCAATTTACTTCTATGTCTTGGAGAACATTGCATGATGAATTGTGTACTAGGTTGGACCTTAGTACTGCGTTCCATTCTCAGACCGATGGTTAGTCTGAGCGAACGATTCAGGCTTTGGAAGATACGCTTCGTGCATGTGTGATAGAATTTGGTGGCCATTGGGATAACTTCTTACCCTTAGCAGAGTTCTCCTACAACAATAGCTATCACTCAAGTATTGGTATGGCCCCATTTGAGGCATTGTATGGGAGAAGATGTAGGTCTCCCATTGGGTGGTTTGATGCATTTGAGGTTAGACCTTGGGGTACTGACCTTCTGAGGGAATCATTAGATAAAGTGAAATGCATTCAAGAAAAGTTTTAGCGGCTCAAAGTAGGCAGAAAGAATATGCAGATCGAAAGGTTAGAGATTTGGAGTTTATGGAGGGTGAGCAAGTCTTCCTGAAGGTTTCGCCCATGAAAGGGGTTATGCGGTTTTGTAAGCGAGGTGAGCTTAGGCCGAGGTATATTGGTCCCTTTGAAGTACTTAAGCGAGTAGGCGAGGTGGCTTATGAATTAGCCCTTCCACCAGGGTTGTCTGGAGTGCATCCGGTATTCCATGTCTATGTTGAAAAGATACCATGGGGATGGAAACTACATCATTCGTTGGGATTCAGTTCTGCTTGATGAGAATTTGACTTATGAGGAGGAGCCTGTTGCCATTCTAGATAGAGAAATTCGCAAGTTGAGATCAAGGGAGATTGCATCCATCAAAGTTCAATGGAAGAATCGACCAGTTGAAGAATCCACTTGGGAGAAGGAGGCTGATATGCAAGAAAGATACCCACACCTGTTTACAGATTAAGGTACTCCTTCTCGCCCTTGTTTTTCTTCTTGTAATTGTTCGAGAACGAACAATGGGTAAATTAGTATTTATTGTAACGACCTGTTTAGTCGTTTCGAGCAGTAAAGTATTTCTGGTAATAACAGTCGGAGTCGACGGATCCCACGACGGACCGTCATGGGCACGATGGACCGTCGAGGGTGTCTCGTTCCAAAACACTTAGAATTCTGAAATTTGGGTACTGAGATCGACTCTCTGAACTTCGCGACGAAATGGCAGGACGGACTTTCACAGGCATGACGGGCCGTCACAGACCCTTTAGTGAAATTTAGTCTCTCAATTTTGTGACGGAAGCAGCAGGACGAACCGTCGAAGGCACGACGGGCCGTCAGAGTCTGCGTAACGCTGCCTGGGTTGGATTTCTATTAAATGTTTTAAGGGGCGTTTTGGACTATTCCTGCTTATAATTATAAAGTTAGTGGTTGAATGTTAATAATTTAATTACTTGGGGGTTAAAGGAGATAACCTTGAATTAATTGGTGAGTTACTTTTGTCATCTTTTATACTTAATTAAATGCTAATTAGGGTAAAAGAAAAAGGGGTTTGAATAAGAAAAATAGAAAGAACAAAGAGAGGGAGAACGATCGATCGATCGAGAGAGAGGAAAAATGCAGCTTTGAGGATTAGCTTGCTTGATCACAATTCTTCGTTGGAGGTAAGCTATGGTTTATGCTATTTCATAGTAAACTCTTAATAGCGAATGATATGTATTGGGTAGTATTGTAAACCCTTCTATATGCTTAATTGTGTGCTTGCATGATGTGATTATATAATTGTGATGAAATAAGCATGATGAAGCTATTGAATCCTAAACCTTGAAACCTGTCTTTTAATGATGATTCCTTGGTATAAAAGAAGGCTTGATGAACTAAAAGAATGAGGTTAGTGGATCCGGTGTCACGTTCCGGCACCAGGATAGTAATAGAGGATCAGGTGTCACGTTCCAACACCAGGATAGTATGATGAGGATCGCAGTGTCAAGTTCCGGCACAAGGATAGTAATAGAGGATCGGGTGTCACGTTCCGACACCAGGATAGTATGATGAGGATCGGAGTGTCACGTTCCGACACCAGGATAGTATATGGATGGGGTGTCACATTCCGACACCAGGATAGTATGATGAGGATTAGAGTGTCACGTTCCATCACCAGGATAGTATATGGATCGGGTATCACGTTCCGACACACAGATACTATGATGAGGATCGGAGTGTCACATTCCGACACCAGGATAGTATGATGAGGATCGGAGTGTCACGTTTCGACACCAGGATAGTATGATGAGGATCGGAGTGTCACGTTCCGACACTAGGATAGTAAAGAGAAAGAATCTTGAAATATGTTAATATACTCAATTTAATGAACCTATTTCCCAAATGAGTATGGTATTGAGGCTTGAATCCTCATGGGTGTACTTGGCGTACTTATTAATGATTATTGTACTTATTGTTGCTATCACCTGTTAAGTATTTGGTTGGTTTTATGTATTTATCTGACATATATTGTTTTCTATTTTGAGTTGGCCGATGATACCTACTCAGTACTTGTGTTTTGTACTGATCCCTACTTGTATGTTTCTTTCTTCGTTATTTGTGGAGTGCAGCAAACGTATCGTCGTCTTCAACTCAACCACAATTCTAGCCAGTCTTCATTACACCAGATTTCAGGGTGAGCTAATGCTTCTAGCTTGGACTGGGTCTTTTTCTTAATTTCTTGATGCCTTGAAGTTCCGGCATGGACTAGCTTTTTATTTATTCTAGCTTCTTAGATACTCTTAGATTTAGTAATTTGAGGATACATGTTCTTGTGATGATGACTTCCAGATTTTGGGGATAGTAATTGATAAATTTTAGAAGTTAATAATTGATTTTGTTAATGAGTTTTAAGTCTTCTGCATTACTTTCTGTTTATATTATATAGAAATGTTGGGGTTTAGATTGGTTGGTTCGCTCACATAGTAGGATAAGTGTGGGTGCCACTCGCGACTCGATTTGGGTCGTGACAATACTAAACCGTTGATATTAAACCTATAATGGAACACCCTAAACCCAAAAATCTGAAAGAACCTAAAGCCCTAACCCTAACCTTATCCTTAACCCTAACTCTATACCAAAAACTTCTAACCCTAAGCCTAAAATACCAAAACCCAAATATTAGATACTACAAATAGATTTTTTTTACCTCAAATGCTAAATCCTTAACAATATTTAATAAAAAACCTACAAACTAACTCTAAACCATAAGTCCATCAAAATAATCGTAAACCCAAAATATCTAAAAACCCGGATATTAAATAATTAACCGTAGGTTTTAAACCTCAATTCCTAAACCACAAACCCTAAAACCCAAAAAACACCTGAACCCTATCCCTAACCCTAATTCTAACCCTAACCCTAAACCTAACTTTAACCCTAACACTCCCCTACCCCTAAACCATTAATCCAACAACCTAATCCCAAAATATCAAAACACAAATATTAAACAATAAAACAGAAATTTTAAATTGAAAATCCTAAATCCCAAAATATAAAACCTAAAAAAACCCTAAATTCTAATCCTAACCCTATCCTTAAAAATAACCCTAACTCTACCCCTATCCTTAACCCTAACCCTAAACTCAAAGTTGAAAATACCAAACCCTAATATTTAACACTAAACGATAGATATTACAACTCAAAATCCTTAAACCAAACCCTTAAACCCAAAAAACAACTTAAACCCTAACCCTAACCCTAACCCTAACCCTGACCCAACTTTAAATCCTAAACCCTAAGCTCAAAATACCAAAACCCAAACATTAAACACTAAACTGTTGATATTAAACCTCATGTCTTAAACCCTAAACCTAAAAAATAAAAAAAATAATACCCTAAACCTAACCTTCACTCTAACCCTATAACTAAACCATAAACCTTAAACCTTAAGCGCAAAATATCAAACCCCAAACAATAAATACCAACCCTAACCCTAACTCTAAATCCTAAACCCTTAACCCTAAGTCAAGAAAAAAAAACCTAAATCCAAAATATGAAAACCCAAACATTAAACACTCAACTATAGATTTTAAATATCAAATCCTAAACAACAAACCCTAAACCCTAAAAAAACCTAAACCCTAACCCTAACCTTAAACCTAACTCTAACTAAACCATTAATCACAAACCCCAAGACTAAAATATCAAAAACAAAACATTAAAAACTAAACCATTAATTTAAAACCAAAAATCCTAACCCCAAAACTAAGAACCAAAAACAGAAAAAAAACATAAACCCTAACACTATCCCTAACACGAACTCTAACCCTAACCCTAAACCTTATAACAAATCAAATACAAATATACCAAAACCCTAATGCTAATTATTAAACAATAGATATTACAACTCAAACCCTTAACCCCAAATAATAATATCTAAAAACAACCTAAAAGCTAACCTTAACCCTAACCCTAACCGTACCATAAACACTAAATTCCAACCCCACAAAACCCTAACTTTAATTCTAAGCGAAACCCAAACCCTAACTTTAACCCTAACCCTAACCCTAAACCCTAAACATGAAACTCTAATCCCAAAATAACAAAACTCAAACATTAAATACTAAACCATAGATTTAAAAACTCAAATTCCAAATCATGAACCATTAAACCTAAAAAGCCTCACCCTAGCTCGAATCCTAACCCTAAACCTAACCCTATACATTAAACCCTAAACCTTAAGACTAAAAAAAGCCAAGGTCCAATAATATAAAAACACAAACACTAAACATTAAACAATAGATTTTAAACCACAAATCCTCAATCTCGAACACAAAAATCTAACAAGCACCTAAAATATAACCCAAACCCTAAATCATTATCACCAAACATTAAGCCCAAATTACCTAAACCCGTACATTAAATACTAAAGTATAGATTTTAAACCTACAATCTTAAACCCCAGAACATTGAACCTAAAAAAAACCCTCAAAACCCTAACCCTAACACAAACCCTTACCCTAACCTATCCTTAACCCTACCCCTAAACCCTAAACCCTAAATCTAAAACCCAGAATACCAAAACCCTAACATTGAACACGAAACCATATGTATAACAAATCAAATCCTTAACACCAAACAAAAAAAACCGAAAAAGCAACCTAAACCCTAAATCTACCATAAATCATAAATTCCAAGACCAAAATACAAAAAGCTAAACAATAAACATTAAACAATTGATATTAAACCTCAATACAAAAACCTAAACCAAAAAAGAAAAAAAATAACTAACTTTCACGACCTGAATCTTTGAATCCGAATCGCAACCGGCGTCATTAACCTCTCAGAAGTTGCAAACAAGCCTTTTCTTTCATTCATCACTTTAATCTAGTTAAATTTTCATAAAATTTTCAACTTTAATATATTAAGTACACATAGACTTCATGTCACGACCCAAAACCGGGCCGCGACTGGCACCAACACTTAACCTACTATGTGAGCGAACCAATCAATCTAAACCCCAACATTTTAAACATAATTAACAAAATACAATGCGGAAGACTTAAACTCATTAGTAAAATCAATTCAATAACTATTATTATCCCCAAAATCTGGAAGTCATTATCACAAGAACATCTAATGATCAAATTACTAAACTAAGAGTGTCTAAGAAAGCAAAACAAGTAAAGATCTAGTCAATGCCGGAAGTTCAAGGCATCAAGACTTGAAGAAGAAGATCCAGTCCAAGCTAGAAGCATTAGCTGACCCTGAATTTCCGATGTAGTGAAGACTGGCTAGAATTACTGTTGAGTTGAAGAAGACGCCACGTTTGCTGCACCCCACAAATACAAAGAAAGAAACATACAAGTAGGGGTCAGTACAAACACAAGTACTGAGTAGATATCATCGGCCAACTCAAAATAGAAAACAATATATATCATTTAATATCATAAATCAACTATAATACTCAACATGTAGCAACAACAAGTACTATAATCATCAATAAGTACCACCAAGTTCATCCATGAGGACTCAAGCCTCAATATCATACTCATTTGGGAATTAGGTTCATTAGATTGAGTATATTATCATCATCTTTCAAGATTCATTATCTTTCTTCCTCTTGTGTCGGTACGTGACACTCCGATCCCCTACTACTATGTGTTGGTACGTGACACTCTGATCGTTACTTCTATGTGTCGGAACGTGACACTCCAATCCCCTAATTCTACGTGTCGGTTCGTGACACCCGATCCCCTAATACTATGTGTCGGTACGTGACACTCCGATCCCCTAATTCTACGTGTCGGTTCGTGACACCCGATCCCCTAATACTATGTGTCGGTACGTGACACTCCGATCCCCTAATTCTATGTGTCGGTTCGTGACACCCGATCCCTTAATACTATGTGTCGGAACGTGACACTCCGATCCCCTAATCTCATTCTATCAATTCATCAAGCCTTCTCTTATACCAAGGCATCATCAATCTCATTACTTTAGTTCATCAAGCCTTCTTTATACCAAGGAATCATCATTAACATAGTAAATTAGGGTTTCTTTCAAGATTTAGGATTCAATAGCTTCATCATGCTTATTTTATCACAATTTCATAATCACAATCATGCAAGCATACAATTAAGCATATAGAAGGCTTTACAATACTACCCATACATATCATTCGCTATTAAGAGTTTACTACGAATAGCTTAAAAACCATAACCTACCTCCACCGAAGATTCGTGATCAAGCAAGCAATTTCCCAAAGCTTTGTTATCCTCTCTCTCTTGATCGATCGATCTTCTCTTCTTTGTTCTTTCTATTTGCTTATTCAAACCCTCTTTCTTTTACCCTAATTAGCATATAATTAAGTATAAAAGATGGCAATAATAACCCACTAATTAACTAAAGGTTACCCCTTTTAACCCTCAAGTAATTAGACTTATTAACATTAACCCACTAGCTTTACAATTAAAGCAGGAATAGTCAGAAACGTCCCTTTAAACATTTAAGGAAATCGACCCAAACTGGGATTACGCAACCTATGACGGCCCGTCGTGCCAGCGACGGTCCGTCCTGCAGGTGGTCGCAAAGTTCAGAGACTCAATTTCCACCAAAGAGTCTGTGATGGTCCGTCACGCCTGTGACGGTCCGTCACCCAAATTTCTAATTTCTAAGTGTTTTGAAATGAGACACCCTCGACGGTCGGTCGAGCCCATGACGGTCCGTCGTGGGGTACGTCGCATCAGCCAGTTTTTTGAGAAATAAAATCTGCTGCTCAAAACGACTAAACAAGTCGTTATAATAGATACCAATTTACCTATCGTTCGTCCTCGAACGATCACAAGAAAAGAAACAAGGGCGAAAGGGAGTACCTGAATCTGTGAACAGATGTGGGTATTTTTCTTGCATATCAACCTCCTTCTCCTAAGTGGCCTCTTCAACAGGTCGATTCTTCCATTGAACTTTGATGGATGCAATCTCCCTCGACCTCAACTTGCGAACTTCTCTATCTAAAATAGCAATAGGTTCCTCTTCATAAGTCAAATTCTCATCAAGCAGAATAGAATCCCAACGAATGATGTAGTTTCCATCCCCATGGTATCCTTTCAACATGGACACATGAAATACCGGATGCACTCCGGACAGCCCTGGAGGCAAGGCTAATTCATAAGCCACCTCCCCTACTCGCTTAAGTACTTCAAATGGTCCAATATACCTTTGACTTAGCTTACCCCTTTTTCCAAACCGCATCACCCCTTTCATGGGTGAAACCTTCAGCAAGACTTGTTCACCCTCCATGAACTCCAAGTCTCTAACCTTCGATCCGCATATTCCTTTTGTCTACTTTGAGCCGCTAAAAGCTTTTTGAATAGCTTTCACCTTCTCCAAGGAATCCCTCAACAGATTAGTACCCCAAGGTCTAACCTCAAATGCATCAAACCAACCAATGGGAGACCTACATCTCCTCCCATAGAATGCTTCAAATGGAGCCATATCAATACTGGAGTGATAGCTATTATTGTATGAAACTCTGCTAAGGGTAATAAGTTATCCCAATGACCACTAAACTCTATTACACATGCACGAAGCATATCCTCCAACACTTGAATCGTTCGCTCAGACTGACCATCGGTCAAAGGGTGAAATGCAGTACTAAGGTCCAGCCTAGTACCTAATTCATCATGCAATGTTCTCCAAAACTTAGAAGTACACTGTGTACCTCTATCTGATATGATGGAGAGTGGAACCCCATGCAATCGAACGATTTCTGAGATGTAGATTTTGGCTTACTTCTCTGCATTGTAGGTCACCTTGACCGGAATGAAGTGAGCGGACTTAGTTAATCTGTCCACAATTACCCAAATGGAATCAAACTTACTCAATGTCCTTGAAAGACCAACCACGAAGTCCATTGCAATTCTCTCCCACTTCCATTCAGGAATGGGCATTCTCTGAAGTGTTCCTCCGGGCCTCTGGTGTTCATACTTTACTTGTTGACAATTTGGACATTTGGCAACAAAATCCACAATGTCACGCTTCATTCTACTCCACCAAAAGTGTTGCTTTAGGTCGCGGTACATCTTGGTTGCACCAGGATGTATCGAATATCCGGAACTATGAGCCTCTGTGAGAATAGTGTGGATCAAGTCATCAACACGGGGCACATATACCCTTCCCTTAATTCTCAAAACACCTTACTCATCCATTATTGCCTCTTTAGGCTCTCCTCGCAAAACCATATCTCGAATTCGACTTAGTTTCTCATCCTCAAACTGTTTTCCCTTGATCTTGTCAAGAAAAGAAGATCTCGCCTCCACACAAGCTAAAAATCCTCCCTTCTCATTTACTTCTAGCCTCATAAAGTCACTAGCCAGGTTTTGGATTTCTCTAGCCAATGGGCGTCTAGAAACTTGCAAATGAGCTAGACTTCCCATGCTTCCTGTCTTTCTACTTAAGGCGTCTGCCACAACATTAGCCTTTCCCGAATGATACAGAATAGTGATATCGTAGTCCTTCAGTAGTTCCATCCATCTCCACTGTCTCAAATTTAAATCCTTCTGAGTGAAGACATACTGTAGGCTACGATGGTCCGTATAGACTTCACACTTAACCCAATACAAATAGTGTCTCCATTGCTTTAGTGCAAATACTACCGCGGCCAACTCCAAATCATGGGTTGGATAGTTACGTTCATGCACCTTTAATTGCCTCGAAGCAAAAGCAATCACATTCTTCTCCTACATTAGCACTGCACCCAAACCAGAATAGGATGAATTACAATAAACAATGAGTTCTTACCCTCTACTGGCAAGGTAAGGATTGGTGCAGTAGTCAACAAGGTCTTGAGTTTCTGAAAGCTTTCCTCACACTCATCCGACCATGCAAATGGAACATTCTGCTTAGTCATGTTCGTTAATTGGGAAGCAATAGAAGATAATCCCTTGACAAATCGGCGGTAGTAGCTAGCTAAACCGACAAAACTCCTTATTTCTGACACGTTTGTAGGTCTCACCCAATTCCTCACTGTCTCAATCTTTGATGGATCCACCATCACTCCATCCTTAGAAACTACGTGTCCCAAGAAGGACACTGAATCTAGCCAAAACTCACACTTGGAGAATTTGGCATAAAGCTTCTTCTTCCTCAATAACTCTATCACCATTCTCAAATGCTCCTAATGTTCCTTCTTACTCCATGAGTATATCAGTATATGATCAAAAAATACGATCACAAAGAGATCCAGATATGGCTTGAATATCCCGTTCATCAATATCATGAAAGCATCAGGGGCATTCGTAAGACCAAAAGACATTACCACAAATTCGTTATGCCCATACCTAGTTCGAAAAGTAGTCCTTGGCACATCCGTTGCCCGTATTTTCAACTGATGATAACCGGATCTCAAATCAATCTTAGAGAAGACACAAGCACCTTGTAACTGATCGAACAAGTCATCAATGCGAGGAATGGGATACTTGTTCTTAATAGTTACCTTGTTCAACTGCCGGTAATCTATGCTCATCCGAAAACTCCCATCCTTCTTCTCCACAAATAGCACCGGAGCACCCCAAGGAGATGCACTTGGTCTAATGAATCCTTTGTTCAACAACTCTTGATGTTGGGCCTTTGACTCTCTTAACTCCGCGGGAGCCATTCTATAAGGGGGTATAGAAATGGGGCGAGTACCCGGTTCCAGATCAATGCAAAAGTCAATATCTTTATCCGGTGGCATACAAGGAAGATCTGCAGGGAACACAACCAGAAACTCACGGACTACCAAAACCGACTCAATTGGAGGTACTTGGGTAGTGTTATCCCTGAGATGTGCCAAGAAAGCTAAACACCCCTACTAACCATTCTCTTAGCACGAAGAAAGGAGATGGTAAGAACCGGAGTGGAAGTGTAGTCGCCCTCCCACACTAACTGATCTCTCCCAGGCTTGGCTAATGTCACAGTTTTAGCATTACAATCCAAGATTGCAAAATTTGGAGAAATCCAAGTCATACCCAGAATTACATCGAAGTCAACCATTTCTAAGATAACCAAATCTACATAAGTGTTGCTCCCCACAAAAGTCACCAAGTAAGACCTATATACTTTTTCAACTATCACAGACTCACCCACCGGAGTAGACACACGAATAGGTATGTCAAGCAATTCACAAGGTAAATTAAAACCAGTAGCAAATGAAGAAGATACATAAGAAAATGTGGATCCGGGATCAAACAATACAGAAGCCATGCAATCACAAACCAAAAGATTACCTGTGATGACAGCATCTGATGTCTCCGCTTCAGATCTCCCATGGAAAGCGTAACAATGGGCCCCATTACTTGTCTGTCCGTTGCCCGTACCATGTTGTGTTGTAGTGGCTCCAGTTTGCCCATCACCTCTGCCGTTTTGGTGACCACCATTACCTCGACCGCCACGTCCTCCAGAATAACGGCCTCTACCATAACCACCTCTACCTCTAGCTATCGGGGGTCTATAACTCTGTTTCGGACAATTTCTCCTAATATGTCAAGTCTCCCCACATCCATAACACTCTCTGGAGTCAAACATAGGTCTCTCAGAGAAGTGTTGACCGGTCTGAGGTGGACCCCCAACTACAGTCTGTAATGAAGACTGAATTGGTAGGGCCGAGTAACCTCCTGAGCCTTGCCCTCTGGAGTAAGAACCAATAAACTAACCTCCCTTTCGAAACCTTTTTGATGTCGATGGCGTGGTGAAGACATCCGGTATCACTCCTTTCACCTCTATCACGAAGTCTACCACTTCTTGGAAGGATTTTGCCGTAGCCTCTACCTGTAAGGCCGAAATCTGCAATTCTGACCTCAACCCTTTCACAAAACGGCGAATCCGCTCTTGTGGACTGAAACAAAGTTGGGTGGCATACATGGATAATGCACGAAACTTAGCCTCATATGCATTAACCGTCATCCTATCTTGCTCTAGGCTCAAGAACTCATCTCTTTTCCTATCCCTCAAAGTCCGGGGGATATACTTCTCCATAAACAAGCTAGAGAATGAGGCCCAAGTCATAGGTGGTGCCTCTGTTGGTTGACACTCAACATGTGACCGCCACAACATTTTGGCGTTCCCTTGAAACTGATAGCTCACGAACTCAACACCAAACCGTTTTACTATACCCATCTTGTGTAGTAGCTCATGACAGTCAACCTAGAAAATTGTAAGCATCCTCAGATTCAGCACCCTTGAAGACTGGAGGTTTCAATTTCAAGAACTTACTGAAAAGTTCATGCTGATCATTTGTCATTATAGGCCCTATAGTCAGACGAGGAAATGTGCCTATTTCCAATGAGGCATCCATGCGGGGAGTCATAGTAGCCGCATGTTGTACCTCCGGAACCTGAGGTGCTGGTGCAGAAAACACTGGAGGTGTCTGGCCTTGATCAGATAACCCGCTAAGATAAGCAAGAACCTGATTGATCATCTCTGGGGTAGGTTGGGGTGGCAGTTCCTCGTTCTGCACTTGTTCATTCTCCCCTTCCTCACCCTCTCTTATCACTTCTTCAGTCGGTGGAGGAGTCACCGCCCTAGTACCAGATGGACTAGGTGTTTGTCCTCTTCCTCTTGAGGACGTCCTCCCACGACTTCTCCCACGGACTCTCGCCGCTACTCCTCTTCGAGCTACCGCCCCAGTGGCTGGCTCAGACGCATCCTGTCTTGCCGGTGTTGGTGTTGGCGCAGTCGTTGCTCTAGTTCTAACCATCTGTGAAATAGAGTGAAGATGGTCAGATACCAATTTGTATCACCTAGATACCAATGGGATCCATGTAATAGCACGAAAAAAAGAATGAAAGGATGAAATTTTCCTAAAGTCTTATAGCCTCTCAAAGAAAAGTAAAGGCGTCCCCCTACCGTTCCTTAAGACTCTACTAGACTCGTTCTTGTGTGATGAGACCAACGAACCTAATGCTCTGATACCAAGTTTGTCACGACCCAAAACCGGGCCGCGACTGGCACTCACACTTAACCTACTATGTGAGCGAACCAACCAATCTAAACCCCAACATTTTAAACATAATTAACAAAATACAATGCGGAAGACTTAAACTCATTAATAAAATCAATTCAATAACTATTATTATCCCCAAAATCTGGAAGTCATCATCACAAGAACATCTAATGATTAAATTACTAAACTAAGAGTGTCTAAGAAAGCAAAACAAGTAAAGAGTTAGTCCATGCCGGAAGTTCAAGGCATCAAGACTTGAAGAAGAAGATCTAGTCCAAGCTAGAAGCGTTAGCTCACCCTGAATTTCCGATTTAGTGAAGACTAGCTAGAATTACTGTTGAGTTGAAGAAGACGGCACGTTTGCTGCACTCCACAAATACAAAGAAAGAAACATACAAGTAGGGGTCAGTACAAACACAAGTACTGAGTAGATATCATCGGCCAACTCAAAATAGAAAACAGTATATATCAGTTAATATCATAAATCAACTATAATACTCAACATGTAGCAACAACAAGTACTATAATCAACAATAAGTACCACCAAGTTCATCCATGAGGACTCAAGCCTAAATATCATACTCATTTGGGAATTAGGTTCATTAGATTGAGTATATTATCATCATCTTTCAAGATTCATTATCTTTCTTCCTCTTGTGTCGGTGCGTGACACTCCAATCCCCTACTACTATGTGTCGGTACGTGACACTCCGATCCCTTACTTCTATGTGTCAGAACGTGACACTCCGATCCCCTAATTCTACGTATCGGTTCGTGACACCCGATCCCCTAATACTATGTGTCGGTACGTGACACT
This sequence comes from Solanum corneliomulleri, assembly GCA_027704805.1. Lineage (NCBI taxonomy): Eukaryota > Viridiplantae > Streptophyta > Magnoliopsida > Solanales > Solanaceae > Solanum > Solanum corneliomulleri. Next base: position 17,378,454 of record JAKWIY010003060.1, on the reverse strand, counting down.
CCGATCCCCTAATTCTATGTGTCGGTTCGTGACACCCGATCCCCTAATACTATGTGTCGCTACGTGACACTCCGATCCCCTAATTCTACGTGTCGGTTCGTGACACCCGATCACTTAATACTATGTGTCGGAACGTGACACTCCGATCCCCTAATCTCATTCTATCAATTCATCAAGCCTTCTCTTATACCAAGGCATCATCAATCTCATTACTTAATTCATCAAGCCTTCTTTATACCAAGGCATCATCATTAACATAGTATATTAGGGTTTCTTTCAAGATTTAGGATTCAATAGCTTCATCATGCTTATTTTATCACAATTTCATAATCACAATCATGCAAGCATACAATTAAGCATATAGAAGGGTTTACAATACTACCCATACATATCATTCGTTATTAAGAGTTTACTACGAATAGCTTAAAAACCATAACCTACCTCCACCGAAGATTCGTGATCAAGCAAGCAATTTCCCAAAGCTTTGTTATCCTCTCTCTCTTGATCGATCGTTCCTCTCTTCTTTGTTCTTTCTATTTTCGTATTCAAACCCTCTTTCTTTTACCCTTATTAGCATATAATTAAGTATAAAATATGGCAATAATAACCCACTTATTAACTTAAGGTTACCCCTTTTAACCCTAAAGTAATTAGACTTATTAACATTAACCCACTAACTTTACAATTAAAGCAGGAATAGTCAGAAACGTCTCTTTAAACATTTAAGGAAATCCGACCCAAACTAGGATTACGTAACCTGTGACGGCCCGTCGTGCCTGCGACGGTCCGTCCAGCAGGTCGTCGCAAAGTTCAGAGACTCAATTTCCACCAAAGAGTCTGTGACGGTCCGTCACGCCTGTGACGGTCCGTCCTGCCATTCCGTCACGAAGTTCAGAGAGTCGATTTCAGCACCCAAATTTCTAATTTCTAAGTGTTTTGAAACAAGACACCCTCGACGATCCGTCGAGCCCATGACGGTCCGTCGTGAGGTCTGTCGCATCAGCCAGTTTTTCCTGAAATAAAATCTACTGCTCAAAACGACTAAACAGGTCATTACACTTCATATAATTATTAAGTATTTACATCATATACTAACCTTAAAGAAAATAAACAACCATCTAACAATTGTGGAATCAATTCAAATCAAAGAATAACATATCATAGTAGTTAGCCAAAACAACCTTATTAAAATCTTTGAATAAATATAGGAAAGAAACTCTAGGGACAAAATCCACTAGCGATGTCCAAATATTATTGCTAGACTAAAACTGTAGCATTCTCAAAATTAAGAAGACTTACTAAATGATTTGGAGAACGCTGAGTGCAAGTCGCTGCGATGAGTTTTTAATCTCCTATCTTACCTGCACCTATAAATATAGTTAATTGAATAGGGTTAGTACACCACTTGTACTAGGTATGGATGTATGCTTACATACACATAAGGTTATGCATGATCAAGTTAGGCTTTTCCTACAAAACATGCTATTTCTTGAAAGTTAAGTGACTAAACTTTTCTAATTCGTTATTTGTGAACTGGGGTATGAATATGATGTATTTTAATGCATTAAAATCACAAACTCATTTTCTATTTGATCACAAGAAATTAGTTTCATCAACATAATTTTAGAACAACTCGACCGAAGATTTGAAAATTTAACCATGCCCATCCCGAGAGCCCTATTTTTTACACTTACATTATTTTCCAGTATGTTTCTTCTTCTTATTATGTAGTTCAATAATCCCTTTGGTCCTATGATTTACTTATAAGTGAAATGATTCATTGTAGTCCCATACTTACAATGAATCAAGTACGTCATCGAATGACTAAGGAATGATTCCACTATCCTTATAATAGGTAACTCATTTCAGTTTATATTCATTAACACTTCATAGGACACTCTCTATTGTCTATGCTACTTATTTCATCATTTTTATGTTAGGGAAGTTATGAAGCTTATTGCTATTATATCTCTAATCCTCTTTATTGGCATTATATAAGAAGACATTATAAGCCAATATTATTACGCTTTGCCCATTATTTGTTGAAACTTCATTTGTATTAATATTGGCAATTAACATTCTTAAGTTCTTACTTTCATAGATAACTTTGAATATATGTTCCATCATCATTCTTTCTTCATTTCTTAAAGAAATATTTAGAAATAAGATCATGCGAGCTAACATGAAATTGAGTGTCTTCCTGATATACCATGGTTTCACGGTATTTTTAATGTTTTTTCCTTAAGTTTAGTGTGTTTCCAAAAGACTTTCTGTATTGAATTTTATGTAAGTTTCTCTTTATTTGATAGAAATCTTTCTAAAGATGAACGCGGAAGTTTTTGAGCAAGAAATGCAGAAAAGTTACCACCTATGGAGCTTGTGACTATCCGTCGAGCTTGTTATGGTCCGTAGGTGGCATCGTAGTGAAATTGCTGAAGGAAGATGGGGAAGTCTTAACTAAGTGTGGGATTACAAAGTTCATCATGGACCTTCATAGCCACGATGGTCCGTCTTTGTGGTTCGTCCTGATGACCAGAGAGTAGTCCCAATACCCTAATTCCAAGAAGTTTAATTGTTATAGAACGGAGACACTCGACGACCGTCGTGCTTCAAACATTCCATCATACCTGTTCATCGTGGGTAATAAAGAAAGCAGAAGAAGGATTTGTAAAGTATAGGATGATGGAGGACATGATGTCCCGTCGTGACTATGACGGCCCGTCTTGACCACGACGACCTGTCACTAGGTTCGTCGACTCGGACGCGTTTTTACAGATTTTCATCAATTAGAGTCCTTCTTTTATTAGATTTTTGTTTGTTATAAATAGTTGGAAAAAACTTGTTTTGGGGGTTACACTCTTTGTTGTTAGAATCTTCGATATTGGACTTAGTGATTGTTAGACTTTTGGAGAATCTTTAGTCCTCGATCAATTTCAGTAATTGAGACACTTTTCTGGAATTTATTGTTGGTGCGTTTGTTGATTAATCAAGTGAACTTCTGCATTTTATTCTTTCTCATTGAAGTAAGTGCATTAATTCTTAAATTACATATATGAATATTTTGATTATGACTATGGGTAACTAAACTCCATAACTAGGGTTGTGGTACCCATGAGTGAATAATGAGATAAATACTAACTAAAATAACAATTCTAGAAAAGTGTCTTGCATGTATTGATAATTATTTCAGTTAGAATTCTTTTTAACGGATGGCCAATGTTAGAACTCGCCTTAATGCTAGTTTCTGTAAAAAGGAGGTAGATAATAGGCTATTATTGATTTGTACGAGGTAATAACTTAGTCAAATATCGAATACAATGATTAATATAAGGTAAATGTAAGGGTTAGTATAGCAACACACGTAGCCGGACCAAGGTGCGGAGTGATATTCTCTAGATGCCGGACCAAGGATTTTGAAATACATAACTTATCACTTTGAATGCAAGATAGTAGGAAAGAATTGTTATAGTTAGAATTATCAAGTTAGGAACCTGTGGGGAACACATAAATCCTACATACTTTTATTAATTGATTAAACTCAAAGATTTGAATCTGTTAGTTGTTTACTTTAATTTAGGTAGTTATTTTCATTAATTTAGAAATAAAACACCCCATTTTATTGTCTTTTGTTTTCTAAGGAAATAATTGTCTAAATAATAGTAAATTAAAGTTAATTCTGAACTATTTTACTCGCTGGAATGATCCCACCCTCATTAGTTGGGTTCTTTACTTGATACAACCGCTTTACTTATTATTTGAGAAGTCAGTTTGAGCGTTATCAAATATTGTCGCTGCTGCCGAGGAAAGTAGCTTTTAGATTAACTTAAACTTATTACTAATGTTAAGTCAATATTTTCTTGATTTTACTTTTCTATTATTTTTTATTCTTGCAGAACTATCTTCCTTGTAGGCCAAATACACGGAGAGGAAGAGAACCCTTGTTTCCCCATGATCACGAATTAGAGCGCACACTACACAATATGATAATATTAAATCGGTCTTGGATACTATAGCGAGTGGTCTTATTGGGAGTGTCCTTATGCTGAGAGTGCCGAAAATTTAGAGAAAATCCCCCGTAATAACAAAGCTTAGAGTACTAGGAAGTCAGATACCGGGAGAAATACGTTCATAGTGCAATCCTCTCGCAACCCAGCCATAGATGAGATTCGTGAAGAGATGGATCAGATAAGAACTGAGCTTAGTTTTGTATTAAAATATGTCACTGGGCTGCAAAAAAGATAAATGTTGTTAACTACTTGTCTAAACCACCACCACCAAATGATGAATGTTATTATGTGGAGAATTCCTATGTGTTAAATGAGTAGACAGGGGTTTATGACCTAGTGCCTGAGGCTCAAATCAAGAGAATTTGTGCCAAGGTCAAGGAAACAAAGGTCGGATCTATGGTAAATATAACCACGAGGGTCATTACATCCGAGATGGAAACTACGACCGCGACAAAATTTTTAACAGGGGTAACTATGGTAACAAAAATGATAGGAATGGGCCCTATGACCCTCCTCAAAATCCTGAAGTTACTCCTGGGGATGGTGGAGATAGTATGGAGCCAATTGAGGATATGTTGCATAAAATGAGTAGGAGGTTCGATGTTAGTGATGCACACATTAAACTAGTTAAGGAGTGATTTAGGGGGTATTGGGCATAAAGTCGATACACATGTAATATCGATTAAGATGCTTGAGTTGCAAATGTCCCAATTACCTGCGACCATGAAAACACGGAAACCGGGAACTCTTCCTAACAACGCTGTCCAAATTTGAAAAATGATGGACATTGTATGGCAATTACTACTCGGGGTGGTAAGCAAACAATCGACCTAACTATGTCATGTAATGAGGAAAAGGTGATAAAAGATAATGATAAAGTGGTAGAGGTTAGTGGAGAAATAGAAGAAAACACTGGAAAAGATGTTGAAGTGCCTACAAAGGTAATCCCCATGCCTAGACCACCCCCCCCTTTACTAAAAGATTAATGAAAAATAACGAGGATGGTAAATATCGGCGTTTTATAATAGTGTTGAAGCATCTTTTATCAATGTCCCTTTGGTAGAAGCTTTAGAATAAATGCCCGGTTATGCCAAGTTTATGAAAGATCTGGTTACAAAGAAAAGATAGGTCACTTTTGAGGATGAAGATAGAATGTAGCATTGTAGTGCTATTGCTACATGATCGCTAGTACAAAAGAAATAATATTCAGGTGCATTCACTATTCCTTGTACAGTCGGGTCATTACATTTTGCAAAAGCATTATGTGATCTACCGGCAAGAATAAATCTCATGCCCCTCTCGATTTACATGAAGTTGTGTTTGGGTGATCCAAAGCCCATTGCGATGCGGCTAGTGATGGCTGATCGAATAGTCAAAGGGCCTATAGGGATACTCCACGATGTGCTAGTAAAACTGGAGTAGTTCATATTTCCAGAAGATTTTGTTATTCTTGATTGTGAAGTGGATTTTGAAGTGCTTATTATTCTTTGGAGTCCATTCCTATCTACGAATAGAGCCTTAGTTGATATGGAAAAGGGGCAGATGAAACTTTGGTTGAACAATGAAAAATCGACCTTCAACAATTGTAGGTCCATGAGGCAGAGTGGTGAGCTCCAATCGTATCTGCTATATCTTACAAAGATAAGATGAAGAAGCAACATGACCTAATAATTAAAAAACGAGAGTTTATGGTAGGGGATTTGGTGTTTTTATACAATTCTATACGTTTTATTTCCAAGCAAGATTATGTCCAAATGGACTTGCCCTTCAACATTCTTAGGTCCATGAGGCAGAGTGGTGAGCTCCAATCGTATCTGCTATATCTTACAAAGATAATATGAAGAAGCAACATGACGTGATAAATAAAAAACGAGAGCTTATGGTTGGGGATTTGGTGTTTTTATACAATTCTAGGTACGTTTTATTTCCAGGAAAGCTTAAGTCCAAATGGACTTGCCCTTACTTGTTACCCAACTATTCTCTCATGGAGCAGTAGAGTAGGAACAAAGGCGGGTGTGCGGTTTAAGGTAAATGGACAATGAATAAAACTTTATTTTGGGCATGTTGAATCAGCGAATGAAATGATTGAGGCATACCATCTTTATGAAGGTTGAGTAATCAAGTGTCCTCAACGTGCTGCGACGTTAAATCAGGCGCGGATAAGAGGTAACCCAATACTTATAGTTTTTAATTCTAGTAATGGTAGCATATTCTACTAATGGGTTTTAAATTTCACGCACATGACATGGAAATTCTGCAGAAAAATCACTCTACAACAGTCAATGACGTACACATCGATGGACTGTCACAAGAATTCATTAAGCCAAGCACGTCTTTCATTTATATTAAATAATAGGGCACACCCGACGGAACCAATGACGGACCGTCGCATCTGCGACGGACTGTCGTCAGAGACTCGTTGCGTCATTAATGAGCGTAGTTGACCTGACCCGGTAGGGGATAATTTAAAATTTTGGTAGCATTTAAAAACGCCACCCTTTAATTTCACTCATTTCCTTCCCTCTTTCTCCCATTCCCCTCCCTTTAAAACTTCCAACATCCTACCTCTCTTCTCTATCAATAGATTGCTTCCTAACATTTCCTAATTTCTGGATATCTCCTTTCTACTGGTCGGAGTCGGCTGAAGTGGTTCTGTTGTTGATCACCAAGTACCTCCCTTGCTTGTTTTTCTCCTTTTCTCAGGTATATGTCTTTGATCTGTACACATTTACATTGCATTTTTATTTTTTTTAATTCGTATTAGCCTATTTCTTTTTGGTGGGTCTTCATTCTTTGATCAAATTTAGTCTGACCTAGGTTAACAATCCTCATATTGCATTGTTAAAACTCTAGAAATAAGTTCTTTAGCATTGCTATTTTTCTAGGTATTTCAGTTAGAAATATGTAGGTTAACACTAACAATTCCATTTGAGTCATAGGGGATTATTGTTGCATCCCCACTTCTCTCATTAAATAACATAATGAGACCCCAATGATGGATCGTCGTACCCACGACGGACCGTCATAGGGTCTATTCCAATACCCCACTGTTCATTTTCTCTAAGTATCCTCAAACGGATACATGCGACCATCGTTCCCCCAACGGTCCGTCCTGCACAACTGTTCTGGTTGTCAGAGACCCTTTTCCTAAGGGTCTCCAAATTTTTGTAAGTATCCTCTGATGGACATCTACGACAGATCGTCATACCCTCGACGGTTTGCCCTACATAACCGTCAGGACGGTCAGACACCCATCTCATGAGGGTCTCATACTTCTTCTAAGTGACCTCTGACGGACATCTACGACAAATCGTCATACCTTTAACGATCCGTTCTACACGACCGTCATACCCACGACAGTCCGTCCAGCACAACTGTTCTTGTTGTCAGAGACCCTATGTCTTAAGGGTGTCCTACTTTTTCCAAGTGTCCTCTGACGGACATCTACGGCAGACCGTCATACCCTTGATGGTCCATCCTGCACAACCATCGTGACGGTCAGAGACCCCACTCCTTAGGGTCTCTATACCTTTTTCTGAGTACCCCATGATAGAAATCGATCATGGACCATCATTGTCACGATGATCTGTCCTACATAGCCGTCATAATTGTCATAGACTTCCCTTAAGGGGTCTCAACATAAATATAGTTGAAGTAAGACATAACGAACCCCATGATGGTCTATAATACTCACGACGAGTCGTGACCTTGTCTGTCTTGCTTCAATGTTTCTGCAGAAATGTCATTACAACTTTGCTCTTATATATAATTTTTGTCGTTTTTGCTTGTCTTGATTGCTCCTTCTAGTACTAATATTGATTCTTTGATAGTTACTCTCTCTAATTGCACCAAAACAAGATCAAGTTTACGCATGTGGGCGTTCAAAGGCTGTTGCCCCATCTGCCCGACTGGTTATAGGCTCTGATTATGAGAATCATCCCGAGTACGTGCCCCCAGGCCACTCCATCACGAGATTCACATTCTACCAGAGCTACGCCCAAAAAGGTGGCATCCGGTGTAGTCACTGCCTCCTTTCTGATGAGGAGCTCACACTGGCCGACACAACTTCTAGGTTAGCTACACATGAAGAAGGGGTGTCTTCTCCATAGGAGTTTCGTGGTTGGAAGAAGCCACTGGGTCCACCGAAGTCCCTTCCCCCGCTACAATTGCACAATCTCCCTCGTCAGATGATGCTGACAGTCCTGATTCTACTCCAGGCTCACCAACTTGTTCTCTCACCCCGGTTGCCGACCAACCCAACAGGTTGTGTGTCGACAGGAAATATCAAGTGTGTTTTGACGCCAAGTTTCTATATAATAAAGGCTTTTTGACACAGACCCTTACACTGGAGAGGCCGGTTCTTACGGGAAGTCTTCCCACCATGCTAGATATCCACAATCTCTTCACCAGACACTTGCTTGACTGGAAAGCTCGTTCTTTTTGCCATTACAGTGAGTTGTTGGTCTGAGTTTCTTACGCCTCTTACGTGTATACTCTCAGATCATAAATAGATAGGGGGGCTGCCCCCGCCAAACAGGCCCCACTTGAGAATGTCCGTGTATGTGGCGTTCAGGTTGACATCTCCCTACCTGCCATCCACCGGTATCTTTACGGCAAGGATGTTGATTCCAATAGGACCCCTCTCACCACCGAGTTCGACTACCGATGACAAATTGTGAAGGATTGCCTATTCTTGCGTGAGCGATCGCTCAGAGAGACCACCAAGAGGTGGATGGCCCTGCACTTATATGTTGATGGAGAGGGTGCCGATTGGGTAACGGAGCCAAAAGGAGCCATCAAGAAGGCTAACTCTACCTTCACGGCTAAGTTCTTATGGTTGATTATCCGACACTGTCTTTCCCCCACGGTCGCTGATAATATAGTCAAATGGGATCATGCAGTTCTGATGGCAGCAATGATAGCCGGGTTTGAGGTGGACTTCGCTTGGCTTCTACAGGAGATCATGCATGAGAGATCTTTCAAGTTCACAACTACTTACCCTTTTCCGTGCATGATATTTTCCTTATGTAGGTCCGAAGGTGTTCCAATCAAGCACATTGGTATGCTCAAGACTCCGCTGGGCATTATTGATATCGGTCTCATCATGGATGAGCCCAATGATTGGCTCCACGCTGAGGGCCCTGTCAATAGTTGCCTCCACCTAGTTAAAATTTTGCGGATACTGTAGCACATGCTCGAAAGGCTACGTAGGCTGCTTCTGAAACCACTGACACTAGCCTGGTCGAGTCTATCCCGAGTAGTTGCACTGCCCCTATGTCCTCACGCTTAGCCTCGTTCACTGCTCTAGTCCCGCTTGCTAGGGTCCAGAAACTAGAGGCACACATGGCTACACTTGTGTATCACATCCAGCCTTAGATGTAGAGGTCTATTTGTGAGGCAGAAGAGCGCTTGGAGCTTAAAATGGCCCAACGCTTGGACGCTTTTGAGTTAACGGTGCTAGAGCGGCCAACCCCTTTGGTGGACGTGTCGACCCTTCAGGCTACGGTCGAGAGTCTGTGAGCGGACATTGATATGATCCTAGAGGATAGGGTGCCTGAGTCTGAGGCCCCTTCTGCAGAACCTGCTGAGGACACAGTGATGGTGGCGTTATCCACCACCTTAGAGATTCCACCACCTCCCCTCGAGGGAATGCCAAGAGGCGCAAGGGTCGAGAGGAGGATGAAGCTAGAGCACAGAGGAAGGAGAGCTTTGAGATAGAGGCTGCGAGGGTATCCTCGCTTGCTGATAAGGAGACACGTTAGATCAGGGTTGTAGAGTTAGTTGCTGGGGCATCTAGCTCTAGAGATGTGGCGATTGCGGGAGGAACTGCTGATAGTGTTGTTACTGATGAGGACACTACTGAGAGTGTCCAGACTACAGAGGTAGTGGTTTTGGGGAACCGAACCCACCAGCTTGCTAATCGTCGGCGCTTTGCGCCGTAGGTTTGCTTTACCTACCACTCTCGTATATCAATTTTTTTATGCATTGGGGACAATTGGATATCCTTCTGTTTGGGGTGGGGTAAATGGAAAGTGAGTATTAGGGTGAAGTCTAAGTATCCCAACTCACGATCTTCTTTTGGGGTTTTCTTGCCTATGTTCTTTTCCCCCGAGAGAATGATTATTTTTATTGTTAAACCGGCATGTCTTTATCTTGTGTACATCGTTTAACTATGAAGCATGATGGCTAAACTGATATCCTGATGTAATGAAAATGATGCATGACTAGGCATAGTAATTGATAAATATGTTGTTGTAAGCATGACATAGAGATACCCCACTTCATGACCGTAAGTCTAAATTTGAAGTAGGAGTCTGATAATCTGGTAGGGTAATGAGATATCATATGAGTGTGAGGATGATTTGAATTGTCCACTATTTGTACTGAGCTAGAACATGCCTGGTTAGTCCTACTAAAGTAAGTTGTATTAATCAATTAGAAAAGGATCATAGTCCATTTTTCAATATATCTAATTTTTAGCGTAACTAAAAAAAACCATTGAAATTAATCCCTCTTTGATCCAAATGATTTGAGCTTCAACTAGACCTTTCTTTTTCATCCCAGATGATCTTTTCTATGAATAATGTGTTGGCCCTGGTCCGTCCTTGGACATGTGCACCTCAGCTTATGCCAAAAGCGTAAGTTGAGGGTGTCTAATTCATTAAACAAAGTTTTCATGGCCCTGACCAAACTTTGGGTATTGTGTACTTTTACTCATGGCAAAGCCATGTGTTGAGGGTGACTCTTATGAGGAATGCTCTAGAAAGTGATGTTGAAAGAACAAAGAAAGAGAAAGAACAAAAGTAAAGTGATTCAAGAACCACTAGAAAGGAAAGTGAAATAAAAACTAATAATAATAAATATAAGCAAGAAAAGAAAAGCGTCACTTACACAAATGATGAATGAAGGGAAAATAGCAAGATGAAAGCATATGAGAAGTTTGTCGAACTAAAATGATAAAAAGTGTTATGTTTAGCCAATATGACAAGTAGGGCAAAAAGTCACTAAAGTATACCTAGATATACCCTACCTGACCCTAATCCTATGTTTCAAGCTAAGAAAGTCCTATCGTGATCCTAAGAGTTGTATGTCGAACTTAAAAAAGTGAAAATAAGGGCATGCTAATGGAAATATGTATGAATTAGTTGTGAATTTGTTCTGAGAGTGAGTGTTAAAAAGTAATCCTTATACTCAAATTGAAATCGTTGTCTGAAAAATGAGGATGTTGTTTTGAAGTGAGGACACTAGTTGCAATATCGGAAATATTAGAATCTCGGTGAGAAATAGAAGAGGATAAGTGTCAGTGCATGGTGAGTCTGTGTCATAGTCTGATTCCACATAATTCAAGCCTAATAGTGCTAACATGCATAACATGATGAGACTGATTGGGATTGATAGCCAAATGATTGTGAAACCTAAAACATTGATACTATTTTACAATGATTTTTGTAGTGAGTCATAGTGAGTCGCTTGAGGACAAACAACGAATTTAAGTCGAGGTTGTTGATATACCGTGGTTTCACGGTATTTTTAATGCTTTTTCCTTAAGTTTAGTGTGTCTCCAAAAGCCTTTTTGTATTGAGTTTTATGTAAGTTTCTCTTTAATTGCAGGAAATCTATCTACAGATGAACGCAGAAGTTTTTGAGCAAGAAATGCAAAAAAGTTACCATCTACGGAGCTTGTGACGGTCCATTGGCTTGTTACGGTCTGTAGGTGGCATTGTAGTAAAGTTGCTGAAGGATGATAGGGAATTCTAACCTAAGTGTGGGATTATGAAGTTCATGACGGACCGTCATAGCCATGAAGATCCGTCCGACTTGTTAGTCGTGATGATCAGAGAGTAGTCCTCGTACCCAAATTCCAAAAAGTTTAAGTGTTATCGAATGGAGACCCTTGACGCACCATCCTGCTTGGAAAGGTCCATCATACCTCTTCGTCTAGGGTAATAAAGAAAGCAGCAGAAGGATTTGTAAAGTATAGGATGATGGGGGACATAACGGCCTGTCGTGACCAAGACGGCCCGTCACGAGGTCTGTCAACTCGGACGCGTTTTGACAGATTTTCTGCAATTAGATTCCTTCTTTTATTAGGTTCTTGTTTTTTATAAATAGTTGGAAAAAAATCATTTTTGGGTTTAGACTGTTTGTTAGCAGACTGTTTGTTGTTAGACTCTTAGATATTAGATTTATGATTGTTAGACTTTTGTAGAATCTTTTGTCCTCGATTTATTTCATTAATTGAGACAGTGTTTTTTTGGAATTGATTCTTGGTGTGTTTGTGGATTAACCAAGTGAACTTGTGGATTTTATTATTTGTCATTGAAGTAAGTGCATGAATTCTTATATAACATATATATATATTGTGTTTATGCCTATGTGTAACTAAACTTGCTAACTAGTGTTGTCGTAACCATGAGTGAAGAATGAGGTAAAACCTAACTAAAATAACAATTCTAGAATAGTGTCTTGCATGAATTTATAATCTTTCATTTAGAAGTCTTTTTAACGGATGTCCAACGTTACAACTCGCCATAATGCTTCTTGCTAGACGAAGGAGGTAGATAAGAGGAAAAGAATTATCAACCTAGATTTAGTGTATACTATCTTATACGCTAGTATTGATTATTACAAGGTAATAACTTATTCAAATATCGAATACAATGCTTAATATGAGGTAAAGGTAAGGGTTAGTATAGTAACACACGTAGCCGGACCAATATGCGGAGTGAAATTTTCTACATGCCGGACCAAGGATTTAGATATAAATAACTTATCACTTTGAATGCAATATACTAGAAAAGAATTGTTATAGTTAGAATTATCAAGTTAGGAACCTGTGGGGAACACTTAAACCCTAGTTACTTTTATTAATTGATTAAACTCCCCGATTTGAATCTGTTAGTTGTTTAATTCAGCTCGTTATTTTCACTAATTTAGAAATAAAAGCCCCCCTTATTGTCTTTTGTTTTCCAAGGAATTAATTGACAAAATAATAGTAATAATAGATTTATGTTGAGTATGATGTATTTACCTCGTGGGAACGAGCCCAACATCATTAGTTGGGTTCTTTACTTGATATGACCACTTTACTTTTTATTTGAGAAGAAAGTTTGAGTGTTATCACTTTCCCCCATTGAAAAGGGGTGATTCACCGATATAAATGAATCTAGATCATGTTAGCGATCATGAAATCCATTGTCTGTCCCACACTGAAAAGGATTGATTCACGGCTAAGGTGAAGCCATGTTAAGTGTTTACCCACACCTAAAAGGGTTGATAACGGCTATAGTGAACCAAGAACATTATTTTTGAGCATTAACTGACATAGATCATGTGATATAAACATGAAATCTTGTGTCTTCCCCAAATCGAAAAGAGGTGGCGTCACAAGCCTAGGTGATATTGAAATATACCAATCTCTTTTAGGTGGAAACCGAAGACTAGTTCCTATGTTGGCTAGACATAGTTCAAAGACTAAGAGACATAAAGAGATTACTTATCCACCTTGGTGGTAGGCCACTCTCATGAGACTTACACGTTTAAGCACAAGATCATAGCTAGTCTATCGGTTCTTTGCTCACTTTCAATATCTTCTTATCTCTTAAAGTTGAGTCAAACATTATCTTAAAGTTGAGTCAAACATTATGGGAACTTGCTTTTAGGTTGAGGTTAACTTACACTATTGAGGACTTTTAATCCATTTCTTTACATTTATGAAATGTGAATTGTCCTTACATAACACTTTGGTTTTAATGAGACTGGTCTCACACGTTCTAACACATTCATTTGTGAGTATTTTTAGCATAGTAACTTAGGTGTATGTGAGGCTTGTCTCACTTCTTTTAATACCACATTTTTATCCCATTGAATGTCATGCCCTTTGATTTGGATTCATTAAATTACTTTAGGAGTTCTTGAGTTATCATTTTAAACCTTTGGTTATATAATATTTGCATAGCATTATTATTAGCCTAGAAAATTTGGAAAAGACTTCATATCCATCTTTATTAGCCCACACAAGAGTTACATTCATTCATGCTTAATTTCGCTACATTTTTTATTAGCCAATATTTTAAATATTTAAAGATAACGTTATAGACAATTTCATTCAACTTGTTTTACAATATAGTGTTAGCCATTTTATTGGGATAAGCCAAACACTCACTCAATTTATTATTTCATGGATATCTTTTTACCCAACTTTATAATATATCATAAACATCACATCAGTAGTAATTTTAGACAACCTCATAAAAACTATTTAATGAACATAACATTTTATTAAAGTCACGTTTAGAGTAGATACACATAGGATCATAACACATCAATACTTAACATTTTCGAATACAATTTAACATATCATCAATCTTTAATTGATGTAAAAAAATACTTAATCCCAAACAAGTACAAATTATCGGTTCATTCAATATTTATAAATCAAGAACCCTACACATTAAGATCAGCAGGCACCACATACAAACAACATGATCAAGACTAATATATACAACATTAAAATTGTAACAACGATACTAGATAAAAGGAAGTTCGACGAGAACCTAGTTTCAAGATTTCATGGATTCGTTATGATGAAAAATAATCTTGGAGAAATAATTCTATGAATGAAACCCATAGCTTAAGTAAAACATAATATACGAAGACCACATTGAACTACACCTTGAAATCGCCCTAGAACGTCCATGAAACTTTCTCCCTTTTTGCATATGTTTTAGCGTTGTGTTATCTCAGTGTTTGATCGTGAGTTTTTAGGTTTAGGAACTGATTTTGACTCATTCAACTTAGACTAATTTAGTAAATTAGATAAATTGATTAGTTAATTACTAAAATGCCCCTCCTAAGTTGACTAAACATAGGAGACTGTTAACTTCTAGAAACTGGTGTTGACTATGGTGTGGGTCAACAATTGGTATTTATATTAACTAATTCAATCCTTAATTTTATTAACTAAGGGAACCATGGTAATTACTAAAATACCCCTAAGTCTTTGGGACCTTAAGTAACGTTTTTGAACCATTCTAGGTTAGGTACTAGGTTGTGTCCTCAACTAGTTAGTGCCAATCCGGTTTAGTCCTAGGTTTTCAGGTACCCTAGTGGCTCCATTTCGTTTATTCCTTTGTTAGTTAGATAGTTAGGACTGTTAGTTAGAACCTAGGTTTTTTTAGGTAAGTTTTCCCAACGTGGAGGGACCTGTCCGCACATACTTGTCCCTAACTGCCCTAACAAAATTCGGTTACGGTGAGTGCTTGGTCCCACATGGCCGATTCCCACGTGTCTTGTAAATGTTTTTTTTACTTTCCTAACTAATTGTTATTGATGTCTCATTTCAAATGTTTAGTTATTATCCCAAGGATCCTCACTATGTCAGCTTAATCTACATGATCATTTTAATTGATCATGTACTATGGTATCTACATTGACACTTGGATGCCTCATACCACATTATGAGTTAAGGAAAAAGAATGTTAGTTTAGGGTCTTCATTTGAGGTACAATTTTAGACGGTGCTTATTCATACTTAGAAAATTGGCTAACACCCTTAGCCTATATTTTTATATTATGCCTAATACTATTTAGTATTTGGCATTGGAATTATATGTATTCCAAAATAGATTCTTGATACTTATTTAGCTCTTTACTAGGCATATAGGTGTTTCGTGAATATTACACTAATTGTAACCCTCACTCAAACTTAACCCAAACCCTAACTCTAAACCATAAACTCGAAATCCTAATCCCAAAATATCATATTCCAAAAATTAAATACAAAACAATAGATTTTAAACCTCAAGCGCTAAACCCTGAACCATAAAACCTAAAACAACCTATACCCTAACCCAAATCAATCACAATTCGGATTCTTGATCTGAATTGCAACAGGCGTCGTCAACCTCTCTGAGGTCGCAGACATGCCTCTTTTTAACTTTCATCACATTCATATAGTTAAATTTCCGGAAAATTTAAATCTTTTAAAACTTAATCAAAGGTTTTAGACTTCATATAACTTTACTTAAATTCATATACTATCATCTCAACTAAACAACTATGAAATAACGAGTAAGTAGTTCTAACGGAGAATTCAAAATATAATATAATATTCTACCAATACGTCCTTATTACAAAGCACTGAAATAAACATCTGGAAATGAAACGTTAGGTACAATATCCACTAGCTATGCCTAAATACTAATACACAAACGATAGGAGAAGCATTCTCCAACTTGATAGGACCTACCAAAGGTCTGGAGATCGCTGAGTCCAAACCACTTGAATGAGTCTTCAACCTTCTCGCCGACATACACCTATAAAAGTAATAGATGTATAGGGTTATTACACACTTGTACTAAGTATAGTTGTATGCACACATAAACGTGAGGACAATGCATGATCAAGGAAGGCCCTTCCTAATAACATGCCATTTCTAGAAAGTATAGTCACTAGACATTCCTAAATCGTTATTTGAGATTTGTGGTTTGAATATGTTGTATTATAATGCATTCAAATCACACAACTCATATTCTATATGAACACAAGACCTTGGGATCATGAACATACTTTTAAAACATCACTAAAGAAAATTTGTCATTTATCTCGTCCAAAACCCGAGAGCACCTCTTTCCAGACTTAAAATATTTTTCTTTCTATTCTTCTTTTTGTTGTCTAGTTCAATTTTATAATTTTGTATTATGTTTTACTTACTACTGCAATGATTCAATGTAGTGTCATACCCGCAATGATTCACTATAGTCATGTAAGTAATCCAAGAGATCAAGGAAATGATCTAACTACAATTTAGGGCATGAAATCATTGTAAACCAATCATTATTGGTTACATCTATTATCTCATGTTGGCGTTATATAAGAAGTTATTATAAGCCAATATTGTTTAGAATTGTCATTTGCCAATTAAATGAAGTCATTATAATCCTATATTATTTTGCTTAATCATTTACATAATATGAGGATTCATTATTGACTATGCCCTTTACATAGTGAAAACTTCATTGTTATCAACATTGACGTTCATCAATTCTTGCTTTCTTCATTAACTTTGAAATTACATCTATTGTTCCTTCTTCCATTCTTTAAGAAGTCCATATCATCAATATTATGTGAAGTTACATTAAATCCAGTATATTCTCCAAACCTAAAAGAGGTGATTCACCAATCAAAGTGAATCCTAGATCATGCGAGTTAACTTGAAATATAGTGTCTCTCCCACACTTAAAACTGGTGATTGAATTGCTTAAGTGCATCCATATGATTTATTTACCCCACACAAAAAAGGGGTGGTCAACGGTTGATGTGAAATAAGGAACATGTTTTGGATCATTAACCTACATAGATCATGTGAGCTAAACATGAAATCAAATGTCTTCCCGACACCCAAAAGAGGTGGAATCATCATCCAAGGTTAAAGCGAAACATACCTATCTCTCTTAGGTGGAATCCACAAGCTAGTTCGCATGTTGGCTAGACATAGTACAAACACTAGGAGATTTTGGAGACTCTTATCCACCATAGTGGAGAGTCATCTCATGAGAGTTACATGTGTTCGCACAATCTCATGGCTAGTCTATCGGTGTTTTACTCACTTTGTTTTATCTTTTTATCTTTTAGAGCTGACTCAAACGTTATGGAAGCTTGTTTTCAAAATGAGGTTTGCTTACTGTATTGATGACTTCTAAAACCTTTCATTACATTAATGAAATGTGAATTTATCCTTACATAACATCTTTTGTGTTAATTAGACTTGTCTCACACGTTCTAACACCCTTTTTGTGAGTATCTTAACATTGTAGACTTAGGCATAAGTGAGACTTTTTTCACTTCTTTTAACACCTCATACTTGTCACTTTCTTAACACCTACAATTGTAAGTATGTTAATACTAACTTTACTTGCGTACATTAATTTGGTAGCTTTATATAATCATTTATGGACGTTGAGAACTTTATTCAATGAAATACTTATGTTCATAGTTCATTTTGTTAGGGCATGTTAGGACTTGTCCCAATGATTTTCATATCATTGGTTATGGATTCATTGGATTATCTAAGATGTGCCTAAGTTGTCATTTCAATGCTTTGGCTAATTGTACATGGCATAAAATTAGTATTTGCCTAGAAAATTGGGAAATGACTTCATAGCCACTTTATTGGCACAGGCCAAACATTCATTCAAATATAGTTTTATGAAATCATTATTAGCCAATTTTATATCATAGTTTTGGCATCTCATTACTATCCATTTAAGTTGGCTCATATTAATATATTAAAAAATATATTATCTCCAACAAGTACCGTTTAATAGTAAGTATACACCATGACCGTAACGAATCAAGCTTAGCAGTTGGACACAAATTAACGTAACATCATTCTTTATTTAACGTAAGGAATAATTAAAATCATAGGATTATAACTTCTAGGGTCATCAACAACAACAAACCAAGTAACAAACACATTAATATCATCCAGCACCACATACAAACAATGTGATCGAGATTACATCTATATACTCATTGGAATCGGAAACAAGGATACTATGGAAAATGGGCGTTCAACAAGAACATATGTAAACAACCCTAGTTTCGAGATTTCATAGATTCAAGACGATGGAAAATACTTTGGGAGAAAGAATTCCAGGAGTAAAACCCATTTTTTTATGTAAATTTATTCTACAACTATCCCTTGTTGCACAAAAACCTTTAAATCACCTATGAAAGCCTCTTCTCATTCTACGTTCTTTGCCTTTTTGCCTTCTGTCTTAGGTCGTCAATTCTAAGTGTTTGATTGTGCTTTTTAGTTGTAGGAACTGATGTTCAATGAGTCAAATTTAGTTACAATTAACTTAAATAATAAATTAATTAGTTAATTACTAAAAATCCCCTCTTAAGTTGTTTAGATATCAGAGGAGCATTGACTTAGCCAAATTAGATTTTGACTAAGTGTCTCGGCTGGTCAAGGCTTAATTTAATTTACTTTATGGGTTAATTAATTAAATATGTGATCTAGGGAAATTACCAAAATACCTCTAAGTCTCTTGGACCATAACTTACAATTTTAGAGCTCATCCTAGGTTGTCCCTAAGTTTGTTAATTTTGTTAGGTGTCAACCGACAACGTTCTTTGTTGTCGGATTTATTGGCCCGTAGATTTTGACTGATCCTACGATAGTTAGATAGTTGATGAGGTTATTTAGAATCTAGATTTTGATAGGAAAGTGGACCACACACGGTAGGACACATGCAAGCATGTCCCTTACCGCCTAACCGAAAGTGCTCGACTTTCACGAGGTACCCCTCTAGGCCGGTTAGCACATGGGCTTGCACATCTGCTTTAACATGGGTTGTTGCTCATTTCTACAAACCATGTACTCCTTACTATTGCATTTGTTAAGTTCACTCTTTGTTCAAGGATCCTCACTATGTCCTTCGACAATGCTAAATCTACATAATCATGTGTTATGGTATCTAGGCTTGACACTTGGATGCTTCATACCTTATTGTGAGTTACTAAAAAAGAACTTTATTTTAGGGTGTTCATTGTAGATACAATTTTAGACTGTGCTTATTTATACTTAGTATATTGCCTAACAACCTTAGCCAATATTTTTATATTATGCCCAATACTATTCAATATTGGGCAGTGAGATGCCTATGTACCCCTAAATGCATTCTTAAAACCTATTTAACTCTTAATTAGGCATATACATTTTCCAGGAATGTTACATTATCCACCCATTAGGACCATTTGTGCATGAATGACACATACACATTATTTTACAGCAAGAGGGAATTTCGAAAACACTTAAACATACTTAACACGTTACCGTTTGTGAAAATCTGATCTACACATATTGTGGATGACACATTCTTGTTCAAGCTTATCTGAAGCTTCATTATTGAGAGTGAAGAACTTCCTTGTCAATCACACTTAACTTAATGCACATCAGAACTCATGCAACATATAAGAAAATAGCAACATAATGCACACATGAACTTATTTTAACTTGTTTTTAACAAGTAGAAAACGCACGATTATCGACTTATAATACAAAATCCACCAATGCAATAAATATTAGAGTTTCTTAAAAATAATCATATCTATGAAAAGTATATCCAACCTCAAAAATATATCAAAAAGGGTGACAGGATCTCATATCAGCCTAGGTCTCCCATGTTTCTCCCTTAACAAGGTGGTTCCGCCATGGTACCCTTACAGTGGAAACCTCCTTGTTTCTTAGCCGCTTCACTTTATGATCTAAAATATCAACTAGAACCTCTTCGTAAGAAAGGTTCTAATCAAATCCTAACCCCTAAACACGTAGGATGGAAGATGGATTGCCTAGACACTTCTTAAGCATTGAAATGTGAAACACTAGATGGATCCAAGCTAAGTCTTGTCGTAACTTTAGTTCGTCGTCAACATTTCCTACTCACTGTAAGATCACATAAACACCTATAAACTTTTGACACAACTTACCTTTGTTACCAAAATCTCATCATTCCTTTCATGGGTGAAATATTTAAGTACACTTGACAACCTAATTCGAATTCTAGATATATCTTTGTTTTAAAAGTATGGAATTATTGACGAGTGTAAGAAGTAGAAAAACGTTCCTTGATCATCCTCACCTTTTCTATAGCTTGAAGAACGACCTCAGGACAAACGATGCTAGATTCACCGACTTCAAAACACCCAATTGGAGACCTACATCTCCTGCAAAACAAAGCTTTGAAAGGTGCCATCCCAATACTAGATTGATAAATTTTATTATACCAAAACTCAATCAGCGGAAATTGATAATCCAAACTCCCCTTGAAGTCAATAATACATGCCCTCAACATGTCTTCAACAGTCTAAATAATGCATTCTTCTTTACCATCAATCTACGGATGAAAAGCAATACTAAGTTTCATCTGTGTACCCAATTTTTCTTTGCAAAGTTCTCCAATTGTGAGACGATAATTTGGGTCACCTATCTGAAATTATAGACAAAGGAACACATGCAACCTTGCGATCTCATCAATGTACTGTTTGGCGAAGTCCTTTGCTCGGTAAGTAGACTACATGAGAATGAAGTGTGCAGATTTGGTCATTCGGTCAACAATGACACAAATAGAATTATGCACTCTTCCTGTTCTCGGCAAAACACCCACGAAATGAAAATTAATGGCGTTCTACTTCCATGTTGAAATCTCGATCATCTAGGTAAGACCCCTAGACATAAGGTGCTAGACCTTAACCTGTTGGCAATTTGGACATTCCTCTACAAACTTTGAGATAACACACTTCATTCTTCTTTGGAACATTACTAGAACCAGTTGCTTGATCTTGACCACAACCCTTGTCTTTACTCGTTATTTTTGGAGAATCTCTAATCTTGTGACAACTCTTGCCCAACTAAAGCAATTATTCATCCCCTTAAGACAATCACCATAGTGCTTTTTAAAACACCTTCCACAAGTTGGTTTCTTGTTTGGTGAATTAAACCTTTTCCCTTCTTGAATTTAGGATTAGATATCCTATAATCACTAAATTTTGGGAACTTTGAAGGGACATGATTAGAAACCCGTTTCTTAAATCAAGGCTTCTTTGTATTTCAAGCCTATTCTTTGAAGAACTTCCATTATATGACATTGTTGTTTTAGCATCACTACTGTTTCTCTTTGCCTTTGCCTACTCAACCCTCCTTGCACCATTAGACAGGAAATATTCATATTGTCATGTAGAATGGACGAATGACACTCCTCTTGTATGTATTCCGACACCCCCATCACAAAACGACTTATTTGGCTCTAGGATAGGAGGCCAAAGAAGAAGCATATTTGGACAACTTAATGAATTTCAAAGAGTACTCATGGACACTCCGTCCTCCTTGGACAAGGTTGATGAACTCCACCACTTTTTCCACCCTCATCTCCTAGGAAAAAACCGATGTACAAAAGTCGCCTTAATGATCTCCTAATTAAACGGACCACCCCTCAATGGCTTATTATCCCTCCATTGTACATACCATGTCCTTGAGTTGATATGTGGCTAACTCAAACTTCTCACTTGAGGACCACCCCATCGCCAAAAGTATTTTAGATACTTCATCGATGAATTCTTGGGGGTCTTCATTAACCTTAGACCCATATAAAGTAGGAGGGTTCATTCGTGTGTAACCCCTTAAATGGGAAGCCATAGTAGGTAGTTGTTGAACAAGACAAGGCACAACCTCTCGGTTTTCTAGAGTCGTCATAGCTTGGGCTTGAGTAATTGCTTCTTGTGCTTTAGTGGTGTGATGTTTGGACATTTGGAGAATAGAGGTTCTTATATTCTCATCCGTCAAATGAGGAGGATTAACTAGTGCCTGCTCCAGATTAGCCTCTTCTTCAAGTGGAGGTACTTGCTCTCCACAGGGAGGTGCTCTCGCATTAGCAATTTCATCTTCATGTTTTTGAGCCTATTTCCATCGAGTGTTGATTGTTCCTTTAAGCACAACAATTGGATTAGATCAAAAGCACAAGATGCGTATACTCTATCGGCACGATGTAAGATTCCCAAAAAAGAGAGCGATTCCTAAGCATCATATAGAATCCTTCTCATAAGTGTGGCTCCCTTCGCAATTATTAATACAAACCAACATACACGTGGTAGAGAGATATTTAACTCAATTATATTCAACTTGGATCTTATAACATGTTTGTCACACTAGATTTACCCCCTATATATAATCGGCGTCGGCATCCTTTTCAAGGACTAAGAATAGCCTCTTACTCTCGTGTGATTACATTGATTTGTTGAAAAATGCAAAATAGCTTAAAACATTCTTTACAACTACTTGGAGGTTTACATAGACCTATACATCTACATAAAATATATATGTATCAAGTATACATAGACACTATGAATAGAAAGTTTACATTGCCTTCTACTTTTATTGCATATATATGCATATAAGATATAAAAATAGTCACAACGACTGTCTAATCTCATACCATCTAAACAATTATCAAAATATGGGCATTGATCATATATAAATACAACACGAACAAATATAAATCATACAAAAGAATAGTACTCAATTGAAAAGGAAACAAATTAGCGACTTTAAGCTCATAACAAGTAGTTAAGGTAGATAGTGGTGTTGCCCTCGGAGTTTGATGACCTACCCTAATTGGATGAAAGGAAGAATCAAAGACTTCAAAAATATCTCCTTCCAAACTCTTCAACGAACGGTACCTAAAATATTTGAATAAAGGGGAACTAAATGGGTAAGTACGCCGCATATACTAAGCATGAGACATTATGCACATACCCAAATAAAACATGCTAAAAAGGGACTTTAAGTCAAAACATGCTATGTTAACCTTTTAAGAACCTAATGCAAAGCCAAAGAATGTCGTCAACTTTGGGGACACATAATCTATTTTGGTTTCAAACTACACCATCCTCTCATAGGAAAAATGACTCATTCGACTTACTCAATATTAAGTCTTTCAACTCCATGAGTACCGGGACGCGGTGCTGCCTGGCTTTAACATCTACGACCAATGAGGATTTGGAACTTGAGTGAAAGGAAACACCCCCACTTTGTGTATATCTCTGCCGTACACCCAATCTACCCAATTGGGGTACCTCTTTAACTAGTTGTTTCTTCTCATCATAACCATGCGACATGCTGCCCATTCTCAATCTAATCAACAAATCGGCCACTAAAATGGCCTTTCCAAAGTGATACTGGACACTCATATCATAGACCTTCAGTAGCTCTAGCCATTTCCTCTGACGAATGTTCAATTTTCTCTACGTAAAAACAGACCGAAGACTTTTATTGTCAGTATATACATTTACATGTACACCATAAAAATAACGTCTCCACAGCTTTAACGCTACGACAACCGCACCTAACTCAAGATCAAGAGTAGGGTAATTCTTTTCATGGACCTTCAAATGTCTACATGAATATATAACCTTCCATTCTTGCATAAGAACAAAACCTAATCCTACTTGGTAAGCATCAGTGTATGCCACATATCCTGCACCACTTCTCAAATTCGTGAGCACTAGGGCCGAAGTTAGTCAGTCCTTGAGATCTTGGAATCTCTTCTCACACTTTTGAGACCACTCAAGCTTAACCTTCTTCCTTATTAAGGCTGTCAACGGTGCAACAATAGTGGAAAAACCTTCCACAAACCTGCGATAATAGTTAGCCAAACCCAAGAAACTCTAAATCTGTCGGACTGAGGGGTCTCAGCCTCTTCTTCACCCCTTAAACCTTTTTCTGATCAACTTCAACACCTTTCTCGGTCACAACATGACCAAGGAAAGTCACTGATTTTAACTTGAATTCACATTTACTAAACTTTGCACACAACTAATGTTCTGTAAGTATTTGCAATGTCTTTCTGCAGTGTACTTCATGATACTCTCTAGACATAGAGAATATGAGAATTTCATCTATGAATACTACGACGAAAGAATCAAGGTATTCATGAAAGACTCTATTCATAAGGTCCATAAACGCAGCGGTGCATTAGTGAGACCGAATGATTACCAAAAACTAATAATATCCATATCTAGTATGAAAAAATAGTCTTAGGAATGTCTTCTTACCTCACTCTAAGAATATCATACCCTGGCGGAAGGTCTATTTTTGAATAGAAACTTGAACCTTTGAGTTGGTCAAATAGATCATCAATTCTGGGAAAAGGGTAACGGTTCTTTATAGTGACTTTGTTGAGTTGTCGATAATTTATACACATTCTAAGGGTTCCATCCTTTTTCTTAACGAACAACAGTGGAGCACCCCATGGGGATATGCTTGGCTGGATGAAGCCTTGCCAAGTAGATGTTTTTATTGCACCTTCAACTCCTTGAGTTCGAACTATCATCTTATTGCCAAATTGTTTCACATTTAATATTCTTGATAGAATATTATATGGGGATATGCTTGGGCGGATGAAGCCTTGCCAAGTAGATCTTGTGTATGGATTGGCTCCCTTTGTTGATTTCCTATTTCAACGACTCTCCTCCAGTTACTGATCATTTACTATCAATATTCCCAGATCAATGTTATCATGCAACATGACTGCCCGAACATCTTCCCCTAGATCCTCCGACACAACAATCACAAACCTACTCATTTCATCCCTGCTCTTTGCCACCAGAGAAAAAGAATACGTTGAGAGTTTAACGAATATCAAGGAATACTCCTTGATCGACATACCTCCCTGTCTAAGGTTGATGAACTCTTCAACCTTTGCTTCTCGGGTGTTTTTGGGAAAGAATCTCTCCAAAAATGCAGTCTTGAGATTGTCCCAAGTGATTGGGACATCTCCTGGTTCTCGGCCATCTGCCCACATTTTGTACCACACATGTGCCACATCTTTGAGTGAATATGAAGTGAAATCATCCTTTGCCTCCTCATCAACACACATAGCATAGAGAATTTTGTAGACCTCATGAACAAACTCCATGGGATCCTCATTAGTCTTGGGCCCATAATAGACTGGAGGGTTCATTCTGATGAAGTCACTCAGCCTGCTAGCCACGGTGCTAGCATGATTGTTATCTCTTGGAGTACCCTCTCTATTGTCTTGAGCCGAAATGTCCTACGCCTGAGTAGTGATGGCCTGTGCCATCTGGACCAAAGCTTCCTTTACCTCGCTATTTATCAATATAGCTCGGTGAACAGGCACTTGAGATCCAACAAGTGCGGCTTGAGGAGGAGCTTGGTTTCTTCTAGCAACTACTTCTTCAACTCTCCTCGTGGAATTTCTCCGTAAGTTCATATTTCTACATGCATACAGAAGAAGGAAGTTATATATGTAAATGACACAAAATTCATAACTTTACTTAGCATGATAAAGAGTAGAAGAAGGCAAAAATTCTTATCATAACTCACTCTCTAAGTCATTATTGTGGTGCGCTTCACAACCATAAGTTAGAAACTACGTAACGTGGTTGTTTTGGGATTTATTTCATAGGAAATTTAACCTCATTCTCTGATACAATGTTTTTCATGACCTGAATTATAGAATTCGAATTGCAACCGGCGTCATTAACTTCTCAGAGCTCAAAGACAAGCCTCTTCTTAGCTTTCATCACATTCATATAGATAAATTTGTTGAAAACTTAAGACTTTTAAAACATAATTAAGTGTATATCTAATTCATGTAGCTTTACATAAATTCATATAATATAAGCTCAACTAAACAACTACCTAATAAAAGTAAGCAGTTCAAATAGAGAATTTGAAATATAATATAATACTCTGTCAAAACGACCTTAATACAATGCTTTGTAATAAAAATTTGTAAAAGAAATGCTAAGGACAACATACACTAGCTATTCCTATATACTAAAAGTAGAATGATAGGTGTAGCATCCTTGAACTTGATAGGACCTATCAAAGGTCTAGAGATCGCTGAGTCCAAACCGCTACAAAGAGTCTTCAACCTTCTCGCGGACCTGTACCATTAAAACTAGTAGACATATATGGTTAGAACAAACTTGTACTAAGTATGGATGTATGCATACATACTGTAACGACCTGTTTAGTCGTTTTGAGCAGCAGATTTTATTTCTGGAAAATTGGCTGAGGCAACGGACCCCACGACGGACCGTCATGGGCACGACGGACCGTCGCAGGGTCTCGTTTCAATATACTTAGAAATTCTGAAATTGGGTACTAAAAATTGACTCTCTGAACTTCGTGACGAACTTGCAGGACGGACCGTCACATGTTGCGTAATACCAATCCTGGTCGGATTTCTTTACACGTTTTAAGGGACGTTTTGGACTATTCCTACTTTAATTATAAAGTTAGAGGGTTAAGGATTATAAGTCTAATTACTTGGGGGTTAAAAGAGGTGACCTTAAGTTAATTAGTGGGTTATTATTGCCATCTTTTAAACTTAATCATATACTAATTAGGGTAAAAGAAAGGGGATTTGAACAAGAAAAGAGAAAGATCAAGAGAGAGAGGGAGTTGAACGAGAAAGAGAGAAAACAACGAGGATAGCAAAGCTTTGGGGAAAATTCTTGCTTGGTCCATTCTTCGGTGGAGGTAGGTTATGGTTTTCACACTATTCGTAGTAAACTCTTAATAGCGAATGATATGTGTTAGTAGTGTGAATAAATAAGCATGATGAAGCTATTGAATCCCAAATCTTAAAAAGAAACCCTAATCTACTTTGTTAATGATGATGCCTTGGTATAAAAGAAGGCTTGATGAACGAAAGTGGTGAGATTAGGGGATCGGGTGCCACGTTCGGTACCAGGATAGAATGAGGATCGGAGTGTCACGTTCCGACACCAGGATAGTATATGGATCGGGTGCCACGTTCCGGTACCACGATAGAATGAGGATCGGAGTGTCACGTTCCGACACCAGGATAGTATATGGATCGGGTGCCACGTTCCGGTACCAGGATAGAATGAGGATCGGAGTGTCACGTTCCGACACCAGGATAGTATATGGATCGGGTGCCACGTTCCGGTACCAGGATAGAATGAGGATCGGAGTGCCATGTTCCAGCACCAGGATAATATATGGAGCGGAGTGTCACGTACCGACACGAGGGGAATAAAGATAATGAATCTTGAAATATGTTAATATACTCAATCTAATGAACCTAATTTCCAAATGAGTATGATATTGAGGCTTGAGTCCTCATGGATGAACTTGTTAGTACTTATTGATGATTTTAGTACTTGTTGTTGCTACATGTTGAGTATTATAGTTGAATTATGATATTAACTGATATATACTGTTTTCTATTTTGAGTTAGCCGATGATACTTACTCAGTACCCGTGTTTTGTACTGACCCCTACTTTTATGTTTTCTTCTTGTTTATTTGTGGAGTGCAGCAAACGTGTCGTCATCTTCGACTCAACAATAACTCTAGCCAGTCTTCATTACTCCGGATATCAGGGTGAGCTAATGCTTCTAGCTTGGACTGGATCTACCTCTTCATGTCTTGATGCCTTGAAGTTCCGGCATGGACTAGCTTTTATGTAATTTTAGCTTCTTAGAAACTCTTAGATTTATCAATTTGAAGTAGATGTTCTTGTGATGATGACTTCCAGATTTTTGGGATAATAATAGTTTTGAGTTATAGAAGTTGATTATTGATTTTTTTAATGAGTTTTAAGTCTTCCGCATTATTTTCTGTTGATATTATATTGAAATGTTAAGGTTTAGAGTGGTTGGTTCGCTAACATAGGAGGGTAAGTGTGGGTGCCAGTCGTGGCCCAGTTTTGGGTCGTGACAAACTTGGTATCAGAGCATTAGGTTCGTTGGTCTCATCACACAAGAACAGGTCTAGTAGAGTCTTAAGGAACGGTAGGGGGACGCCTTTACTTTTCCTTGAGAGGCTATAAGACTTTAGGAAAATTCCACTCTTTCTTTCTTCTTTCGTGCTATTACTTGAATCCAATTGGTATCTAGGTGATACAAATTGGTATCTGACCATCTTCACTCTTTTCGCAGATGGTTAGAACTAGAGCAACGACTGCACCAACACCGGCCAGACAAGAAACATCTGAGCCAGCCACTGGGGCTGTGGCTCAAGGAAGAACAGTGGCAAGAGGCCGTGGTAGAGGTCGTGGGAGGACGTCCTCTAGAGGAAGAGGACGAGCACCTTGTCCATCTGATGCTAGGGTGGTGACTCCTCCACTGACTGAAGAGGTAGTAAGAGAGGGTGAGGAAGGGGAGAATGAACAAGTGCAGAATGAGGAAATGCCACCCCAACCTACCCCAGAGATGATCAATCAGGTTCTTGCTTACCTTAGCGGGTTATCTGACCAGGGTCAGGCACCTCCAGTGGTTTCTGCACCAACACCTCCAGTTTTAGTGGTACGACATGCTGTTGCTGGGGCTCCCCGCATGGATGTCTCATTGGAAATAGGCACATTTCCACGTCTGACTACTGGGCCCATAATGACAAATGATCAGCATGAGCTTTTCAGTAAGTTCTTGAAATTGAAACCTCCAGTCTTCAAGGGTACTGAATCTGAGGATGCCTACGATTTTCTGGTTGATTGTCATGAGCTACTACACAAGATGGGTATAGTAGAACGGTTTGGTGTGGAGTTCGTGAGTTATCAGTTCCAAGGGAACGTCAAAATGTGGTGGCGTTCACATGTTGAGTGTCAACCGACAGGGGCACCAACTATGACTTGGGAATCATTCTCTAGCTTGTTTATGGAGAAATACATCCCACGGACTTTGAGTTATAGGAAAAGAGATGAATTCTTGAGCCTAGAGCAAGGTAGGATGTCGGTTAATGCATGTGAGGCTAGGTTTCGTGATTTATCAAGGTATGCCACTCAACTCTGTTTCAGTCCACAAGAGCGGATTCGCCGGTTTGTGAAGGGGTTGAGATCAGAGTTGCGGATTTCGGCCTTACAGATAGCGGCAACGGCAAAATCCTTCCAAGAGGTGGTAGACTTTGTGATAGAGGTGGAAGGAGTGAAGCCAGACGACTTCACCACGACATCGACATCGAAAAGGTTTCGAAAGGGAGGTGAGTTCAATGGTTCTTATACTAGAGGACAGGGTTCCGGAGGTTACTCAGTTCGACCCATTCAGTCTTCACTACAGACTGTAGTTGGGGGTCCACCTCAGACCGGCCAACACTTCTCTGAGAGACCTATGCATGAACCTCGAGAGTGCTATGGATGTGGGGAGATTGGACATATTAAGAGATATTGTCCAAAACAGAGTTATCGCCCCCCAATAGCTAGAGGTAGAGGTGGTTATGGAAGAGGCAGTCATTCTGGAGGACGTGGTGGTCGAGGTAATGGTGGTCACCAAAACAGCAGAGGTGATGGGCAAAACAGAGCCACTACAACACAACATGGTAGGGCCAACGGACAGACAAACGATAGGGCCCATTGTTACGCTTTCCCTGGGCGGTCTGAAGCGGAGGCATCGGATGCTGTCATCACAGGTAATCTTTTGGTTTGTGATTGCATTGCTTCTGTGTTGTTTGATCCCGGATCCACATTTTCTTATGTATCTTCCTCATTTGCTAATGGTCTTAATTTACATTGTGAATTACTTGATATGCCTATTCGTGTGTCTACTCCGGTGGGTGAGTCTGTGGTAGTTGAAAAGGTATATAGGTCTTGTTTGGTGAATTTTGTGGGGAGCAACACTTATGTAGATTTGGTTATCTTAGAAATGGTTGACTTTGATGTAAGTCTGGGTATGACTTGGGTTTCTCCGAATTTTGCGATCTTGGATTGTAATGCTAAAACTGTGACGTTAGCCAAGCCTGGGACAGATCCGTTAGTGTGGGAGGGCGACTACACTTCCAATCCGGTGCGTATAATCTCCTTTCTTCGTGCTAAGAAAATGGTTAGTAAAGTGTGTTTAGCTTTCTTGGACCATCTCACGGATGACACTACCCAAGTACCTTCGATTGAGTCGGTTTCGGTAGTCCGTGAGTTTTTTGATATGTTCCCTGCAGATCTTCCTGGTATGCCACCAGATAGGGATATTGACTTCTGTATCGATCTTGAACCGGGTACTCGCCCCATTTCTATACCCCCTTATAGAATGGCTCCCGCGGAGTTAAGAGAGTTAAAGGCCCAACTTCAAGAGTTGTTAAACAAAGGTTTCATTAGACCAAGTGCATCTCCTTGGGGTGCTCCGGTTTTGTTTGTGAAGAAGAAGGATGGGAGTTTTCGGATGTTCATAGACTACCGGAAGTTGAACAAAGTAACTATTAAGAACAAGTATCCTCTTCCTCGCATTGATAACTTGTTCGATCAATTAAAAGGTGCTTGTGTCTTCTCTAAGATTGACTTGAGATCCGGTTATCATCAATTGAAAATACGGGCAACGGATGTGCCAAAGACTGCTTTTCGGACTAGGTATGGGCATTATGAATTTGTAGTGATGTCCTTTGGTCTTACGAATGCCCCTGCTGCGTTCATGAGCTTGATGAACGGGATATTTAAGCCGTATTTGGATCTCTTTGTGATCGTATTTATTGATGATATACTGATATACTCTAAAAGTAAGAAGGAACATGAGGAGCATTTGAGAATGGTATTGGAAATGTTGAGGGAGAAAAAGCTTTATGCCAAGTTCTCTAAGAGTGAGTTTTGACTAGATGCAGTGTCCTTCTTGGGGCACCTGGTTTCTAAGGAAGGAGTGATGGTAGATCCTTCTAAGATTGAGACAGTGAAGAATTGGGTAAGACCTACTAATGTGTCAGAAATAAGGAGCTTTGTTGGGTTAGCTAGCTACTACCGCCGATTTTTCAAGGGATTCTCTTCTATTGCTTCCCAATTGACGAACTTGACTAAGCAGAATGTTCCATTTGTATGGTCGAATGAGTGCGAGGAAAGCTTTCAGAAACTCAAGACTTTGTTGACTACCGCACCTATCCTTACCTTGCCAGTGGAAGGTAAGAATTTCATTGTCTATTATGATGCATCCTATTCGGGTTTGGGTGCAGTGCTAATGCAAGAGAAGAATGTGATTGCTTATGCTTCAAGACAATTAAAAGTGCATGAACGTAACTATCAAACTCATGACTTGGAATTGGCAGCGGTAGTGTTTGCATTAATGCAATGGAGACACTATTTATATGGGGTTAAGTGTGAGGTCTATACGGATCATCGTAGCCTACAGTATGTCTTTACTCAGAAAGATTTGAACTTGAGACAGAGGAGATGGATGGAACTACTAAAGGACTACGACATCACTATTTTGTATCATCCGGGGAAGGCGAATGTTGTGGTGGATGCTTTAAGTAGAAAGGCGGGAAGCATGGGAAGTCTAGCTCACTTGCAAGCTTCTAGATGCCCATTGGCTAGAGAAGTTCAGATTCTGGCTAACGACCTTATGAGATTAGAAGTAAATGAGAAGGGAGGATTTTTAGCTTGTGTGGAAGCAAGATCTTCCTTCCTTGACAAGATTGAGGGAAAGCAGTTTAATAATGAAAAATTGATCCGGATTCGAGATAAAGTGTTGCAAGGGGAGGCTAAAGAAACAACAATTGACGAGGAAGGTGTGTTGAGGATTAAGGGAAGGGTATGTGTACCCCGCGTCGATGATTTGATCAACATTTTTCTGACAGAGGCTCATAGTTCAAGGTATTCTATACATCCGGGTGCAAGTAAGATGTATCGTGACCTAAAGCAACACTTTTGGTGGAGTAGAATGAAGCGCGATATTGTTGATTTTGTTGCCAAATGTCCAAATTGTCAACAAGTAAAGTATGAACACCAGAGACCCGGAGGAACACTTCACAGAATGACCATTCTTGAATGGAAGTGGGAGAGAATCGCAATGGACTTTGTGGTTGGTCTTCCAAAGACATTGGGTAAGTTTGATTCCATTTGGGTGATTGTTGATAGGTTAACTAAGTCTGCTCACTTCATTCCTGTCAAGGTGACCTACAATGGAGAGAAGTTAGCCAAAATCTACATCTCAGAAATCCTTCGGTTGCATGGAGTTCCACTCTCCATCATATCAGATAGAGGTACGCAGTTTACTTCTATGTTTTGGAGAACATTGCATGCTGAATTAGTTACTAGGTTGGACCTTAGTACTGCGTTTCACCCTCAGACTGATGGTCAGTCTGAGCGAACGTTTCAAGTGTTGGAGGACATGCTTCGTGCATGTGTGATAGAATTTGGTGGTCATTGGGATAGTTTCTTACCTTTGGCAGAGTTTTCGTACAATAATAGCTATCACTCCAGTATTGACATGGCTCCATTTGAAGCATTGTATGGGAGGAGGTGTAGATCTCCCATTGGTTGGTTCGATGCATTTGAGGTTAGACCGTGGGGTACTGACCTCTTGAGGGATTCGTTAGATAAGGTGAAGTGCATTCAAGGAAAGCTTCTAGCGGCTCAAAGTAGACAAAAGGAATATGCGGACCGAAAGGTTAGAGACTTGGAGTTTATGGAGGGTGAACAAGTCTTGTTGAAGGTTTCACCCATGAAAGAGGTGATGTGGTTTGGTAAAAGAGGTAAACTAAGCCCAAGGTATATTGGTCACTTTGAAGTACTTAAGCGAGTAGGGGAGGTGGCTTACGAATTAGCCTTGCCTCCAGGGCTGTCCGGAGTGCATCCGGTATTTCATGTGTCCATGATGAAAAGATACCATGGGGATGGAAACTACATTATCCGTTGGGATTCAGTCTTACTTGATGAGAATTTTACTTATGAGGAGGAACCAGTTGCTATTTTAGATAGAGAGGTTCGCAAGCTGAGGTCGAGAGAGATTGCATCCATCAAAGTGCAATGGAAGAATCGACCAGTTGAAGAGGCCACTTGGGAGAAGGAGGCAGATATGCAAGAAAAATACCCACACCTGTTTACAGATTCAGGTACTCCTTTTCGCCCTTGTTTCTCTTCTTTTGATCGTTCGAGGACGAACGATGGGTAAATTGGTATCCATTGTAACGACCTGTTTAGTCGTTTTGAGCAGCAGATTTTATTTCAGGAAAATTGGCTGAGGCAACGGACCCCACGACAGACCGTCATGGGCACGACGGACCGTCGCAGGGTCTCGTTTCAATATACTTAAATTCTAAAATTGGGTACTGAAAATCGACTCTCTGAACTTCGTGACGAACTTGCTGGACGGACCGTCACATGTTGCGTAATCCCAGTCTGGGTCGGATTTCTTTACACGTTTTAAGGGACGTTTTGGACTATTCCTACTTTAATTATAAAGTTAGAGGGTTAAGGATTATAAGTCTAATTACTTGGGGGTTAAAAGAGGTGACCTTAAGTTAATTAGTGGGTTATTATTGCCATCTTT
The DNA here is from genome assembly GCA_027704805.1 of Solanum corneliomulleri. Taxonomy (NCBI): domain Eukaryota; kingdom Viridiplantae; phylum Streptophyta; class Magnoliopsida; order Solanales; family Solanaceae; genus Solanum; species Solanum corneliomulleri. Next base: position 17,344,653 of record JAKWIY010003060.1, on the reverse strand, counting down.
TAAACTTAATTATATACTAATTAGGGTAAAAGAAAGGGGATTTGAACAAGAAAAGAGAAAGATCAAGAGAGAGAGGGAGTTGAACGAGAAAGAGAGAAAACGACGAGGATAGCAAAGCTTTGGGGAAAATTCTTGCTAGATCCATTCTTCGGTGGAGGTAGGTTATGGTTTTCACACTATTCGTAGTAAACTCTTAATAGCGAATGATATGTGTTAGTAGTGTTGTAAAACCTTCTATATGCTTAATTGTATGCTTGCATGAATATGATTATGAAATTGGGAATAAATAAGCATGATGAAGCTATTGAATCCCAAATCTTAAAAAGAAACCCTAATCTACTTTGTTAATGATAATGCCTTGGTATAAAAGAAGGCTTGATGAACGAAAGTTGTGAGATTAGGGGATCGGGTGCCACGTTTCGGTACCAGGATAGAATGAGGATCGGAGTGTCACATTCGACACCAGGATAGTATGTGGATCGGGTGCCATGTTCCGGTACCAGTATAGAATGAGGATCGGAGTGTCACGTTCCGACACCAGGATAGTATATTGATCGGGTGCCACGTTCCGGTACCAGGATAGATTGAGGATGGGAGTGTCACGTTCCGACACCAGGATAGTATATGGATCGGGTGCCACGTTCCGGTACAAGGATAAAATGAGGATCAGAGTGCCACGTTCCGGCACCAGGATAGTATATGGAGCGGAGTGTCACGTACCGACACGAGGGGAATAAAGATAATGAATTTTGAAATATGTTAATATACTAAATCTAATGAACCTAATTTCCAATTAGTATGATATTGAGGCTTGAGTCCTCATGGATGAACTTGTTAGTACTTACTGATGATTTTAGTACTTGTTGTTGCTACATGTTGAGTATTATAGTTGAATTATGATATTAACTGATATATACTGTTTTCTATTTTGAGTTGGCCGATGATACTTACTCAGTACCCGTGTTTTGTACTGACCCCTACTTTTATGTTTTCTTCTTGTTTATTTGTGGAGTGCAGCAAACGTGCCGTCATCTTCGACTCAACAGTAACTCTAGCCAGTCTTCATTACTCCGGATATCAGGGTGAGCTAATGCTTCTAGCTTGGACTGGATCTACCTCTTATGTCTTGATGCCTTGAAGTTCCGGCATGGACTAGCTTTTATGTATTTTTAGCTTCTTAGAAACTCTTAGATTTAGCAATTTGAAGTAGATGTTCTTGTGATGATGACTTCCAGATTTTGGGGATGATAATAGTTTTGAGTTATAGAAGTTGATTATTGATTTTGTTAATGAGTTTTAAGTCTTCCGCATTATTTTCTGTTGATATTATATTGAAATGTTAAGGTTTAGAGTGGTTGGTTCGCTCACATAGGAGGGTAAGTGTGGGTGCCAGTCGTGGCCCGGTTTTGGGTCGTGACACATACACGTAAGGACAATGCATGATCAAGGAAGGCTCTTGTAACAACATGCCATTCCTAAAAAGTGTAGTTAGTAGACTTTCCTAATTCGTTATTTGAGATTTTTTGTATGAATACGATGTATTCTAATAAATTAAAAACACACAACTCATTTTATATATGAACAAAAGACCTTGGAATCATGAAAATAATTTGATAATGTCACGAACAAAAAGTTGTCATTTTTCTACTCCCAAACCCGAGAGCACCTCTTTCGAGACATATAGAATATTTTTTGTCCTTTTCTTCTTTTTGTTGTGTAGTTCAATTATCTCCTTAGGTATGTTTTACCTACTAGTTCAATGAATCATTGTAGTGACATACCCACAATGATTCACTGTAGTCATGTAAGTAATCCAAGCGATTAAGAAAATGATCTAACTACAATTTATGGCATTGAATCTTTCTAAACCAATCCTTATTGGTTTAATCTATTAACCGATGTTGGCGTAATATATGAAGTCTTATAATCCAATCTTATTTGGCTTTTGTCATTTGGCAATTAAATGAAGTCATTATAATCCAATCTTATTTGGATTAATCATTTATATAACATGAGGATTCATTATTGACAATGCCCTTTACTTAGTGAAAACTTCATTCTTATCAACAGTGATGTTCATCAATTCTTGCTTTCTTTATTCACTTTGAACTTACATCTCTTCTTCCTTCTTCCTTTTTTAAAGAAGTCCTTAGCATTAAGATTATGCTATGTTACATGAAATTCGGTGTCTTTCTCACACCAAAAAGAGGTTATTCACCAATCAAAGTGAATCCTTGTTCATTCGAGTTTGCATGTAATACAATTTTTGTCCCATACTTAAAAGGGGTGATTGACTGGCTAAAGTGAATCCATGTGAATTATTTTCCCCACACCGAAAAAGGGTGGTCCACAGTTAATGTGAAATGAAGAACATTCTTTTGAGCCATAACCTACATAGATCATGTGCGCTAAACATAACATCTGATGTCTTCCCCACACAAAAGAGAGGTGTAATCACCGGCCAATGTGATAGCGAAACATACCTAGCTCCCTAAGATAGAATCCACAAGCTAGTTCCCATGTTGGCTAGACATAGTTTGAACAGTAGGAGATTTCGGAGACTCTTATCTACCGTAGTTGAGAGTCATCTCATGAGACTTACATGTGTTGGCACAATCTCGTAGTTATTCTATTGTTGCTTTACTCACTTTCTTTTATATTCTTATCTTTTAGAGTTGACTCAAACATTATGGAAGCTTGTTTTCAGATTGAGGTTTGCTTACTGTATTGATGACTTCTCATACCTTTCATTACATTAATGAAATGTCAATTTATCCTTACATAACATCTTTGGTGTTAATTAGACTTGTCTCGCACGTTCTAATACCCTTTTTGTGAGTATCTTAACATTGTGGACTTAGGCATAAGTGAGACTTGTTTCACTTCCTTTAACACCTCATCTTGTCAATTTCTTAAATCCTACAATTTTAATTATGTTAATACTCACTTTACTTGCGTACGTTAATTTGTAGCTTTATATAATCGTTTATGGACGATGCAAACTTTATTCAATGAAATACTTATGTTCATAGTTCATTTTGTTAGGGCATGTTACGACTTGTCCCAATGATTTGCATATCATTGGTTATGGATTCATTGAATTATGTAAAATGTGACTAAGTTGTAATTTCAATGTTTTGGCTAATTGTACATGGCATAAAATTAGTATAAGCCTAGAAAATTGGAAAATGACTTCATAGCCACTTTATCGGCACAGGCCAAACATTCATTCAAATTTTGTTTTATGAAATCATTATTAGCAAATTTTATATCATAGCTTTGGCATAACATTACTAGCCATTTCAGTTAGCCTCGTGTAAATACATTAAAGAACATATTATCTGAAACAATTCACGTTTAATAGTAAGCATACACCATGACCGTAACACATCAAGCTTAGCACTTGGATGCAAATTAATGTAGCAACTTCTTTATTTAACGTAAGGAATAATTAAAATCATACGAGTATAACTTATAGGGTCATCGACAACTACAAATCAAGTAACCTACACAGTAATATCAGACAGCACCACATACCAACAATGTGATCTAGATAACATCTATATACTCATTGGAATATGAAACAAAGAGACAATGGAAAAAGGGCGTTCAACAAGAACATTGTTAAACAACCCCAGTTCCGAGATTTCATAGATTCAAGATGATGGAAAATACTCTTGGAGAAAAAATTCCAGGAGTTAAACCCATTTTTAATGTAGATTTATACTACGATTGTCCGTTGTTGCACAAAAACCATTAAATCGCCTATGAAAGCGTCTTCTCATTCTATGTTCTTTGCGTTTTTGCCTTCTGTCTTAGCTCGTCAAATCTAAGTGTTTGATCGTGCTTTCTAGTTGTATGAACTGATGTTAAATAATTAAAATATAGCTCTATTAAACTAAATTAATAAATTAATTGGTTAATTACTCAAACTCCCCTCCTAAGTTGACTAGATATAAGAGGACTATTGACTTAGCCAATTTTGATTTTGACTAAGTGTCTCAGCTGGTCAAGTCTTAATTTATTTAATTTGATGGGTTAATTAATTAAATAAGGGACCTAGGTAAATTACAAAAATAACACTAAGTCACTAGGACAACAACTAACAATTTTGGACCATCCTAGGTTGTCCCTAAATTAGTTAATTTTGTTAGGTGTCAACCAAACAAGTCCTATGTTTTTGGGTTGATTGGCCCGTAGATTTTGACTTATCCTAGGACAGTTAGAGTCTAGAGTTTTTTAGGAAGGTTGACCCCACACGGCGGGACCCGTGCAAGCATGTCCCTAACAGCCTATCTGAAGTGACTGGCTGTCGCATGGTCCCATTCTCGGACGATAAGGTCATGTTCTTGAACATGGATTGTTTCTCGTCTCTCCTAACTTTGTACTACTTACTATTGCATTTTGAAAGTTCACTTTTAGTCCAAGGATCATCACTATGTCCTTGGACACTACTTAATCTACATGATCATTTGCAATTATCTTATCCTATGGTATCTAGGATTTACACTTGGATGCCTCATACATAATTGTGAATTAAGTAAATAGCATTTAGGTTGACGTCTTCATTGAAGATACAATTTTAGACAGTGCGCATTCATACTTAGAAAATTGGCTGAAAACCTTAGCAAATATTTTTATATTATGCCCAATACTATTCAATATTGGCAATTGGGATGCCTATGTACCCCTAAATGCATGCTTAAAACCTATTTGGCTCTTTAGTAGGCATATACGTTTTTATGAAATGTTACATAACCTTAAACCCTAAGTAAAAAGACAACCACTCTAAGACCAAAATATGAACATCCAAAAACAAACACTAAACCATAGATTTTGAATCTCAAATCCTCAACCACAAACCCTAAAACCTAAAATCACATAAAACCCTAACCGTAACCCAAACCCTAACTCAAACGGTAAACAATTTACCAGAACTCCAAGACCAAAATACCAAAACCCAAACACTAAACACTAAACCGTATATTTAAAACCTAAAATGCTAAACCCCAAAAACAAGAAACATAAACCGAAAAAACCCATAAAATCTAACCGTAACCCTAACACTATCCCTAACACAAACTCTAACCCTAACTCTAACCCTATCGCTAACACGATCTCTAACCCTAACCCTAACCCTAAACTCTATACATAAACTCAAAGCCAAAAATACCAAAACCCTAACGTTAAGCATTAAACCATAGATATTACAACACAAATCCTTAACCCCAAACCCTATTACTTAAAACAACCAAAACGCTTACCTTAACTCTAATCCTTACCCTATTAAAAACACTAAACCCCAAGCCCAAAGTACCAAAACCCAAATAATAAAACTAAAAGATTGATATTAAACCTCAAATACTACACCCTAAACCCATAATCTAAAAGAAGACAAAACCCTAACTTTAACCCTAACACTTACTCTAAACCATAAACCCAAAATTCTAATCCCAAAAACCAGGTGCATTTACAAAACCCTAAACCCCACACATCCGGCAATTGACATTATTTCTCTCTCTAGAATTTTCTCAAGGTGTTCATCGCACAAGTTAGCTAATCGGCTAATTTCTTGGATAATTGTGTGTTGTGATGGCTGGAAATCCAGCGGACGAGCGATTTAGGCCCCCAGATCCACCTTTAGGAACTGGGAATCCTATAGTTCAATCAAAAATCCACGAAGTGGTGGAAGAGTCGTTGTCTATCTCCTCACAAGTGACTGTAGAGGCAGAAATCGATGCATCTCATCACAATTAAGGTAAAGGGCACAATATTAGCAGTCAAGGAGACGCAATTCGTAGAATAGAGGAACAGATGGAAATTGAAAAAATTGCATCGCAACAGTCGGCGCAAGTAGCGGCGAAATCGATCCAAACCCCAAGTCATTCGGCGGGTAATAGACAAGAATAAGATATTGGGGATATATCTCTAGTTCGCGATTCTAATATTTAGCAAATTGGGGTTGGAATTGAAGGTCAAAATGTCGACCATCGATATGAAGGAGAAACTGGTATTGCGCAGCAAGAACAACGAAATTGTGATGTGCAACAACAACAAGGTCATCGACCTATACAAAATCCTTAAAGTATTCCTAATATGAACAAGGAAAAAGAGATAACATAGCAATTCCAAAGACCTACAAGAATTCAAGATTCAAGGGAGGCTGTTCATCTCGCAAAAAATAGTCATCCTGCTATGCACTCATCTAAATTGGCCATTAATCTGATAATGGTCAAGGTAACACTTCTTTACCTAATTTCAATTCTAAGAATGATGGTGTGTTGAAAGAGATTGATAGAACTACTGCTGAACATGATTATCATAATAATTTTCCTAAAGTATCTAGCAATTTCGATCGACCTGTCCCTAGGAATATGAATGAGAAGAATGATCAACCTCCTAATAATAACTTCTATAAGAAGGATCATATACCTGAGCCTGCTCCCTATACAATTGTTCCAACATATATAGATAGACTTAGACATAATCAAGGTAAAAAGGGTGTGAGTATAAAATTAACAGAACCTTAGATTACCTCTAAACAAGGGCATCCTGTTGTGTTATATGTCAAGGATGAATTGGTTAAAGACTTAGCATCTACTTGTAAATTTACCTTGATTGGGAAATTTATTTACACTATTCCAAGAGTTGATTTGATTAGGAAGAACTTCATACTTCAAACTCAATTGTCGGGTGGTGTTAAAATTGCTCATTTTAATTCTAGGCATGTGCACATAGACTTGGATAATGAATTCGATTATAATATGGTATAGACTAAGCAAAGAATGACTATAGCTGGCCAAGTTATGAGAATCCAAGCATGGACACCAACTTTAAAACCTGAGGAAGAAACACCCTTGGTGCCTATTTGGATCTCCTTACCTGAACTACCTTGGCATTGCTACAACAAAGAGTTTATCACCACCTTATTGTCCCCTATAGGTAGAGTATTATACCTTGATTCTGCCTCCATTAATATAACAAGAGGGAGCCAAGCTAGAGTTAAAGTGCTGGTTGATTTAACTAAAGAAAGACCCCCTCACATTTGGATGGGGTACATTGGGGAAGATATAACAGATGGGAGGTGGCAAAAGATTGAATATGATAGTATTCCTGACCATGTTATTACTGCAAACATCAAGGTCATAAAGAAATTAATTGTATGGTTAAACAAAGAGATGAGGATAATAAAAAAAGAAAAGAGATGGAAAAAAATAAGCCTAGGAAAGATACTGCTCAAAATGTTAATGCAGAATTGCAGATTAATAAAGACAAGGACAATGGTAGAAGTGATGCTGAGTACAATCAACAAAGACACCATCAGGTTGATAATCAACATCAAGTGATCCAAGAAGAATGGCAAACACAAAAAAGAAGGAGTGGTAATCAACAAGTTAGATTTAGCAATGACAGGACTTTTGTTCATCAACAACAACCACAAATAGGTATGGTTTCAATTCCTACCAAGAATACAAATATTGATCTTGAAGTGCAGGAATATAATACTACTGGAGATGGAATGGAGGCATACACTCAGCAAAGGCAAGAACAAAGTCAAACAGATGTTGAAGGAATTCAGGTACATAGAGACCACAGGAATAAACAAAAAAGACAATAAGTACAAGGCTCTATGACTGAACATGCAGTTTATCAACAAGAAACAAGAAAAAACTCAGGTATTGACTCAATCCTCCCCTCCCCTGCACCCCCTTATATTGATATTGTTTGTGTAGCTGAAGGAGGTGAGGTTGGATGTGGTCAGGTGGATACTTGTTTTTATCATGATAGAAATGATAAAGGGAAAAATAAAATAGTTGAACAGGGTTCTTGTAGTAATGTTGATAAGGAACCCCCTGATAAAATCAGCTACCTAATCATCAGGTTAAATTTTCTAATAATAATAAAAATCCTTCTAATACTGGTAAAGCCCATATTGATCATCAAAGAGACAATTTTGATGAGTATAGGGAGCCTGATTCTGAAGATGAGTATGATGTTGATACTCATTCATTAGGGGGTGGCATTGAACCAGGGGAGGAAATCACCACTTCTGATCAAATTCAAAACGGCCCTTTACTTAGTACTTCTAATGTTGATGAAATACTTGAAGTTACTGGCAAAAAAGGTCGTTCACCTAGGGGAAGGAAACTGTCAAAATCCATTAAAAATCCTATACTAGTAAGCCTAATACTAGAGCTAGAAGTATTGGAAACTAATGATTAAGTTCCTTGTTGGAATGCTAGAAGCATAAATACCTTTGGTGCTCTAGAAAGGTTGATTAATCTCAGAAAATTACATAATTTGTCTATGTTGGCTATTTTGGACCTTTTCTAACCAGTCTCAAGTAGATTCTTATAGAATGCAGCTGCTCATGAATCAGGGTCATAGTAATCCAAATAACAAAATTTTGTTATTTTGGTCTAATGAAGTAACCTGTGATATTTTGGAGTGTGATCAACAACATATTACCTGTGAGGTGAGCCATGAAAATTGCAGTAAGAAGTTTCTTATGACCTATGTATATGATAAGTGTAAAGATCAGTTGAGAAAACTCTGTGGGATAGTATGTTGCAGTGGTCTAACACTAGGTATCCTTGGTGTATTATTGGGGATTTCAATGTTATAGCTTCCTCATATGAGAAATTGGGTGGTAGAGACTATAATATCACTAAGAGTATAGAATTCATTAACATTATTGAAACTTATGGTTTATTTGATATGGGCAATAACGGTCAGAAGTTTACATAGTGCAATCATAGAAAGGATGGTGCAAGGATTTGGAAAAGGTGGACAAGGGTATGATTACTGATCAGTGGCTGGAAAAAATGCCTCATTCTAGTATAACTCACCTTCCATCAGTAGGCTCTGATCACTGTCCTTTACTTATGGAAGTAAGTGATAATCATGCCAATGTTATTAGATATTTTAAGTTTCTCAACTATTGGACTGATAGTGATACATTCTTAGCAACAGTTGAGAAGTGCTTGAAAAGGAAAGCGGTTGGAAATCCTATGTGGATTTTTCATCCAAAATTAAAGAGGTTAACAAAAACTCTAAGAGAATGGTCAAAACAGGAATATGGAGATATTATTGAAAAAGTAAAACAGTATGAGGATGAGGTGAAAAAGGCTGAACAGGATATGATTATGAATAACAGTATAGAAAATAGTGAAAAGTTGAATGCTGTTAATGCTCATTATATTAAGTATTTGAAATTGGAATATAAGATATCACAGCAAAAAACTCAGTTACATTGGTTAAAAGAGGGTGATGCAAACACTTACTATTTCCATGCTATGATTAGAGGCAAAAGAAAGAGAATGTTCATTAATAAGCTTATGGATGACAGTGGTGCATGGATTCATGGGGAAGAGAATATTGCCAAAGAAGCTTGTGATTACTACAAAGGGATTTTTTCTGCTAATAATGATAAGATACAGGAAGAAATCTTACAATGTATCAATCATAGGACTACTCAAGAACAAAATGATGAGTTAGACAAGATTCCTACAGAGGATGAAGTGAAAAGGATTATTATGAGTATGAATTCTAATTCTTCCCCTGGCCTGATGGATTTGGAGGCAAATTTTATCAGGTGTGTTTTGAAATTATTAAAGATGATCTTATGTCTGTTATTAAGTCGTTTTATACTGGTAACATTATACCTAGGTATATGTCTCATGCCTACCTAGTTTTACTACCTAAAGTGGAACATCCTAACTGATTAAAGGATTATAGACCTATCAGCCTTAGTAACTTCATTATTAAGAACATTTCAAAAATCTTGAGTACTAGATTATCATTAGTTTCACCTTCTATGGTATCAGATAATCAATCTGGTTTTGTCAAGGGTAGGAGCATATCTGAGAATATAATGTTGGCTCAAGAAATTATCCATGGCATGAAATTACCCAAAGAAGGAAGTAATGTGGTTATCAAGCTTGATATGGTTAAAGCTTATGACAGAGTTTCTTGGGCATATAATTGTATAGTTTTAAGGAAAATGGGCTTCAGTGAAGTGTTTATAAACAGAATTTGGAGGATTATGAGAAATAATTGGTATTCTGTGGTTATCAATGGTAAGAGACATGGATTTTTTCAGTCTAAGAAAGGACTAAAGCAAGGAGATCCCTTGTCTCCAGCACTATTTATTTTAGGGGCTGAAGTTCTTTCAAGACAACTTAATCTTCTTTACCAAAACCAAATGCATAGAGGATTTCATATGGAAAGCAATGGGCCTCAAATAAATCATCTTAGCTTTACAGATGACAAAATTATTTTTACTTCAACTGATAGTAATTCTCTTCATCTGATAATGAAGACTATTGAAGAGTATGAAGGGGTATCTGGTCAGCAAGTGAATAAAGATAAGAGTTTCTTTATGGTGACTTCCAACACTAATTATGTTATTATTTATAATATTGAAAGAGTTACTGGTTTTGATAGGAAGGAGAGTCCTATCAACTATTTGGGGTGTCCATTAAATATAGGAAGGCAAAGAATTATCTATTATTCAGGGGTTGTAGAAAAAGTGATCAAAAGAATCTTTGGATGGCAAGCAAATATTTTAAACTTTGGGGGCAAAGACACTTTGGTTAAACATGTATTGCAATCTATTCCAGTTCATACTCTAGCAGCTATTTCTCCTCCTAAGACTACTCTAAAATGTATTAAGAAGGTTATTGCTGATTTCTTTTGGGGTACTGATAAGGATAGGAAGAAATATCATTGGTCTTCTTGGGAAAATCTTGCTTATCCCATTAATGAAGGAGGCATTGGTGTAAGGCAATTGGAAGATGTTTGTACAACTTTTCAATACAAATAGTGGTGGGAATTTAGAACCAAAAAATCTTTGTGGAGTCAATTTTTAAAAGCCAAATACTGTCAAAAAGCCAATCCTGTGGCAAAAAAATATGATTCTGGGGATTCTATTGTTTGGAGATATTTAACTAAAAATAGGCACAAGATTGAATCTCTTATTAAATGGAGTTCATTCTGGAACTTGCAGCTTTTGGTGGGATAATTGGTTAGAAAATGATTCTCTAGCCAATCACTGTGATCATATTTCTAGCTTAAATAACAGTACATTAGCTGATTTTTTGATAGATGGTAAATGGAATGAGAGTTTAATTAGACAGCATGTTCCACCATTATTGATTCCTAATATTCTTCAGACTATATTCAAATATTATGAAGGAAAAGAAGACACTGCCATATGGATACCAGATGAAACTGGTAAATTCACTATTTCTTCAGCCTGGGAGGTTATTTGAAAGAAAAGAAGTCATGATCCTATTAATAATATTATTTTTCATAAACACATTCCCTTTAAAATAACTTTCTTTATTTGGAGCGCTTTAAAGGGAAAATTACCTACTAATCAGACATTGCAGAGATTGGGTAGGGATATAGCAGATTGTTACTGTTTTTATAACAAAGGCAAGGATGATATAAATCATATATTGCTTACTGGCAACTTTGCTAATTATATATCGAAAAAGCATGCATCTACAGTTGGAGCAGTTCATGTTAATACAAATATGAGAAGCCAGCTATTATATTGGAGGAATCTGCAAACAAACAACGAGGTACAAAAATTACTTATTTATACTTTACCTAACATTATTTGTTGGAATTTATGGAAAAATAGATGTGCTGTCAAATATGGAGGGAAGCAATCTAGCATATACAGAGTTCAATATGGTATTTTTAAAGATACCATGCAGATTATTAAATTGGAGTATCCTAACATACCATGGCAGTATAGTTGGGGCCATTTGATCAATTTCATAGATCAATGTCAACAACAATATAAGATCATTATGGTAAGCTGGATCAAATCAACACAAGGCAGATACAAACTCAATACAGATGGTAGTTGTTTACCAGAAACTGGTAAGATTGGAGGTGGTGGAATCCTAAGGGATCATCAAGGTAGTATAATATTTGCATTTGCTTCACCTTTTGGTTTTGGTACTAACAATATTGCAGAACTAAAAGCAGCAGTATATGGGCTTGAGTGGTGTGAACAACATGGATACAAAGACATTGCATTGGAGGTTGATTCAGAATTGTTGTCAAAATGGATTAGCAACACAATCCAAATTCCTTGGAGATATCAACAACATGTACAACACATTCAACAAATCACCAAGAAATTACATCACTTTCAATGTCAACACATATACAGAGAAGCAAACAGCACAGCAGAATTGCTAGCCAAATGGAGTCACAACATCGAAATTCCTCAACATTTCTACACCACAAGACAATTAAAAGGAACAATTAGAGGAAGCTACATATTGGAGAAGATGGGCATTCAAAACTTTAGAAGAAGGAAAGTAAAGAGAATCAAACACCCTCCTTAAGCAATCATTTCAATTTTACATAGGATTGGAAAAGAAAATGTATATCAAACTTATTCATTGACCATTATAGTTAATAGAATAGGTTTATCTTTTTTATCACTCTTGTAAAGGGAGAGTCTCCCTAGTTTATGCTTTCTTAGAAAATGTATTAAGAGAGGAGTCCTCTCTAGGTATTATTTTTCCTTAGATGTGCATCATTTTGTATAAGGTTGATTTGACTAATCTTTAAGATAAGTCAATTACATACCTACCAAATCATATAAGGTAAGGTCTATGTCCCCCTTCTTGTAATTTTTGATTTTATGAAATGTTAAGGCCTGGGGGTGTTGCTAGCCCCCGACCCACCTCAAGGGTCATTCAACAAAAAAAAATCCCAAAATACCAAAACCCAAGCATTTAATACTAAACAAATGATTTTAACCTCAATGCTTAACCTTGAACCATATTAAAAAAAATTATTCCCTAACCCTAAATCTATACATAAACTCAAAGCCAAAAATACCAAACCCTAACGTTAAGCATTAAACCATAGATATTACAACACAAATCCTTAACCCCAAACCCTATTACTTAAAACAACCAAAACGCTTACCTTAACTCTAATCCTTACCCTATTAAAAACACTAAACCCCAAGCCCAAAGTACCAAAACCCAAATAATAAAACTAAAAGATTGATATTAAACCTCAAATACTACACCCTAAACCCATAAATCTAAAAGAAGACAAAACCCTAACTTTAACCCTAACACTTACTCTAAACCATAAACCCAAAATTCTAATCCCAAAATACCAGGTGCATTTACAAAACCCTAAACCCCACACATCCGGCAATTGACATTATTTCTCTCTCTAGAATTTTCTCAAGGTGTTCATCGCACAAGTTAGCTAATCGGCTAATTTCTTGGATAATTGTGTGTTGTGATGGCTGGAAATCCAGCGGACGAGCGATTTAGGCCCCCAGATCCACCTTTAGGAACTGGGAATCCTATAGTTCAATCAAAAATCCACGAAGTGGTGGAAGAGTCGTTGTCTATCTCCTCACAAGTGACTGTAGAGGCAGAAATCGATGCATCTCATCACAATTAAGGTAAAGGGCACAATATTAGCAGTCAAGGAGACGCAATTCGTAGAATAGAGGAACAGATGGAAATTGAAAAAATTGCATCGCAACAGTCGGCGCAAGTAGCGGCGAAATCGATCCAAACCCCAAGTCATTCGGCGGGTAATAGACAAGAATAAGATATTGGGGATATATCTCTAGTTCGCGATTCTAATATTTAGCAAATTGGGGTTGGAATTGAAGGTCAAAATGTCGACCATCGATATGAAGGAGAAACTGGTATTGCGCAGCAAGAACAACGAAATTGTGATGTGCAACAACAACAAGGTCATCGACCTATACAAAATCCTTAAAGTATTCCTAATATGAACAAGGAAAAAGAGATAACATAGCAATTCCAAAGACCTACAAGAATTCAAGATTCAAGGGAGGCTGTTCATCTCGCAAAAAATAGTCATCCTGCTATGCACTCATCTAAATTGGCCATTAAATCTGATAATGGTCAAGGTAACACTTCTTTACCTAATTTCAATTCTAAGAATGATGGTGTGTTGAAAGAGATTGATAGAACTACTGCTGAACATGATTATCATAATAATTTTCCTAAAGTATCTAGCAATTTCGATCGACCTGTCCCTAGGAATATGAATGAGAAGAATGATCAACCTCCTAATAATAACTTCTATAAGAAGGATCATATACCTGAGCCTGCTCCCTATACAATTGTTCCAACATATGTAGATAGACTTAGACATAATCAAGGTAAAAAGGGTGTGAGTATAAAATTAACAGAACCTGAGATTACCTCTAAACAAGGGCATCCTGCTGTGTTATATGTCAAGGATGAATTGGTTAAAGACTTAGCATCTACTTGTAAATTTACCTTGATTGGGAAATTCATTTACACTATGCCAAGAGTTGATTTGATTAGGAAGAACTTCATACTTCAAACTCAATTGTCAGGTGGTGTTAAAATTGCTCATTTTAATTCTATATGGTATGGACTAAGCAAAGAATGACTATAGCTGGCCAAGTTATGAGAATCCAAGCATGGACACCAACTTTCAAACCTGAGGAAGAAACACCCTTGGTGCCCATTTGGATCTCCTTACCTGAATTACCTTGGCATTGCTACAACAAAGAGTTTATCACAACCTTACTGTCCCCTATAGGTAGAGTATTATACCTTGATTCTGCCTCCATTAATATAACAAGAGGGAGCCAAGCTAGAGTTAAAGTGCTGGTTGATTTAACTAAAGAAAGACCCCCTCACATTTGGATGGGGTACATTGGGGAAGATATAACAGATGGGAGGTGGCAAAAGATTGAATATGATAGTATTCCTGACCATGTTATTACTGCAAACATCAAGGTCATAAAGAAATTAATTGTATGGTTAAACAAAGAGATGAGGATAATAAAAAAAGAAAAGAGATGGAAAAAAATAAGCCTAGGAAAGATACTGCTCAAAATGTTAATGCAGAATTGCAGATTAATAAAGACAAGGACAATGGTAGAAGTGATGCTGAGTACAATCAACAAAGACACCATCAGGTTGATAATCAACATCAAGTGATCCAAGAAGAATGGCAAACACAAAAAAGAAGGAGTGGTAATCAACAAGTTAGATTTAGCAATGACAGGACTTTTGTTCATCAACAACAACCACAAATAGGTATGGTTTCAATTCTACCAAGAATACAAATATTGATCTTCAAGTGCAGGAATATAATACTACTGGAGATGGAATGGAGGCATACACTCAGCAAAGGCAAGAACAAAGTCAAACAGATGTTGAAGGAATTCAGGTACATAGAGACCACAGGAATAAACAAAAAAGACAATAAGTACAAGGCTCTATGACTGAACATGCAGTTTATCAACAAGAAACAAGAAAAAACTCAGGTATTGACTCAATCCTCCCCTCCCCTGCACCCCCTTATATTGATATTGTTTGTGTAGCTGAAGGAGGTGAGGTTGGATGTGGTCAGGTGGATACTTGTTTTTATCATGATAGAAATGATAAAGGGAAAAATAAAATAGTTGAACAGGGTTCTTGTAGTAATGTTGATAAGGAACCCCCTGATAAAATCAGCTACCTAATCATCAGGTTAAATTTTCTAATAATAATAAAAATCCTTCTAATACTGGTAAAGCCCATATGATCATCAAAGAGACAATTTTGATGAGTATAGGGAGCCTGATTCTGAAGATGAGTATGATGTTGATACTCATTCATTAGGGGGTGGCATTGAACCAGGGGAGGAAATCACCACTTCTGATCAAATTCAAAACGGCCCTTTACTTAGTACTTCTAATGTTGATGAAATACTTGAAGTTACTGGCAAAAAAGGTCGTTCACCTAGGGGAAGGAAACTGTCAAAATCCATTAAAAATCCTATACTAGTAAGCCTAATACTAGAGCTAGAAGTATTGGAAACTAATGATTAAGTTTCCTTGTTGGAATGCTAGAAGCATAAATACCTTTGGTGCTCTAGAAAGGTTGATTAATCTCAGAAAATTACATAATTTGTCTATGTTGGCTATTTTGGATCCTTTTCTAACCAGTCTCAAGTAGATTCTTATAGAATGCAGCTGCTCATGAATCAGGGTCATAGTAATCCAAATAACAAAATTTTGTTATTTTGGTCTAATGAAGTAACCTGTGATATTTTGGAGTGTGATCAACAACATATTACCTGTGAGGTGAGCCATGAAAATTGCAGTAAGAAGTTTCTTATGACCTATGTATATGATAAGTGTAAAGATCAGTTGAGAAAACCTCTGTGGGATAGTATGTTGCAGTGGTCTAACACTAGGTATCCTTGGTGTATTATTGGGGATTTCAATGTTATAGCTTCCTCATATGAGAAATTGGGTGGTAGAGACTATAATATCACTAAGAGTATAGAATTCATTAACATTATTGAAACTTATGGTTTATTTGATATGGGCAATAACGGTCAGAAGTTTACATAGTGCAATCATAGAAAGGATGGTGCAAGGATTTGGAAAAGGTGGACAAGGGTATGATTACTGATCAGTGGCTGGAAAAAATGCCTCATTCTAGTATAACTCACCTTCCATCAGTAGGCTCTGATCACTGTCCTTTACTTATGGAAGTAAGTGATAATCATGCCAATGTTATTAGATATTTTAAGTTTCTCAACTATTGGACTGATAGTGATACATTCTTAGCAACAGTTGAGAAGTGCTTGAAAAGGAAAGCGGTTGGAAATCCTATGTGGATTTTTCATCCAAAATTAAAGAGGTTAACAAAAACTCTAAGAGAATGGTCAAAACAGGAATATGGAGATATTATTGAAAAAGTAAAACAGTATGAGGATGAGGTGAAAAAGGCTGAACAGGATATGATTATGAATAACAGTATAGAAAATAGTGAAAAGTTGAATGCTGTTAATGCTCATTATATTAAGTATTTGAAATTGGAATATAAGATATCATAGCAAAAAACTCAGTTACATTGGTTAAAAGAGGGTGATGCAAACACTAAATATTTCCATGCTATGATTAGAGGCAAAAGAAAGAGAATGTTCATTAATAAGCTTATGGATGACAGTGGTGCATGGATTCATGGGGAAGAGAATATTGCCAAAGAAGCTTGTGATTACTACAAAGGGATTTTTTCTGCTAATAATGATAAGATACAGGAAGAAATATTACAATGTATCTATCATAGGACTACTCAAGAACAAAATGATGAGTTAGACAAGATTCCTACAGAGGATGAAGTGAAAAGGATTATTATGAGTATGAATTCTAATTCTTCCCCTGGCCTGATGGATTTGGAGGCAAATTTTATCAAGTGTGTTTTGAAATTATTAAAGATGATCTTATGTCTGTTATTAAGTCGTTTTATACTGGTAACATTATACCTAGGTATATGTCTCATGCCTACCTAGTTTTACTACCTAAAGTGGAACATCCTAACTGATTAAAGGATTATAGACCTATCAGCCTTAGTAACTTCATTATTAAGAACATTTCAAAAATCTTGAGTACTAGATTATCATTAGTTTCACCTTCTATGGTATCAGATAATCAATCTGGTTTTGTCAAGGGTAGGAGCATATCTGAGAATATAATGTTGGCTCAAGAAATTATCCATGGCATGAAATTACCCAAAGAAGGAAGTAATGTGGTTATCAAGCTTGATATGGTTAAAGCTTATGACAGAGTTTCTTGGGCATATAATTGTATAGTTTTAAGGAAAATGGGCTTCAGTGAAGTGTTTATAAACAGAATTTGGAGGATTATGAGAAATAATTGGTATTCTGTGGTTATCAATGGTAAGAGACATGGATTTTTTCAGTCTAAGAAAGGACTAAAGCAAGGAGATCCCTTGTCTCCAGCACTATTTATTTTAGGGGCTGAAGTTCTTCAATTCTTTCAAGACAACTTAATCTTCTTTACCAAAACCAAATGCATAGAGGATTTCATATGGAAAGCAATGGGCCTCAAATAAATCATCTTAGTTTTACAGATGACAAAATTATTTTTACTTCAACTGATAGTAATTCTCTTCATCTGATAATGAAGACTATTGAAGAGTATGAAGGGGTATCTGGTAAGCAAGTGAATAAAGATAAGAGTTTCTTTATGGTGACTTCCAACACTAATTATGTTATTATTGATAATATTGAAAGAGTTACTGGTTTTGATAGGAAGGAGAGTCCTATCAACTATTTGGGGTGTCCATTAAATATAGGAAGGCAAAGAATTATCTATTATTCAGGGGTTGTAGAAAAAGTGATCAAAAGAATCTTTGGATGGCAAGCAAATATTTTAAACTTTGGGGGCAAAGACACTTTGGTTAAACATGTATTGCAATCTATTCCAGTTCATACTCTAGCAGCTATTTCTCCTCCTAAGACTACTCTAAAATGTATTAAGAAGGTTATTGCTGATTTCTTTTGGGGTACTGATAAGGATAGGAAGAAATATCATTGGTCTTCTTGGGAAAATCTTGCTTATCCCATTAATGAAGGAGGCATTGGTGTAAGGCAATTGGAAGATGTTTGTACAACTTTTCAATACAAATAGTGGTGGGAATTTAGAACCAAAAAATCTTTGTGGAGTCAATTTTTAAAAGCCAAATACTGTCAAAAAGCCAATCCTGTGGCAAAAAAATATGATTCTGGGGATTCTATTGTTTGGAGATATTTAACTAAAAATAGGCACAAGATTGAATCTCTTATTAAATGGAGTTCATTCTGGAACTTGCAGCTTTTGGTGGGATAATTGGTTAGAAAATGATTCTCTAGCCAATCACTGTGATCATATTTCTAGCTTAAATAACAGTACATTAGCTGATTTTTTGATAGATGGTAAATGGAATGAGAGTTTAATTAGACAGCATGTTCCACCATTATTGATTCCTAATATTCTTCAGACTATATTCAAATATTATGAAGGAAAAGAAGACACTGCCATATGGATACCAGATGAAACTGGTAAATTCACTATTTCTTCAGCCTGGGAGGTTATTTGAAAGAAAAGAAGTCATGATCCTATTAATAATATTATTTTTCATAAACACATTCCCTTTAAAATAACTTTCTTTATTTGGAGCGCTTTAAAGGGAAAATTACCTACTAATCAGACATTGCAGAGATTGGGTAGGGATATAGCAGATTGTTACTGTTTTTATAACAAAGGCAAGGATGATATAAATCATATATTGCTTACTGGCAACTTTGCTAATTATATATCGAAAAAGCATGCATCTACAGTTGGAGCAGTTCATGTTAATACAAATATGAGAAGCCAGCTATTATATTGGAGGAATCTGCAAACAAACAACGAGGTACAAAAATTACTTATTTATACTTTACCTAACATTATTTGTTGGAATTTATGGAAAAATAGATGTGCTGTCAAATATGGAGGGAAGCAATCTAGCATATACAGAGTTCAATATGGTATTTTTAAAGATACCATGCAGATTATTAAATTGGAGTATCCTAACATACCATGGCAGTATAGTTGGGGCCATTTGATCAATTTCATAGATCAATGTCAACAAAAATATAAGATCATTATGGTAAGCTGGATCAAACCAACACAAGGCAGATACAAACTCAATACAGATGGTAGTTGTTTACCAAAAACTGGTAAGATTGGAGGTGGTGGAATCCTAAGGGATCATCAAGGTAGTATAATATTTGCATTTGCTTCACCTTTTGGTTTTGGTACTAACAATACTGCAGAACTAAAAGCAGCAGTATATGGGCTTGAGTGGTGTGAACAACATGGATACAAAGACATTGCATTGGAGGTTGATTCAGAATTGTTGTCAAAATGGATTAGCAACACAATCCAAATTCCTTGGAGATATCAACAACATGTACAACACATTCAACAAATCACCAAGAAATTACATCACTTTTAATGTCAACACATATACAGAGAAGCAAACAGCACAGCAGAATTGCTAGCCAATGGAGTCACAAAATCGAAATTCCTCAACATTTCTACACCACAAGACAATTAAAAGGAACAATTAGAGGAAGCTACATATTGGAGAAGATGGGCATTCAAAACTTTAGAAGAAGGAAAGTAAAGAGAATCAAACACCCTCCTTAAGCAATCATTTCAATTTTACATAGGATTGGAAAAGAAAATGTATATCAAACTTATTCATTGACCATTATAGTTAATAGAATAGGTTTATCTTTTTTATCACTCTTGTAAAGGGAGAGTCTCCCTAGTTTATGCTTTCTTAGAAAATGTATTAAGAGAGGAGTCCTCTCTAGGTATTATTTTTCCTTAGATGTGCATCATTTTGTATAAGGTTGATTTGACTAATCTTTAAGATAAGTCAATTACATACCTACCAAATCATATAAGGTAAGGTCTATGTCCCCCTTCTTGTAATTTTTGATTTTATGAAATGTTAAGGCCTGGGGGTGTTGCTAGCCCCCGACCCACCTCAAGGGTCATTCAACAAAAAAAAATCCCAAAATACCAAAACCCAAGCATTTAATACTAAACAAATGATTTTTAACCTCAAATGCTTAACCTTGAACCATATTAAAAAAAATTATTCCCTAACCCTAAAATCAAAGTCTAAAGAAAATGGAAGTCTAAAATACGAAAACAAAGACATTAAACACTAAAACATAGATTTTAAACCTCAAATACTAAACCACATTACCCTAAAACCATAGAAAACCTAAACCCTAACCCTAACTCTAACCCGAACTCTAACCGTAACCCTATCCTTTACCCTAACCCTAAACCCTAAACCCTAAGCCCTATACCCTAAGCCCAAAATACCAAACCCTAACATTAAAAACTAAACCTTAGATATTCCAAGTCTAATCCATAACCCAAATCCTAAAACTTAAAAAACTACCTAAACCCTAATTCTAATCCTAACCTTAACCCTAACCCTAAACCTCAAAACCACTAACCCAAAATTTGAAGCCCGAAATTCTAAAGTTCAAATATAAAACACTAAACCATAGATTTTAAACAAAAATTCCTAATCCCCAAAACCTAAAACCTAAAAAAAATAAGCCCTAACCCTATACGCATCGCTAAAACATACCCTACCCTATTCCTAACCTTAACCAAAACCAAAAAGCCCAAAATGCCAAAAACCTAACATTGAACACTAAACAATAGATATTATCACTCAAATAACCCCAAACCCTAAAACATAAAAAACAACCAAAAACCTAACCCTAACCCTAACATTAGCTCTAACACTATCTACCATAAACCCTAAACACAAAATACCAAAACACAAATATTAACACTAAACAATAGATTTTAAAGCTTAAATGCCAAATCCTGAATCACAAAACATATAAAAAAAAAAGCAAACCCTAATCCTAAGCCCTAAGTCCAAAAAAACTTAGTCTAAAATATAATGTCACGACCCAAATCGGGGACGCGACTGGCACCCACATCTACCCTCCTATGTGAGCGAACCAACCAAACTAACCCTTAACATTGCAAGATATATCAACAGAAAATAACGCGGAAGACTTAAACTCATTAATAAAACAATTCAAAACTATTATTAATATCCCCAAAATCTGGACGTCATCATCAGAAGAACATCTATCTCAAATTACTAGCTAGGAATGTCTAAGAACAAAAATAACTAAAAAGCTAGTCCATGCCGGAAGTTCATGGCATCAAGACTTGAAGAAGGAGACCCAGTCCAAGCTAGAAGCATTAGCTCACCCTGAAGATCCAGTATGACGAAAACTGGCTTGAGTTACTGTTGAGTTGAAGTTGACGGAACGTTTGCTGCATTACACAAATAACAAAGAAGAAAGACATAAAAGTAGGGGGTCAGTACAACCACAAGTACTGAGTAGATATCATCGGCCAACTCAAAATAGAAGATAATATATATCAAGTAATATTATAAATCAACTATAAACTCAACATGTAGCAACAACAAGTACTATAATCATCAACAAGTACCATCAAGTTCATCCATGAGGGCTCAAGCCTCAATACTATACTCATTTGGGAATTAAGTTCATTATGTTGAGTATATTATCATCTTTCAAGATTCATTATCTTTCTTCTCTTGTGTCGGTACGTGACACTCCGATCCCCTACCACTATGTGTCGGTATGTGACACTCCGATCCCCTATATATGTGTCGGAACGTGACACTCCGATCCCCTATATGTGTCGGAACGTGACACTCCGATCCCCTATATGTGTCGGAACGTGACACTCCGATCCCCTATATGTGTCGGTACGTGACACTCCGATCCCCTATATGTGTCGGTATGTGACACTCCGATCCCCTAATTCTACGTGTCGGTTCGTGACACCCGTCCCACTAATACTATGTGTCGGAACGTGACACTCCGATCCACTAATACTATGTGTCGGAACGTGACACTCCGATCCACTAATACTATGTGTCGGAACGTGACACTCTGATTCACTAACCTCATTCAATTCGTTCATCAAGCCTTCTCTATACCAAGGCATCACCAATCCCATTACTTCAATTCATCAAGCCTTCCTTTATACCAAGGCATTATCATTAATAACATAGATTAAAGTTTCTTTCAAGATTTGGGATTCAATGGTTTTCATCATGCTTCTTTTATCAAAATCACATAATCATATTCATGCAAGCATACAATTAAGCATATAGACAGGTTTACAATACTACCAATACATATCATGCGCTATTAAGAGTCTACTACGAATAGCATGAAATAACCATAACCTACCTCCACCGAAGAATTGGAATCAACAAGCAATTTTCCAAGCTTTGATATTCTCCTCAACCAATTCGATCGATCAATACTCTCTCTCTCTGTTCTTTCTCTTTTCCTTATTCAAAACCCTCTTTCTTTTACCCTAATTAACATATGATTAAGTGTGAAAGAGGACAATAAAACCCACTAATTAACTTAAGGTTACCTCTTTTAACCCCCAAGTAATTAGACTTATTAAAATTAACCCTCAATCTTTATAATTAAGGAAAGAATAGTCCAAAACGACCCTTAAAACGTGTAGAGGAATCCTATTCTGCCTGGGATTTGCGCAACCTGTGACGGGCCGTCGTACCTGCGACGGTCCGTCACACAGGTCGTCGCAGCCCCCTCGAACTCAAGTGGCCTGTGACGGTCCGTCCTGTACCTCCGTCATGACTGTCAGAAACTCGTTTGTTGTACCAAATTCTCAAAAGTTGAAGTGTTTTGCAACGGGAACTCACAATGGTTCGTCGTGGATGTGACGGCACATCCTGCAGGTCCGTCACAATTTACAGAGAGTCGATTTTCAGTACCAATTTCAGAATTTCTAAGTATGCTGGAACGATACACCCTCGACGGGCCGTCGTGCCTGTGACGGTCCGTCGCAGTGCCCGTGGTCTTGGCCAGTTTTTCCAGAATTAAAATCTGCTGCTCAAAACGACTAAACAGGTCGTTATAATAGATACCAATTTACCCATCGTTCGTCCCCGAACGATCAAAAGAAGAAAAACAATGGCGAAAAGGAGTACCTGAATCTGTAAACAGATGTGGGTATTTTTCTTGCATATCTGCCTCCTTCTCCCAAGTAGCTTCTTCAATCGGTCGATTCTTCCATTGAACTTTGATGGATGCAATCTCTCTCGACCTCAACTTGCGAACTTCTCTATCTAATATAGCAACCGGTTCCTCTTCATAAGTCAAGTTCTCATCAAGCAAAACTGAATCCCAACGGATGATGTAGTTTCCATCTCCGTGGTATCTTTTCAACATGGATACGTGAAATACCGGATGCACTCCAAACAGCCCTGGGGGCAAGGCTAATTCATAAGCCACCTCCCCTACTCGCTGAAGTACCTCAAATGGTCCAATGTACCTTGGACTTAGCTTACCCCTTTTTCCAAACCGCATCACCCCTTTCATGGGTGAAACCTTCAACAAGACTTGTTCACCTTCCATGAACTCCAAGTCTCTAACCTTTCGGTCTGCATACTCCTTTTGTCTACTTTGAGCCGCCAAAAGCTTTTCTTGAATAGCTTTCACCTTCTCCATAGAATCTCTCAACAGATCAGTCCCCCAAGGTCTAACTTCGAAGGCATCAAACCAACCAATGGGAGACCTACACCTCCTCCCATACAATGCTTCAAATGGAGCCATGTCAATGCTGGAGTGATAGCTATTATTGTATGAAAACTCTGCCAAAGGTAAGAAGCTATCCCAATGGGCACCAAACTCTATCACGCATGCACGAAGCATATCCTCCAACACTTGAATCGTTCGCTCAAACTGACCATCGGTCTGAGGGTGAAATGCCGTGCTAAGGTCCAACCTAGTACCCAATTCAGCATGCAATGTTTTCCAAAACTTAGAAGTAAACTGCGTACCTCTATCTGATATGATGGATAGTGGAACCCCATGCAATCGAACGATTTCTGAGATGTAGATTTTTGCTAACTTCACTGCATTGTAAGTCACCTTGACCGGAATGAAATGAGCAGACTTAGTTAACCTATAAACAATCACCCAAATGGAGTCATACTTACCCATTGTCCTTGGAAGACCAACCACAAAGTCCATTGCGATTCTCTCCCACTTCCATTCAGGAATGGGCATTCTCTGAAGCGTTCCTCCGGGCCTCTGGTGTTCATACTTTACTTGTTGACAGTTCGGACATTTGGCAATAAAGTCAACAATATCGCGCTTCATTCTACTCCACCAGAAGTGTTGCTTTAGGTCGCGATACATCTTGGTTGCACCCGGATGTATAGAATACCTTGAACTATGAGCCTCTGTCAGAATAGTGTTGATCAGATCGTCAACTCGGGGTACACATACCCTTCCCTTTATCCTCAAAACACCTTCCTCATCAATTGTTGCTTCTTTAGCCTCCCCTTGCAACACTTTATCTCGAATCCGGATTAATTTCTCATCATCAAACTGCTTCCCCTTAATCTTGTCAAGAAAAGAAGATCTTGCCTCTACACAAGCTAACAATCCTCCCTTCTCATTTATTTCTAACCTCATAAGGTCATTAGCCAGAATCTGCACCTCTCTAGCCAATGGGCGTCTAGAAGCTTGCAAGTGAGCTAGACTTCCCATGCTTCCCGCCTTTCTACTCAAGGCATCTGCCACAACATTCGCCTTCCCCGGATGATACAAGATAGTGATGTCGTAGTCCTTCAGTAGTTCCATCCATCTCCTCTGTCTCAAGTTCAAATCTTTCTGAGTAAAGACATACTGTAAACTACGATGATCCATATAGATTTCACACTTAACCCCATATAAATAATGTCTCCATTGCCTTAGTGCAAATACTACCGCGGCCAACTCCAAATCATGGGTCGGATAGTTACGTTCATGCACCTTTAATTGCCTCGAAGCATAAGCAATCACATTCTTCTCTTGCATTAGCACTGCACCCAACCCAGAATAGGATGCATCACAATAAACAATGAAGTTTTTACCCTCTACTGGCAAGGTAAGAATGGGTGCGGTAGTCAACAAAGTCTTAAGCTTCTGAAAGCTTTCCTCACATTCATCCGACCATACAAATGAAACATTCTGCTTCGTCAAGTTCGTCAATTGGGAAGCAATAGAAGAGAATCCCTTGACAAATCGGCGGTAGTAGCTAGCTATCCCAACAAAACTCCGTAATTCTGACACATTAGTGGGTCTTACCCAATTCTTCACTGTTTCAATCTTAGAAGGATCTACCATCACTCCATCCTTAGAAACCACGTGCCCCAAGAAGGACACTGCATCTAGCCAAAACTCACACTTAGAGAACTTGGCATAAAGCTTTTTCTCCCTCAACATTTCCAACACAATCCTCAAATGCTCCTCATGTTCCTTCTTACTTTTAGAATATACCAGTATATCATCTATAAATACGATCACAAAGAGGTCCAAATATGGCTTAAAAATCCCATTCATCAAGCTCATGAAAGCAGCGGGGGCATTTGTAAGACCAAAAGACATCACTACGAATTCATAATGCCCATACCTAGTTCGAAAAGCAGTCTTTGGTACATCCGTTGCCCGTATTTTCAATTGATGATAACCGGATCTCAAGTCAATCTTAGAGAAGACACAAGCACCTTGTAACTGATCGAACAAGTCATCAATGCGAGGAAGAGGATACTTGTTCTTAATAGTTACCTTATTCAACTGCCGGTAATCTATGCACATTCGAAAACTCCCATCCTTCTTCTTCACAAACAAAACTGGAGCACCCCAAGGAGATGCACTTGGTCTAATGAAGCCTTTTCTCAACAACTCTTGAAGTTGTGCCTTTAACTCTCTTAACTCCGCGGGAGCCATTCTATAAGGGGGTATAGAAATGGGGCGAGTGCCCGGTTCAAGATCGATACAAAAGTCAATATCCCTATCTGGTGGCATACCAGGAAGATCTGCAGGGAACACATCCAAAAACTCACGGACTACCGAAACCGACTCAATCGAGGGTACTTGGGTAGTGTCATCCTTGAGATGTGCCAAGAAAGCTAAACACCCCTTACTAACCATTTTCTTAGCACGAAGAAAGGAGATAATACGCACCGGATTGGAAGTGTAGTCACCCTCCCATACTAACGGATCTGTCCCAGGCTTGGCTAACGTCACCGTTTTAGCATTACAATCCAAAATCGCAAAATTCGGAGAAAGCCATGTCATACCCAGAAATACATCAAAATTAACCATTTCTAAGATAATCAAATCTACATAAGTGTTGCTCCCCACGAAATTCACCAAACAAGACCTATGTACCTTTTCAACTACCACAGACTCACCCACCGGAGTAGAAACACGAATAGGCATGTCAAGTAATTCACAATACAATTTTAGACCATTAGAAAACGATGAAGATACATATGAAAACGTGGAGCCAGGGTCAAATAATACAGATGCCATGCAATCACAAACCAAAAGATTACCTGTGATGACAGCATCAGACGCCTCCGCTTCGGACCTCCCAGGGAAAGCGTAACAATGAGCCCCATTATTTGTCTGTCCGTTGCCCCTACCATGTTGCGTAGTAGTGGCTCCGTTTTGCCCATCACCTCTGCCGTTTTGGTGACCACCATTACCTCGACCACCACATCCTCCAGAAAAACGGCCTCTACCATGACCACCTCTTCATCTAGCTATTGAGGGTCTGTAACTCTGTTTTGGACAATTCCTCCTAACATGTCCAATCTCCCCACATCCATAACACTCTATGGAGTCAGGCATAGGTCTCTCGGAGTAGTGTTGACCGTTCTGAGGCGGACCCCCAACTACAGTCTGTAGTGAAGACTGAATTGGTCGAACTGAGTGACCTCCGGAGCTCTGTCCTCTAGAGTAAGAACCATTAAACTCACCTCCCCTTCGAAACCTTTTTGATGTCGATGTCGTGGTGAAGTCATCTGGTTTCACTCCTTCCACCTCTATCACAAAGTCTACCACCTCTTGGAAGGATGTTGCCGTTGCCGCTATCTGTAAGGCTGAAATCGCAAATTCTGACCTCAACCCCTTCACAAAACGGCGGATCCGTTCTTGTGGACTGAAACATAGTTGGGTGGTATACCTTGATAAAGCACGAAACTTAGCCTCATATGCGTTAACCGTCATCCTACCTTGCTCGAGACTCAAGAACTCATCCCTTTTTCTATCTCTCAAAGTCATTGGGATATACTTCTCCATAAACAAGGTAGAGAATGATTCCCAAGTCATAGGTGGTGCCTCTTTTGGTTGACACTCAACATGTGATCGCCACCACATTTTGGCGTTCCCTTGAAACTGATAGCTCACGAACTCAACGCCAAACCGTTCTACTATACCCATCTTGTGTAGTAGCTCATGACAATCAACCAAAAAATCGTAGGCATCCTCTGATTCTGCACCCTTAAAGACTGGAGGTTTCAATTTCAAGAACTTACTGAAGAGTTCATGCTGATCGTTTGTCATAATAGGCCCAGTCGTCAGACGTGGAAATGTGCCTATTCCCAATGATGCATCAAATGCGGGGAGCCATAGTAGTCGCATGTCGTATCTTTGAAACCGGAGGGGTTGGTGCAGAAACCACTGGGGGTGCCTGACCCTGATCAGATAACCCGCTAAGATAAGCAAGTACTTGGTTGATCATCTCTAGGGTAGGTTGGGGTGGCAATTCCTCATGTTGCACTTGTTCATTCTCCCCTTCCTCACCCTCTCTTATCACATCCTCGGTCGGTGGAGGAGTCACCCCTACCCTAGCATCAGATGGGCTAGGTGCTCGTCCTCTTCCTCTAGAGGACGTCCTCCCACGACCTCTACCACGGCCTCTTGCCGCTGCTCTTCCTCGAGCTACAGCCCCAGTGGCTGGCTCAGTCGTTTCTTGTCTCTCCGTTGTTGCTGCTGGTGCGGTCGTTGCTCTAGTTCTAACCATCTGCGAAATAGAGTGAAGATGGTCAGATACCAATTCGTATCGCCTAGATACCAATTGGACTCAAGTAGTAGCACGAAAGAGAGAATGAAAGAGTGAAATTTTCCTAAAGTCTTATAGCCTCTCAAGGAAAAGTAAAGGCGTCCCCCTACCGTTCCTTAAGACTCTACTAGACCTGTTCTTGTGTGATGAGACCAACGAACCTAATGCTCTGATACCAAGTTTGTCACGACCCAAATCGGGGACGCGACTGGCACCCACATCTACCCTCCTATGTGAGCGAACCAACCAAACTAACCCTTAACATTGCAAGATATATCAACAGAAAATAATGCGGAAGACTTAAACTCATTAATAAAACAATTCAAAACTATTATTAATATCCCCAAAATCTGGAAGTCATCATCACAAGAACATCTATCTCAAATTACTAGCTAGGAATGTCTAAGAACAAAAATAACTAAAAAGCTAGTCCATGCCGGAAGTTCATGGCATCAAGACTTGAAGAAGGAGACCCAGTCCAAGCTAGAAGCATTAGCTCACCCTGAAGATCCGGTATGACGAAAACTGGCTCGAGTTACTGTTGAGTTGAAGTTGACGGAACGTTTGCTGCATTACACAAATAACAAAGAAGAAAGACATAAAAGTAGGGGGTCAGTACAACCACAAGTACTGAGTAGATATCATCGGCCAACTCAAAATAGAAGATAATATATATCAAGTAATATTATAAATCAACTATAAACTCAACATGTAGCAACAACAAGTACTATAATCATCAACAAGTACCATCAAGTTCATCCATGAGGGCTCAAGCCTAACCATACTCATTTGGGAATAAGTTCATTATGTTGAGTATATTATCATCTTTCAAGATTCATTATCTTTCTTCCTCTTGTGTCGGTACGTGACACTCCGATCCCCTACCACTATGTGTCGGTACGTGACACTCCGATCCCCTATATATGTGTCGGAACGTGACACTCCGATCCCCTATATGTGTCGGAACATGACACTCCGATCCCCTATATGTGTCGGAACGTGACACTCCGATCCCCTATATGTGTCGGTACGTGACACTCCGATCCCCTATATGTGTCGGTACGTGACACTCCGATCCCCTAATTCTACGTGTCGGTTCGTGACACCCGTCCCACTAATACTATGTGTCGGAACGTGACACTCCATCTCCGATCCACTAATACTATGTGTCGGAACGTGACCCTCCGATCCCTAATACTATGTGTCGGAACGTGACACTCCCGATCCACTAACCTCATTCAATTCGTTCATCAAGCCTTCTCTATACCAAGGCATCACCAACCCATTACTTCAATTCATCAAGCCGTACTTTATACCAAGGCATCATCATTAATAACATAGATTAAAGTTTCTTTCATGATTTGGGATTCAATGGTTTTTCATCATGCTTGTTTTATATCAAAATCACATATCATATTCATGCAAGCATACAATTAAGCATATAGACAGGTTTACAATACTACCAATACATATCATGCGCTATTAA
The DNA here is from genome assembly GCA_027704805.1 of Solanum corneliomulleri. Lineage (NCBI taxonomy): Eukaryota > Viridiplantae > Streptophyta > Magnoliopsida > Solanales > Solanaceae > Solanum > Solanum corneliomulleri. Next base: position 17,314,816 of record JAKWIY010003060.1, on the reverse strand, counting down.
GAGTCTACTACGAATAGCATGAAATAACCATAACCTACCTCCACCGAAGAATTGGAATCAACAAGCAATTTTCCAAGCTTTGATATTCTCCTCAACCAATTCGATCGATCAATACTCTCTCTCTCTGTTCTTTCTCTTTTCCTTATTCAAAACCCTTTTTCTTTTACCCTAATTAACATATGATTAAGTGTGAAAGAGGACAATAAAACCCACTAATTAACTTAAGGTTACCTCTTTTAACCCCCAAGTAATTAGACTTATTAAAATTAACCCTCAATCTTTATAATTAAGGAAAGAATAGTCCAAAACGACCCTTAAAACGTGTAGAGGAATCCTATTCTGCCTGGGATTTGCGCAACCTGTGACGGGCCGTCGTACCTGCGACGGTCCGTCACACAGGTCGTCGCAGCCCCCTCGAACTCAAGTGGCTTGTGACGACCCGTCACACCTGTGACGGTCCGTCCTGTACCTCCGTCATGACGGTCAGAAACTCGTTTCTTGTACCAAATTCTCAAAAGTTGAAGTGTTTTGCAATAGGAACTCACGACGGTTCGTCGTGGATGTGACGGCACGTCCTGCAGGTCCGTCACAATTTACAGAGAGTCGATTTTCAGTACCAATTTCAGAATTTCTAAGTATGCTGGAATGATACACCCTCGACGGGCCGTCGTGCCTGTGACGGTCCGTCGCAGTGCCCGTGGTCTTGGCCAGTTTTTCCAGAATTAAAATCTGCTGCTCAAAACGACTAAACAGGTCGTTACATATAATAACCTAGAAATTGAACACTAAACCATAGATTTTAAACTTCAAATCCTAAACCACAATCCCTAAAACATAAAAAACACCTAAATCATAACCCTAACCCTAACTCAAACTTTCAGACTAACCTTAACCCTAACCATTATCCTAAACCATTAATATAAAACACCAAGAACAAAATACCAAAACGCAAACACTAAACACTAAACTATTGATTTTAAATAAAAAATCGTTAACCCAAAACCTAAAACCTAAAAAAAATACTAAACCCTAGCCCTATCTATTACACAAACCCTAACCGCAACCCTACCATTACCGGTAAACCTAAAATCTAAACCCCTAAACCCTAAACACAAAGTCCAAAATACCAAAACCCTAACATTGAACACTAAACCATAGATATTAAAATTTAAATCTTTAACCCCAAACCCTAAAACCTAAAAATCAATCTAAACCCTAACCCTAACCCTATTATTAACGTTTACCCTAATCCTGCTATAAATCCTAATCCCAAAGCTTAATATACACAAATCCAAACAATAAACACATAACCATTGATTTTAGACCTCAAATCCGAAACCTAGAATAAAAAATATTCGAAAACCTAAAAGCTTAACTCCAACCATAATAATTACCTTAATCCTAATCGTAACCCAAAAGAATAAATCTGAAACCCTAAGCCTAAAATTTTAAAACCCAAACATCAAATACTAAACAAAGATTTTAAACATCAAATATTAAGCCCTGAACAATAAAAACCTAAAAAAAACCTACACCCTAACCCTAATCCTAATTCTAACCTTAACCTCTAAGCAATAAACCATATATTTTTAACCAAAAATCCATAACCCCAAACAAAAAACATAAAAAGACCGTAAACCCTAACCCTAACCCTATCCCTAATCCGTAACCTAAAATTGACCCTATCCCTAACCCTAATCCTAAACCCTAAACTCTAAACCGTATCCCTAAACCTCAAGCCCCAAACTCGAAGCAAAACATACCAAAACCCTAAGATTCTACACTAAACCATAGATTATTAACCAAATATCCTAAAACCCAAAACATAAAACCTAAAAATACTATTAAACCCTAAGCCTAACCCTAACCATATCCTTAACACTTACCCTAATCCCTAAAGCCCAAACTCAAAGAAAAAAATACAAAAAACCTAAGATTCAATACTAAACCATAGATATTACAACTCAAATCATTAAACCCTAGAAACTAAAAAACAACCTAAACCCTAACCCTACCATAAAACGTAAACACCAAGCCAAAAATACCAAAACACAAACATTAAACACTAAACCATTGATATTAAACTTCAAATCCAAGAACCTAAACCCAAGAACCTAAGAAAACAAAAACCTTAACCTTTATCCTAACTCTAACTTTAACCCTGACCCTAACCATAAAACCTAAACCCAAATCTCTAATCCCAAAATGCCAAAACCCAAATGTTAAGTACTAAACATAGATTTTAAACCTCAAATACTAATCCCTGAACCGTAAAACCTAAAAAAAACCTACGCACTAACCGTAATCCTAACCCTATACATTAAACCCTAATCCCTAAGACAAAAAAACCCCTATGTCCGAAATACGAAAACCAAAACATAAAACACAAAACCATAGATTTTATACATGAAATCCGGAACCACAAACCATTAAACTTAACAAACACCTAAAACATTACCCAAACCCTTACCATTACGCTAACCCAAAAGTATTAACCCAAAATATTAAGACCAAATCCCTAAACCCAAACATTAGACACTATAACATAGATTTTTTTAAAAAAATCTTGAACTCCTAAACCTAAAACCTAAAAACCCCTCTAAACCCTAACTCTAACACAAAACCTAATCCTAACCCTATCCTTAACCCTAACCCTAAAATCTTAACACTAAATCATAAGCCCAAAATACCAAAACCTAACATTGACCACTAAACCAATAGATATTAAAACTCAAATCCTTAATACCAAACCCAAAAACCTATAAAACAACCATAACCCTAACCCTACCATAAATCATAAATCCCAAGACAAAAGTAGCAAACTAATAATTTAAAATTAAACAATTGATATTAAAAGTCAATCGTAAACCCGAAACCCAAAAACCTAAAAAAAACTAACCTTAACCCTATCCCTAACCTTAACCATAACCTTGTCTCTAAACCATAAATCGAAAAACCTAAGCCCAAAATATAAAAACCCAAAAATTAAATACTAAACAATAGATTTTAACACACAATTAATAAACCCTGAATAAAACCTAAAAATGACCTACACCCAAACCTTAATCCTAACCTTAACCCTAAACCTAAACCTTAAACCCTATGTCCAAAAAAAACCTTAATCAAAAATACAAAAACACAAATATGAAACACTAAACAATATATTTTATATCTCCAATCCTAAACCACAAATCAAAACACCTAGAAAAACTGTAACGACCTGTTTAGTCGTTTGAGCAGCAGAGTTTTAATTCTGGAAAAACTGGCGGGGACTACGGACACTGCGACGGACCGTCACAGTCACGACGGCCCGTCGAGGGTGTAGCGTGTCAGCACACTTAGAATTCTTCAAATTGGATATTAAAATCGACTCTCTGTAAATTGTGACGGACGTGCAGGACGTTCCGTCACATCCACGACGAACCGTCGTGAGCCCCCGTTGCAAAACACTTCAACTTTTGAGAATTTGGTGCAACAAACGAGTTTCTGACCGTCATGACGGAGGTGCAGGATGGACCGTCACAGGGGTGACGGGCCGTCGCAGACACCTGGAATTTGGGAGTTGCGACGGCCATCGTGACGGACCGTCGCAGGCACGACGGCCCGTCACAGGCTGCGCAATCCCAGGCAGTTTAGGATTTCTCCACGTTTTAAGGGTCGTTTTTGACTATTCTTTCCTTAATTATAAAGATTGAGGGTTAACATTAATAAGTCTAATTACTTAGGGGTTTTAAAGGGGTAACCTTAGTTAATTAGAGGGGTTTATTGTCCTTTTTCACACTTAATTATATTGCAATTAGGGTAAGGAAAGAGGGTTTGAATAAAAACAAAAGAGAAAGAACAGAAGGAGAGATTGATCGATCGAATTGGTTGAGGAGAATATCAAGCTTGGAAATTTCTTGTGGATTCCAATTCTTTGGTGGAGGTAGGTTATGGTTTTTATGTTACGATAATCGTAGTGAACTCTTGATAGTGTATGATATGATTGATGATGTTGTTAACCTGTCTATGTGCTTAAATTGTATGCTTGCATGATTATGATTATGAATGTGATGATGAAATAACAAGCATGATGAAGCTATTGAATCCCAAATCTTGAAAGAACCCTAATTCGTTGATATATTATATAATAAGATTGATGATGCCTTAATATGAAAGAAGGCTTGATAAATTATATAATGAGAATGAGGATGCCTTAGTGTAAAAGAAGGCTTGATGAATTAGGGGATCGGGGCCACGTTCCGGTACCAGGATAGAATGAATATGAGGATCGGAGTGTCACGTTCCGACACCAGGATAGAATATGAGGATCGGGTGCCACGTTCCGGTACCAGGATAGAATGAATATGAGGATCAGAGTGTCACGTTCACACCAGGATAGAATATGGATCGGGTGCCACGTTCCGGTACCAGGATAGAATGAATATGAGGATCGGAGTGTCACGTTCGACACCAGGATAGAATATGGATCGGGTGCCACGTTCCAGTACCAGGATAGAATGAATATGGGATCGGAGTGTCACGTTCGGACACCAGGATAGAATTAGAGGAGCGGAGTGTCACGTACCGACACAAGAGGAAGAAAGATAATGAATCTAGAGAGATAATGAATATACTCAATCTAATGAACTTAATTCCCAATGAGTATGGTATTGAGGCTTGAGTCCTCATGTGTGAACTTGACGGAAATTGTAATGATAAAGTAATTGCTGTGCTACATGTTGAGTATTGTAGTTGATTTACATTATTATTGATATATATTGTTTCCTATTTTGAGTTAGCCGATGATATATACTCAGTACGTGTGGTTGTACTGACCCCCTACTTTTATGTTTTCCCCTTGTTATTTTTGTTATGCAGCAAACGTTCCGTCAACTTCGACTCAGCAGTAGATCAAGCCAGTCTTCACTCCATCGGAAATTCAGGGTGAGCTAATGCGTCTAGCTTGGACTGGGTCTTCTTCTTCAAGTCTTGATGCCTTGAACTTCCGGCATGGACTAGCTTTTTAGTTATATTTTGTTCTTAGACATTCCTAGTTTAGTAATTTGAGATAGATGTTCTTGTGATGATGACTTCCAGATTTTGGGATAATAATAATAGTTTGAGTTGTTTTTATTAATGAGTATAAGTCTTCCGCATTTCTTTTGTTGATATTGTATTAAAATGTTAAGGTTTAGATTGGTTGGTTCGCTCACATAGGAGGGAGAATGTGGGTGCCAGTCGCGTCCCGATTTGGGTCGTGACAGACTTGGTATCAGAGCATTAGGTTCATTGGTCTCATCACACAAGAACAGGTCTAGTAGAGTCTTAAGGAACGGTAGGGGGACGCCTTTACTTTTCCTTGAGAGGCTATAAGACTTTAGGAAAATTCCATTCTTTCATTCTTTCTTTCGTGCTACTACTTGAGTCCAATTGGTATCTAGGTGATACAAATTGGTATCTGACCATCTTCATTCTATTTCGCAGATGGTTAGAACTAGAGCAACGACCGCACCAGCAGCGACAACGGAAAGACATGAAAATACTGAGCCAGCCACTGGGGCTGTGGCTCGAGGAGGAACAGCGGCAAGAGGCCGTGGAAGGTCGTGGGAGGACGTCCTCTAGAGGGAGAGGACGAGCCCCTAGCCCATCTGATACTAGGGCGGTGACTCCTCCACCGACTGAGGATGCAGTAAGAGAGGGTGAGGAAGGGGAAACCGAACAAGGGCAGAATGAGGAAATGCCACCCCAACCTACCCCAGAGATGATCAACCAAGTACTTGCTTATCTTAGCGGGTTGTCTGATCAGGGTCAAGCACCTCCAGTGGTTTCTGCACCAACACCTCCGGTTTCAGAGATACGACATGCGGCTACTATGGCTCCCCGCATGGATGCAAAATTGGGAATAGGCACATTTCCACGTCATAGGGGCCTATTATGACAAACGATCAACACGAACTTTTCAGTAAGTTCTTGAAATTGAAACCCCCAGTCTTCAAGGGTGCAGAATCTGAGGATGCTTATGATTTTCTGGTTGATTGTCATGAGCTACTACACAAGATGGGGATAGTAGAGAGGTTTGGTGTCGAGTTCGTGAGCTATCAGTTCCAAGGGAACGCCAAAATGTGGTGGCGTTCACATGTTGAGTGTCAACCAACAGAGGCACCACCTATGACTTGGGAATCATTTTCTAGTTTGTTCATGGAAAAGTATATCCCTCGCACTTTGAGGGATAGGAAGAGGGATGAGTTCTTGAGTCTTGAACAGGGAAGGATGACAGTAAACGCGTATGAGGCTAAATTTCGCGCACTATCCAGATATGCCACCAAACTTTGTTTCAGTCCACAAGAACGGATCCGCCGTTTTGTGAAGGGGTTGAGGTCAGAATTGCGAATTTCAGCCTTACAGATAGCGGCAACGGCAACATCCTTCCAAGAGGTGGTAGACTTTGTGATTGAGGTGGAAGGAGTGAAACCAGATGACTTCACCACGACATCGACATCAAAGAGGTTTCGAAGGGGAGGTGAGTATAATGGTTCTTATTCTAGAGGACAGAACTCCGGAGGTCACTCAACTCGACCAATACAGTCTTCACTACAGAGTGTAGTTGGGGGTCCACCTCAGAACGGTCAACACTTCTCTGAGAGGCCGACGCGTGAACCCAGAGAATGTTATGGGTGTGGAGAGATTGGACACATTAAGAGGTACTGTCCAAACCAGAGTTACAGACCCCCGATAGCTAGAGGTAGGGGCGGTCATGGTAGAGGCCGTTTTTCTGGAGGACGTGGTGGTCGAGGTAATGGCGGTCACCAAAACGGCAGAGGTGACGGGCAAAATGGAGCCACTACTACACAACATGGTAGGGGCAACGGACAGACAAATAATGGGGCCCATTGTTATGCTTTCCCTGGGAGATCTGAAGCGGAGGCGTCTGATGCTGTTATCACTGGTAATCTCTTGGTTTGTGATTGCATGGCATCTGTATTATTTGACCCTGTCTCCACGTTTTCATATGTATCTTCCTCATTTGCTAACGGTCTAAATTTACATTGTGAATTACTTGACATGCCTATTCGTGTTTCTACTCCGGGGGGTGAGTCTTGTGATAGTCGAAAAAGTGTATAGGTCTTGTTTGGTGAATTTGTGGGGAGCAACACTTATGTAGATTGGTTATTTTAGAAATGGGTGACTTTAATGTAATTCTGGGTATGACTTGGCTTTCTCCAAATTTTGCGATTCTGGATTGTAATGCTAAAACAGTGACGCTAGCCAAGCCTGGGGCAGACCCGTTAGTGTGGGAGGGTGACTACACTTCCAATCCGGTGCATATCATTTCATTTATTCGTGCTCAGAAGATGGTTAGTAAGGGTTGTCTAGCTTTCTTGGCACATCTCAAGGATGACACTACCCAAGTACCTTCGATCGAGTCGGTTTCAGTGGTCTGTGAGTTTTTGGATGTGTTCCCTGCAGATCTTCCCGGTATGCCACCAGATAGGGATATAGACTTCTGCATTGATTTGGAACCCGGTACTCGCCCCATTTCGATACCCCCGTATAGAATGGCTCCCGCCGAATTAAGAGAGTTAAAGCACAACTTCAAGAGTTGTTGAGCAAAGGCTTCATTAGACCAAGTGCATCTCCTTGGGGTGCTCCGGTGCAATTTGTGAAGAAGAAGGATGGGAGTTTCCGAATGTGCATAGATTACCGACAGTTGAACAAAGTAACTATTAAGAAGAAGTACCCCATTCCTCGCATTGATGACTTGTTCGATCAGTTACAAGGTGCTTGTGTCTTCTCAAAGATTGACTTGAGATCCGTTATCACCAATTGAAAATACGAGCAACGGATGTTCCAAAGACTGCTTTTCGACTAGGTATGGGCATTATGAATTTGTGGTAATGTCGTTTGGTCTTACTAATGCCCCTGCTGCCTTCATGAGCTTGATGAACGGGATTTTCAAGCCATACTTGGACCTCTTTGTGATTGTGTTATTGATGATACTGATATACTCCAAAAGTAAGAAGGAACATGAGGAGCATTTGAGAATGGTGTTAGAGTTGTTGAGAAAGAAAAAGCTTTATGCGAAATTCTCCAAGTGTGAGTTTTGGCTAGATTCAGTGTCCTTCTTGGGGCACGTGGTTTCTAAGGATGGAGTGATGGTAGATCCTTCCAAGATTGAGACAGTGAAGAATTGGGTAAGACCTACAAACGTGTCAGAAATAAGGAGTTTTGTGGGTTTAGCTAGCTACTACCGCCGATTCGTCAAGGGATTCTCTTCTATTGCTTCCCAATTGACGAACTTGACTAAGCAAAACGTTCCCTTTGTATGGTCGGATGAGTGTGAGGAGAGCTTTCAGAAACTCAAGACTTTGTTGACTACCGCGCCTATCCTTACCTTGCCGGTAGAGGGTAAGGACTTTATTGTCTATTGTGATGCATCCTATTCGGGTTTGGGTGCAGTGCTAATGCAAGAGAAGAATGTGATTGCTTATGCTTCGAGGCAATTAAAGGTGCATGAACGTAACTATCCAACTCATGACTTGGAATTGGCCGCGGTAGTGTTTGCACTAAAGCAATGGAGACACTACTTGTATGGGGTTAAGTGTGAAGTCTACACGGACCATCGTAGCCTACAGTATGTATTCACTCAGAAAGATTTGAACTTCAGATAGAGGTACGCAGTTTACTTCTAAGTTTTGGAGGACATTACATGCTGAATTAGGTACTAGGTTGGACCTTAGTACTGCGTTTCACCCTCAGACTGATGGTCAGTCTGAGCGAACCATTCAAGTGTTGGAGGATATGCTTCGTGCGTGTGTGATAGAGTTTGGCGGCCATTGGGATAGCTTTTTACCTTTGCGGAGTTTTCATACAATAATAGCTATCACTCCAGTATTGACATGGCTCCATTTGAAGCATTGTATGGGAGGAGGTGTAGATCTCCCATTGGTTGGTTTGATGCCTTTGAAGTTAGACCTTGGGGGACTGATCTGTTAAGAGATTCTATGGAGAAGGTGAAAGCTATTCAAGAAAAGCTTTTAGCGGCTCAAAGTAGACAAAAGGAGTATGCAGACCGAAAGGTTAGAGACTTGGAGTTCATGGAAGGTGAACAAGTCTTGTTGAAGGTTTCGCCCATGAAAGGGGTGATGCGGTTTGGAAAAAGAGGTAAGCTAAGTCCAAGGTATATTGGACCATTTGAAGTGCTTAAGCGAATAGGGGAGGTGGCTTATGAATTAGCCTTGCCCCCAGGGCTGTCCGGAGTGCATCCGGTGTTTCATGTATCCATGTTGAAGAGATACCACGGAGATGGAAACTACATTATCCGTTGGGATTCAGTTTTGTTTGATGAGAACTTGACCTATGAAGAGGAACCGGTTGCTATATTAGATAGAGAAGTTCGCAAGTTGAGGTCGAGAGAGATTGCATCCATCAATGTTCAATGGAAGAATCGACCGGTTGAAGAAGCTACTTGGGAGAAGGAGGCAGATATGCAAGAAAAATACCCACATCTGTTTACAGATTCAGGTACTCTTTTTTCGCCATTTTTTCTTCTTTTGATCGTTCGGGGACGAACGATGGGTAAATTGGTATCTATTGTAACGACCTGTTTAGTCGTTGAGCAGCAGAGTTTTAATTCTGGAAAAACTGGCGGGGACTACGGACACTGCGACGGACCGTCACAGTCACGACGGCCCGTCGAGGGTGTAGCGTGTCAGCAACTTAGAAATTCTTCAAATTGGATATTAAAATCGACTCTCTGTAAATTGTGACGGACCTGCAGGACGTTCCGTCACATCCACGACGAACCGTCGTGAGCCCCCGTTGCAAAACACTTCAACTTTTGAGAATTTGGTGCAAGAAACGAGTTTCTGACCGTCATGACGGAGGTGCAGGACGGACCGTCACAGGGGTGACGTGCCGTCGCAGACCACCTGGAATTTGGGAGGTTGCGACGGCCATCGTGACGGACCGTCGCAGGCACGACGGCCCGTCACAGGCTGCGCAATCCCAGGCAGTTTAGGATTTCTCCACACGTTTTAAGGGTCGTTTTTGACTATTCTTCCTTAATTATAAAGATTGAGGGTTAACATTAATAAGTCTAATTACTTAGGGGTTTAAAGGGGTAACCTTAAGTTAATTAGAGGGGTTTATTGTCCTTTTTCACACTTAATTATATTGTAATTAGGGTAAAGGAAAGAGGGTTTGAATAAAACAAAAGAGAAAGAACAGAAAGAGAGATTGATCGATCGAATTGGTTGAGGAGAATATCAAAGCTTTGGATTTCTTGTTGATCACTAGTCTTCGGTGGAGGTAGGTTATGGTTTTTATGTTACGATAATCGTAGTGAACTCTTGATAGTGTATGATATGTATTGATGATGTTGTAAACCTGTCTATGTGCTTAAATTGTATGCTTGCATGATTATGATTATGAAATTGTGATGAAATAACAAGCATGATGAAGCTATTGAATCCCAAATCTTGAAAGAACCCTAATTCGCTTGATATATTATATAATAAGATCGATGATGCCTTAGTATGAAAGAAGGCTTGATAAATTATATAATGAGAATGAGGATGCCTTAGTGTAAAAGAAGGCTTGATGAATTAGGGGATCTGGTGCCACGTTCCGGTACCAGGATAGAATGAATATGAGGATCGGAGTGTCACGTTCTGACACCAGGATAGAATATGAGGATCGGGTGCCACGTTCCGGTACCAGGATAGAATGAATATGAGGATCGGAGTGTCACGTTTCGACACCAGGATAGAATATGGATCGGGTGCCACGTTCCGGTACCAGGATAGAATGAATATGAGGATCGGAGTGTCACGTTCCGACACCAGGATAGAATATGGATCGGGTGCCACGTTCCGTACCAGGATAGAATGAATATGAGGATCGGAGTGTCACGTTCCGACACCAGGATAGAATTAGAGGAGCGGAGTGTCACGTACCGACACAAGAGGAAGAAAGATAATGAATCTCGAGAGATAATGAATATACTCAATCTAATGAACTTAATTCCCAAATGAGTATGGTATTGAGGCTTGAGTCCTCATGTGTGAACTTGACGGAAATTGTTAATGATAAAGTAATTGCTGTTGCTACATGTTGAGTATTGTAGTTGATTTACATTATTATTGATATATATTGTTCCCTATTTTGAGTTAGCCGATGATATCTACTCAGTACGTGTGGTTGTACTGACCCCCTACTTTTATGTTTTCCCCTTGTTATTTGTGTTATGCAGCAAACGTTCCGTCAACTTCGACTCAGCAGTAGATCAAGCCAGTCTTCACTCCATCGGAAATTCGGTGAGCTAATGCGTCTAGCTTGGACTGGGTCTTCTTCTTCAAGTCTTGATGCCTTGAACTTCCGGCATGGACTAGCTTTTTAGTTATATTTTGTTCTTAGACATTCCTAGTTTAGTAATTTGAGATAGATGTTCTTGTGATGATGACTTCCAGATTTGGGGATAATAATAATAGTTTGAGTTGTTTTTATTAATGAGTATAAGTCTTCCGCATTTCTTTTGTTGATATTGTATTAAAATGTTAAGGTTTAGATTGGTTGGTTCGCTCACATAGGAGGGAGAATGTTGGTGCCAGTCGCGTCCCGATTTGGGTCGTGACAAAAACCCAAAACAAAAATCCCAAAAAACCTAAACACAATGATTAAACACTAAGCCGTAGATATTAAACAAAACACCATAAATAATAAGTTAAAAATAAAAACAACCCTAAGACCAAAATATGAACACCAAAACATTAAACATTAAACTGTAGATTTTAGATCTCAAATCCTAAACCATAAACCCTAAAACCTAAAAAAAAACTAAACCCTAACCCTAACCTAAACCCTAACCGTAAACCATAACTGTAACTGTAAAGCTAAACAATTAATCAAAAACCCAAATCCCAAAATACCAACACCCAAACATTAAACACTAAACCAGAGATTTAAACCCATAAATTCTAAACCCCAACATATTGTAAAAAATGGGACTGCAGCAACTAGTTGGAGCAATTAGAGGAAGCTACATATTGGAAAAAATGAGAAAGCAAACATTTAGAAGAAGGAAACTTAAGAGGATTAAACAACCACTGTAATATGTCAGTAAGGCAGTGGGAATTGTACATATGGAAATAACAATACTGTTCAATGACTATGTCTTTTTAGAAATTGTTATTTGATTAGGTTATTCTCTTTTAAACTTTTCTTGTAAAGGGAGAGTCTCCCTAATTCATGTATTCTTAGAAACCTTGTATTATGAGAGGAGTCCTCTCTACGTGATTAGTAGCTAAGTGAACTATATATACGCCGTAGGACCGGAGGTAACATTTATGCCCTCCTCCTTGTAATTCTTTGATTATAATAAATGATAAGGCCTAGGGGTGTTTCTCAGCCCCTGACCCCCATAAGGGTCGTTCAATCAAAAAAAAACCTAACCCTAACCCTATCCCTAACACAAAGTTTAACCCTAACCCTAACCCTAATATCAAAGCCAAAAATACAAAAACCCTAATATTAAACAACAAACCATTGATATTACCACTCCAACCCTTAAACCAAACCCTAAAACCTAAAAATAACCTAAACGCTAACCTTAACCCTATCCATAACCATACCATAAACAGTAAACCCCAAGCCCAAAATACATAAAACCAAACAATAAAGACGAAAACATTGATATTAAACCTCTACAGCCTAAACACAAAAATCTAAAAGAACACAAAACCCTAACCTAAACCCTAACCATAACCCTAAACCATGAACCCAAAACCCTAAGCCCAAAAACCCAAAACCCAAAACTATAATATGAAACAAATGATTTTAAACCTCAAATGCTAAACCCTGAACCATATTTAAAATACCTATACTGTAACCCTAAACCCTAAGTCCCAAAATAATCCAAGTCAAAAATATGAAAACCTAAACAATAAACACTAAACCATAGATATTAAACCTTAAATCCTAAAACCACATACCCTAAAACATAAGAAAAATGTAAAACAAACCCTTGCCCTAACAAAACTCTAACACTAACCCTATTCTTAGATCTAACCCTAAACCCTAAACCCTAAAACCTAAGAACTAAACCCAAAGCCCAAAATATCAAACCATAACACATAATACTAAACCTTAGTAATTACAAATCTAATTCTTAACCCAAATCCTAAAATCGAAAAAACAACCTAAACCTAACCCTAAAACTAACTTTAACCTTATCCCTAACTCAAATCACCAATAAACCAAAATCCCAAGTACAAAATATTAAAGTCAAATATAAAACACTAAACCATAGATTTTAAACCAAACATCCTAAACCCCAAATACTAAAACCTAAAAAAACCTAAACCCTAGGCCTATCCCAATCCGTAACAGTAAGCCTAAGCAATTTCATAACATTAACCCAAAACCCAAACCCCGAAATACAAAAACCCTAAGATTATACAATAAACCATAGAATTTATAACTCAAATACATTCAAACCCTAAAAAATATTATTAAAACCTAACCCTAACCGGAATATTAGCCCTTACACTAACCCAACGATTATCCATAAACTAAAGATACCAAATAACAAATATAAACACTGAACAATAAATTTTAAACCTCAAATGCTAAACCCTAAATCATAAAATCTAAAAAAATATGCACCCTTACCCTTAACCCAATGTCACAAAAAAATACCTTATGCCAAAATACAAAAACCTTGATATTAAATATTAAACTATAGAATTGAAACCTCAAATCCTAAACCACAATCCCTAAAACGTTAAAAACACCTAAATCATAACTCTAACCCTATTTCAAACTATAACCATTACCTTAAGTCTAACCATAACCCTAAACCATTAACCCTAAATCCCAAGCCCTAAATACAAAAACCCAAACATTAAACACTAAACCATAGATTTTAAATAAAAAATCATAAGCCAAAAACAAAAAACATAAGAAAACACTAAACCCTAACCCTAACCCTATCTCTAACATGAACCCTAACCCTAACCCTATCCTTAACCCTCAACCTAAAACCTAAACCCTAAACCCTAAACTGAAAGTCGAAAGTACCAAGACGTATCATTGAACACTAAACCATATATATTCAAATTCAAATGTTTAACCCCAAACCGTAAAACCTAAAAAAAGAATCTAAAATGCTAACCCTAATCCTACCATAAATCCTATACCCAAAGCTCAAATATACAAATTGAAACATTAAACACTAAACCATTGATATTAAACCTTAAATCCTTAACCCTAAACCCTAAAATCTAGGAACACCTAAAACCCTAACCTCGACGATAACAATAACCTTAATCCTATCCCTAATCCAAAACTATAAACCAAATCCCTAAGCCTAAAATATTAAAATCCAATTATCAAATGCTAAAACATAGATATTAAACATCAAATGTTATACCCTGACCCATAAAACCTAAAAAGAACCTATAACCTAATCCTAATCGTAACCCTAACCCTAATATTGTACCCTAAACCATAAACATTAAGCACTAAACCTATATTTTCAACAAAAATTCCTTCAACCAAAACATTTAACATAAAAAGAAAACTAAACCCTAATCGTAACCCAAAACCTAAAATTAACCCTATCTTTAACCCTAACCCTGTACCCTAAACCCCAAACCCTATACCTAAACATTAAACACCAATCTCGAAACAAAAATATCAAAGCCCTATCATTCAACACTAAACCATAGATTATTAAGCAAAAATATAAATCCCAAAACTTAAAACCTAAAAATACCCCTAAACCTAACCTTAACCCTATCACTAACAATAACCCTATCCCTAACACGAACCATAACCCTAAACATATGATTAACCCTAAACCTAATCCCTTAACCCCAAACCAAAACATAAAATACAAAAACCCTAACATTCAACACTAAATCATAGTTATTACAACTCAGATTAATAAACCCTAAAACCTAAAAAACAACCTAAACCCTGATGCTAACATAATCCCTAAACCCAAAGACAAAAATAACATAACCCAAACATTAAACATTAAACAATTGGTATTAAACCTCAAATCCTAAACCTTAAACTCAAAAACAAAACAAAAAAAAAAACAAATCCCTAACACTAACATGAACCCTAACAATAACTCGAAATCATAAACCCGAAACCTTAAGCTCAAAATATCAAAAGCCAAAACTCTAAATACTAAACCTTATATTTTAAACCTCAAATGCTAAACCTTTAAGCATAAAACCTATAAAAAATCTACACCCTAATTGTAATTCTTACCCTAACCTTACCCCTAAACCCAACCCTAAGTCCGAAAAAACCCTAATTATGAAATACAAAAACCAAAACATTAAACACTAAACCATATATTTTAGACCTCAAATCCTAAAACAAAAACCCAAAAATATTTTAAAAATGTAAACTCTAACTCTAGCCCTAATCCAAAACATAACCTTAACCTCAACACTAAACTTATTGCTAAAAACCTAAACCCCAGCCCGAAGTAACAAAACCAAAACATTAAACGATAAACCATAGATTGTATACCAAAAATCCTAAACCCAAAAATCTAAAACCAAAAGAACCTTAAACACAATCTGTAACACAAACCCTAAGCTGAACCCTATCCTTAACCGTAACCCTAAACCCTATAAACTAAACTCAAAGACAAAAATACAAAAACCCTAACGTTAAACACTTACCGGTAGATATTACAACTCAAATACATAATCGCAAACCAAAAAATCTGAAAAGAACCTACATAATAATCCTAACCCTAACATTAACCGTAACCGTAACCCAACCATAAAACCTAAACCCTAAGCCTAAAATACCATAACACAAGCAATAAACACTAAGACATTGATATTAATCTCAAATTCTACACCATAATAAAAAAACTAAAATAACCCGAAACCCTTACCATATCACCCTTACCCTAACCTTAACCATAACCAAACTTTAAACCATATATTCGAAACACTTAGTCCAAAATACTAAAACCCAAACATTGAATACTAAATAATAGATTTTAAATCTCTAATGCAAAAACCTAAAAACAACCTAAAACCTAACCTTGAACCTAACCCTAACCCTACCATAAACCCTAAACCCTAACCCCAAAATACGAAAACCCAAAAAATAAATACTAAACCATTGACATTAAACCTCAAATTATACACCCTAAACCCAAAAATCTAAAAGAACCAAAAACCCTAATCCTAACCCTAACCTTAAAGATAATCCTAAACACCTACATCAAAGCCATAAACCCAAAACCCAAAACCCCAACATTAAATTCTAAACAAAAGATTTTAAACCTCAAATACTAGACCCTAAATAATATTACAAATACCTATACCCTAACCCTAAACTTTAAGTCAAAATTTAGATAACCTAGAAATTAGATGCTAAACAATAGATTTTAAACCTCAAATCCTAAACCACATCCCGAAAACCTAAGTAAATCTAAATTCTCACCCAAACCCAAACCTAAACCTAAACCCTAACTGTATCCTTAACCAACCATAAACCATAAAACCTAAACCCAAAGCACAAAATACCAAAACCCTAAAATTGAACATTAAACCTTAGATATTACAACTCTAATCCTTAGACCAAACTCTAAAACCTAAAAAAATTTAATATCCAGAAAATGTACTTGTGTAGTTAAGAGCCTACTAGGTTTTAAGAATACATATTGGCGTACGTAGATATTCCAATGCCAAATATAAAGTAATATTGGGAATATTAGTTATTATTTTCTCAAGGGTGTTAGCCAATCTCTACACAAGTAAATTAAAATATACATTGATGTCAAATACTACAATCAATGTTGGTTAGAAATTGTACATCCACTGAAGATCCTAAGCTAAAATAACTATATTATTCATATACACTAATTCGGTACTAGGCTTCCAAGTGTCAAGCCTAGGTACCATGGAAAATGATAACTTAAAATGATCATGTGGATTAAGAAGATCCACAATGACACAGTGAGGATCCTTGGACAAAAAGTGATTGTTCAAAATGAACCTTCCAGAGTTAATAGTTAGGAAAGTACACGACAACACATGTGCAGCGTCTAAGAGACCAAGCTAAACTATTTGGTTTGAGTGGTTAGGGGACAATCGTGTGTCCGAGTAAAGCCACGTGGGGCAAAGCTCCCTACCTGGTCCTACGATCTAACTAACTAGTGGACTCGACAACCTAAGACCTAACCAGGTGACAATAAACCGAGTAACTAAATAAATAAATATCTTAGTACATAACTTAGGTTGCACCAAAGGGTTTGCTATGTTCCTAAAAACTTAGGGGTACTTTAGTAATTATCGAAGGTTACTTAATTAATTAAATTAGAAATTTTATTAATTAGTTTAATTGGTAAAAACAAAAACCCTTAAGCAATTTCAAGATTTCACTTAAGTCAAATGTTCTCCTTTTTTTAGTCAATTTAGGAGGGGCATTTTTGTAATTAGAGAATTGAGTTAGTTAATTAAGTTAATTAGTCTATGCTGAATTAGTTAATATTCAGTTCCTCAAGATTTAGACTCACATTATTAATCAGTCAGCCGTAACACTAAAAATAAGTGAAGAACGAAAGAAAAAACCTAGGTGATTTAAAGATGTTCTTCAAGGTTTTCGTGAAAAACGAAAGGTGATATTCGTAGATTCAATTGTATAGTACGGTATGGATTTTCTCATTTGGGTTCCTTTCCTCAAGAGGCTTTTTAAATGTTTTGAAATCAAGAATATTGAAACTAGGGTTCTTCTAGATGAATCTCATGTTCATCTCCGTAATTATCGTGATTTCAATTTCCTGTAGTATGTATAATGTAAATCTCAAGCATGTTCTTGGTATATGGTGCTAACTAATCATTATATGTACTTTTTCGTGAATTATAATTTCAAATGACACCTATATGATATATCCGTATACTTAGGGGTATTCTTTACATCAGATGATAAGTGTTGTAATGCTTACTTGTGTTCGAGAAGATGAAATTGTGATAAGTTGTTCATTAATTTGATTAATAGGCTTATAAAAGGATAAAAGTTGTCTTGTTTAAAATTATAGATTACAACAATATATTCATGAAGTAATTGACATGGATAGTGATAATATTACGATAAGTATCGAGTGAAAGTTTGAATCATGCCAACAAATTGGATAGCTAAACAATGTCAAATATATTATTTCCAAAAATATGAACTCATAACATAGCGTTTTCCAATCATTAGGAGAAGTCTCAACATACCCTATTTAAATGAATAGTGATCATAATAGCATTGAATAAATCGTTAAAACTTTTATACGGAATGGTACAAAACTATTTACTAATGTTGAACAAGATAAGGTGAGTAATGAAATAACTAAAAACATAAGTTATGAAGTTGACATAATATAGTGTGTTAAAGGAAGTGAGGCAGACCTCACTTACACTTAATCAATTATGTCGAAGATACTCACATAAGATGGTTCTAGAAGTTGTGAGACAAGTCTCTCTCGCACCATGGTTATAATGTAAAATTTAAGTTCATATTCATCAAGTATAAAAAAGGTATGACCAGACATCCATTAATCTAAGTATACCTTATACTAGAAGCAAGCTTTCATAATGTTTCAGTCAACTCTAAAAGTTGTAAAGTAAAATAATCTTGTGCTAAGCACGATAGACTAGAAATGAGCTTTTCCTAGCATATGTAAGCCTCCAAAGATGAGATCACCGCCCAGCTTGAACAATGTCTCTGAAGTCTCCTACTCATTGAACTATGTTGCTAGCACAAGGACTAGCTTGTGGATGACCCCACCTAAGAATGCAAGGTAGTATTCGGTTTCACTTTGGCCGATGATACCACCTCTTTTCGGTGTAGGAAAGACACAAGATTTCAGGTTTATCTCACTTGATCTATGTTGGTTAAAATATTAAGAAACAATTTGGGTTCACTTTAAAAGTGAACCACCTCTTTTCGGTGTGGGAAAGACACTGACTTTGGTTTAACCTTAACGGGTGAACCACCTCTTTTTAGTGTGGGGAAGACACTGCATTTGGCTTCACCTTACCCGATGAACCACCTTTTTTTGATGTGCAGAAGACAGTAGACTGGGTTTCACCTTAGGTAATGAACCACCTCTTTTCTGTGTGGGGAAGACACAAGATTTCATGTCAGCTCACATGATCTATAACAGTAAATGCTAAACATTTCTTTAAGAAAGTAACAAAGAATGAAGGTAGCATGTTCAATGTTAATAACATATTCAAGAAGACAATATAAGTTCATAGTAAACTAAGAAAAAAAAAGCTTAAGAATATCAATCATTAGTGTTTGATACGAATGAAGTTTTAAAATTTGTTTATTTATGCCAAATTTTACTATGAATATGTTACCCAATATCTATATATTATAAAAATAATTAAATAATAGGCATAGCCAATAAAGATTCGCTGATAAATACATTCATGCCTAATTACAAGAATGAAAAGAATAACGAATGAGTAGGGTAGCAAAATCATTTCCTTAGTCTTTTGGATTAGTTACTCGATTCATTGTAGGTATGGAACTATAATGAATCATTGCACTTGTAAGTGAAACAAAGGTTCAAAGGAGATCGTTCAACTATATTACAAGAAGAAGAAACACTTAAAAATAAACTTAGGTTGGGAAGAAAAGCTCTCGGCCTAAGAGTAGCAAATTTATTAAATTTTGCTTGAGTTGTTCTAAAATTATGTTCATGATTCCAAGGTCTTATGTTCGTATTAAAAATGTCTTCTGTGGGTTAAATTCATCAAAATATGTCAAATTCATTCCATGATTCACGAATTACGAATTAGGAGAGTGTAGTGAAGTACTTTCCAGAAATGTCATGTTGCTTTACAAAGAGATTTCCTTGATCATGCATAGTCTTTATCTGTTTATGTGCGTACATCCATACTTAGTACAAGAGTGTACGGACCCCTGTACAATTACTATTTTTATATGTGCAAGTTCTTGAGAAGATATAAGATTTGATGATGTAGTTTGGATTAGTGATCTCCAGTCTTTGGTAGGTCCTCTTGAGTTTGAGGCTGCTACACTTTATTATTCTAACTTTATCACATTAGATATAGCCCATGGATGTATTCCCTAGCATTTCATATCAAACATCTTTTCAAGCCTTTGTAATAAGGCTGATTTGGTAAACTATTATTATTATTATTATGATTCTCTATTTCGATTTTTTAATCTATTGATAGATGGTTGCTTCATTTTAGCTATATTAGTATATCACTCTTATGCAGTTATATTAAGTGTATGTACACTTAAATAAATATTAAAATTTATTTTCCAAAAAATTTAACTGTATGATTGTGATGAAAGCTAAGAAGAGGCTTGCGACCTTTGAGAGGTTAACAACGCAAGTCTCACCTGTGTCTACATTCCATGTGTGAAAAAGTTTTTACCAGAGCATGAGGTTAAATTACCTAGAAACTGAGGATCAGAAAAACCACGTTGCATAGTTTCTAGCTTATGGTTGTGAAGTGCACCACACTAATGACTTAGAGACTAAGTGATGCTAAGAATCTTACATTCTTCTACTCTTTATCGTGTTATCTAGATCTTTGACATTTTGTGTTATTCTAGCATGTAACACCCTTCTTATGTGTACGTGTAGAAAATTCACACAAGGAGAAACATAGAAAGAAGACCTTAAGAAGCGACAACTGGTTGAAACGAAGCTCCTCCTTAAGCCCTAGATAGTGGTGGAGAATATGTGCGTGTAAACCTAGCTGCATTGGCGGATGGAGAAGTGAAATCAGCACTGGTTCAGATGGTCCAAGCAATCACTGTTAAGGCACATTCTATCAAGGCCCAAGCAACTAGAGAGGGTGCTCCAAGGGAGATCCTGCATGCTAGCACCACGGCTAATAGACTGAGAGATTTCACAAGAGTGAGTCCTCCAGTCTACTTCAGGTCCAAGCCAATGAGGATCCCTAAGTGTTTGTGGATGAGGTTCACAAGATTCTCAGTTCTATGGGTGTTAGTGAAGAGGAAAAGGATGAGTTAGCTCAATACCATCTCAAGGATGTGGCTCAGGTCTGGTACAAGATGTGGGGAGATGGACGAGCACTACGAGAAGTGCCTATCACTTGTGATGTTCTGAACAATGCATTGCTGGAGAGATTATTTCCCAGAGAGCAAATAGAGGCTAAGGTTGAGGAGTTTATTAACTTACGAATGGGAGGCATGTTAGTCAAGGAATACTCTTTGTCGTTTGTTAAGCTTTCCAAAAATGCTTCTTCTACAGTGTCCAATAGCACGGATGACATAAACAGGGTCCTGACTATTATATTGGAGGATTTGGAGGAGGAATGTCGGGCAGCCATGTTGCATGATAACATAGACCTTGGTAGGTTGATGGTGCATGCACAATAGGTTGAGGGAATTCGTATGAGAAAGAGAGGCCGATAGAAGAAGAAATCTAGGACCTCGGATAAGTCTATTTCGAGCACAAGTAGGGGTTCGTTCGGTGTCCAAAAAAAGGCCCAAGTTTAAGAAGGGGCAAAAACACTCAGGTAAACCTACTTCTTCAAAGAATAATAATTTCAAGAAATGCCTAGTGTGACTGAATGATGTGTAGTTAGTGAGGCTGTTTGCATGGAGGAGAGTGTATGGTAGGTTCAAATGCGTGCTCTGGGTGCGGCAAGAGTGGGACCGTGATCAAGGACTGCCCACATGCGAAGAATTAGTGCAAGACAAATACTCATCCTCAACCTAATACTACTTTTGCAGCCGAACCTCCCAAGAGGAAATAGTTTTGTGCGTTGAAAGGAAGAGAAAAGGAAGAGAAGTCGGTTAATGTGGTCACTGGTAACTTTATGGTCTTTTCATTCCCTGATTATGCATGGTTAGATCCATAATCTACGTTGTATATTTTTACTCCTTTAGTACCTAGTAAATTTGACTTCTTTCATGAGATCTTCCATGAGCCATTTCTAGTTAGTACTCCTATAGGAAACAGTATTAGGGTCGAAAGGGTATATAGAGATTTCCAAATAACTGTTCTTGATAGAGTCACATATGGGAACCTAGTACAATTAACCATTATTGATTTTGATATAATTTTTTGTGTGGATTGGCTCCATGAATGCTATGCTACCATAGACTGTCAAAACCGGGTAGTAAGGTTGTAGTTTCCAAATGAGTTTGAGTGGAAATGGGAATTACGTGGTTCAAATCCAACATGCTAATAGTTTCTAATCTAAAAGTGAATAAGATTTTATATAAGGGATTTATGCAACTTAGTCAGAGTCAATGACATACAACATGAAGTTCTTCCTTCCATTGACTCTGTGGTCGTAGTAAATAAGTATCAAGATGTCTTTTCGGAGGATTTACAAGGAATCCCTCCTGAACGTGAATATTTTTTTGTGTTGACTCAGATCTTAACACAAAACCAATTTTCATTCCTCCATATAGAATGGCACCAGCCGAAATAAAAGAGTTAAAGTTGCAGTTAAAAGATTTACTTAATAAGGCCTTCATCCAGCCAAGCATATCACCATGGGGTGGTCCAGTGTTGTTCGTTAAGAAAAAGGATGAAAATATTAGAATTTGTATCAATTATCAACAACTCAGAAAAGTCACTATAAAGAACAAATACCCTCTTCCTAGTATCAATGATCTATTTGGTAAACTTCAAGGTTAAATTTCTTTTCTAAAATAGATCTTCGGTCAGGTTATCACCAACTTAAAGTGAGAAAAAGGGATGTTCCAAAGACACGCTTGCATACTAGGTATGGTCATTAGAAGTTTCTTGTCATGTCATCCGGTCTTACTAACGCACCAGCCGCGCTTATTGACCTTATGAATAGAGTCTTCCGTGAATACCTTGATTCTTTTGTCATTGTATTCATAGATGATAAAATCATATACTCTAAGACCATTAAAGAGCTTGAACAACATTTTAAAATGACATATGAAGTACTCAGGGAACATCAGTTGCATAAAAAGTTTAGCAAATGTGAATTTCTATTGAGAACAGTGACCTTCCTTGGTCATGTTGTGACCAACCATGGTGTAGAGGTTGATCCGAAAAAGATTGAGGCAGTAAAGAATTTGTTGAGACCTCTCACTCCTATAGATATTTGAAGTTTCTTAGGTATGGCTAATTATTATTACAGATTTGTGGAGGGATTTTCCGCAATTTCTAATCCATTAACTCTTTTAAAAAAGAAGAAGGTGAAGTTTGAGTGGTCGAAACATTTGAAAAGAGCGCAAAGACTGACTCACTACGGCCACAATTATCACGTTGTTGATTAGTCTTGAAGGGTATGTGGTGTAATGTGATGCTTATCGAGTATATTTGTGATGTGTTCTTTTGCATGATGGCAAGGTTATTGAATATGTATCAAGACAGTTGAAAATCCACGAGAAGTATTACCCTAAGCATGATCTTGAGTAAGCTATTGTGGTATTCACGGTTAAATTTTGGAGATATTACTTATATGGTTTACCTGTTTATTTATTTCCTGGCCATAAAAGTCTTCACTATGTTTTTTCACAGAGAGAAATGAATCTTTGTCAGAAAAGACAGTTAGAGTTACTAAAGGATTATTACATGAGTATCCACTATATCCAAGGTAAGGCCAATATAGTAGACAATTTTTTGAGCCGATTGAGAATGGGAATTTCGTCTTATATCGATGATGAGAAGAAAGACTTGGTTAAAAAAGTACACCAATTGGCTAGGTTAAGTGTATGGTTGGTAGATACACCAAATGGGAGTGTTACGGGTCATTCCAGTTCTGAATCCTCATTTGTTATAGATGTTAAATCTAAGCAGCATCTCGACTAGTATTCATGGATTTGAATGATTCAATTTTGAGTAAGATGAATGAATCATTTTGCCTAGGGGGGTGGTGTTCTTAGATAGCAAGGAAGATTGTGCGTACAAAATATTAATGATCTGAGGCCTAATATTATTGTAGAGGCTCATGGATCTAGGTATTCCATTAATCCAGGTTCCACCAAGATGTCTCATGATCTAAAAGAAAATTTATTGATGGAAGGTATGTAGAGAGATATCTAAAAGTTGGTGGAGGAGTGTCCCAATGTCGAACATGTTAAGGCCGAACACCTTAAGCCAAGAGGTCTTACCTAGTCGATTGAGAATCCAATATGCAAGTGGGAAGCTATTAATATGGACTTTGCGGTTGGTCTTCCAAGAACCCGAAGACTGCGTGATTCCATTTCGGTCATTGTTGATAGGATGACTACGTCTGCTCACTTCATTCCTCTAAAGTGTACATATCAAGCCGAAGACTATGTCAAGCTATATATGGATGAGATTGTAAGGTTGCATCAGATCCCTTTAAGTATCATTTCAGATTGGGGAGACCAATTTACTTCTCAGCTTTTGAGATCTTTCAAAACGTATTTGGCTACTCAAGTGAAGCTCAGCATTGCTTTTCACCCAATGATTGATGGACAAGTAGAACATACCATTAAGACATTTGAAGAAATGCTGAGAGCAGATGTTATTGACCTCAACGGTAGTTTGGATGATCACTTGTCACTGATTCAGTTCTCTTATAATAATAATATTTACTACTCTATTATTTGGATGGAATCTTTTGAAGCACTGTATGGTAAGAGATGTAGGTCCCTAGTTAAGTTATTTGAAGTAGGAGAATCTTTCATCCTTGTCCCTGAGATAATACATAGGATTTGGAAAAGGTTAGAATTATTAGGAATAGATTGGCTGCTACTTACACTTGTCGAAAATCCTATGCATATAACCGAAAGAGAGATCATGAAATTCGATATAGGTGATCTAGTCTACCTAAATATATCACCCATGAAAGGGTTGATGATTTAGTAAGAAAGGTTAGTTGAGTCCAAGGTATATAGGCCCATATGAGATTTTACAGAGAGTACGAAATGTTGCCTATGAAATAATGTTACAGAATGACTTGGCTTATGTTCATCCAGTTTTTCATGTTTCGATGCTTAAAAAGTATGTAGATGACTTAACATTCAGTCTACCTATTGAGGGGTTATAAGTCGATGAAAACATTTTTTATGAAGAGGTTCCCATAGAAATTTTTGATTGCCAAGTGAAGAGGCTAAGGAACAAGAAGGTTTCCACCATAAAGGTGTTATGGATGAACCACCTTGCTAAGAGAGCGACATGGGAAGCCGAGGCCGATATGAGATTATGTTATCCTCAGTTGTTCAGTTCTTTAGGTTATATATACTCTTCCTATGTTCAATTTTGTTAATGAGACTCTAAATTTTAGTAAATTAGGCGGTTTTGGTGTTTTAAGTCCATAATTGTGTGTTTTTATACTTGCACCATATGAGTTAATATGAGTTCATGCTTTCATTCATGTTTTTATTTTTCCTTAGGATTGACATGATTTTTTTGTTGCATGAGTTGTGATGTGTATTGAGTTAATGTAAGATTGAGAAGGAAGTTCCTCAATCTCAGATACGATGCTTCAAATAAGCTTTGAGTGATGTGCATTATCAAGAGTGAGTGGTGAATTATATATTCACAAAGATTAAACTTTCAAGAATGTTGATTTTTTTAAAAAAATATCTTCATTGAATCAAATAATGTTTAGTGTTATTCGCGGATGAATATTCCTAAAGGGGGGATGATGTTACATTACAGAAATTGTACATGTCTATTGAAGAGCCTATTAGGTTTTAAGAATACTTCATCGGGTAGATAGTTATCCAATGCTCTATATTAAGTAATATAGGTTATATTAGAAAATATTATCTATGTGTGTTAGCCAATGTCTACACAAGTAAATTAATAATATACGTCGATGTCAAATACTCCATTCCAAGCTTGTTTAGAAATTGTACCTTCAATGAAGAACCTTAAATTAAAATAAGTATATTCTTTATATATACTCATTAGGTACTAGGCATCCATGTTTCAAGCCTAGGTACCATAGGACATGATCACTTAAAATGATCATGTAGATTAAGTAGTTCCCCAAGGACATAGTGAGGATCCTTCGTCAATAAGTGAACGCTCCAATTGAACTTTATAGAGTGTTTAGTTAGGAAATTGCACGGATACACATGTGTAACCGGTCGAGAGACCAAGCTAAGCGATTCAGTTAGAAAAGTAAGGGGACATGCGCGCGTCCGCGTCAAAAACCGTGGGGCCAAGCTCCTTAACAGGTCCTAGGCTATAATTAACTTACCTAACTAGCTAACTAACCTAGGACTAATAAAAAATAACTAACTATTAGACCCGAGAACCTAAGACCTAACCGTGTGACACTAAGCCGAGTAACTAACTAAAGAAACATCATAGTACCAAACCTCGGATGGCCCACAGGGTTAGTTATCTTCCTAAAAACTGGGGCGTACATTAGTAACTAACCTAGGTTACTTGATTCACTAAATTATAAATTTAATAAATTAATTTAAATGGTAAAAATTTAAATTCTTAAGCAATTTACAGATTTCAGTTAAGTCAAATGTTCTCCTAATTTTAGGCAATTTTGGAGGGGCGTTTTTGTAATTAGCTAATTGAGTTATTTAACTAAGTTAATTTGTCTCATTTGAATTAGTTAATTTAATCTCCTAAATTTATATACTCACGTTATTCATTAGTAAACCCTAAGACTAAAAACAAGTGAACAACGAAAGAAAAACCCTAGGCGATTTCAAGCAAATTTTCAAGGTTTACATTGAAAGTGCAAGGTGATCATCGTAGATTATATTCTACAATAACTTATGGATTTTATCTCTTGGATTCCTTTACCAAAGTGGCTTTTCAAACGTTTTCAAATCAAGAATATCGAAACTAGGGTAGTTCCCAATGAATCGTATGTTCATCTCCCTAGTTCTTCGATTCCCAATTCTTGTAGTATGTCTAATGTAAATCTAGAGAATGTTGTGGTATGTGATGCTAACTTATCATTATCCTTATGTTTTTGTAATTTATAATGTCAACTGAAATCTACATGTTAGATCCATATACAGAGGGTATTATTCACATGAGATGAGAAATGTTGTAATGCCTACTTGTGTTTGAGAACATGAAATTGTGATAAGTTGTTGATTTAATTGTTTCATAGGATAATCAAAGGTTAAAAGTTAGCTTGTTCAACATGATTGATTACTATATTATATTTATTAAGTACTTGACACGGCTATTGATAATATTATGATAAGTATCAAGTTAAAGTTTGAATTATGCCAACAAATTGGCTAGCAAAACTATGTATTATTTCCAAAAATATGAACTCATAACATAAGGAGTGTCAACCATTGGGAAAAATCCCAACATACTGAAATACCGTGGTTTCACCGTATTATTAATACTTTTTCCTTATGTTTAGTGTGTCGAAAAGCCTTTTTGTGCTAATTTTTTCTCTCTGTTTTGCAGGAAATCTGTCGAAAGATGAATGCGGAGATTTTGAGCAAAGAAATGCAGGAGAGACCACCTACGAAGCTTATGACGGCCAGTCGTGCTTGTGACCGTCCGTAGGTGGCAGCGTAGTGCAGCTGCTGAAGGAAGATTGGGAAGTCTGACCAAGTGTGGGGTTACGAAGCTTGCGACGGTCCGTCGTGTCTATGACGGTCTATTCTGCAGGTTCGTCATGAAGTTCAGAGAAGTAATCCAAGTACCCATATTCCAAGAGTTGAAGTGTTTTGGAACGAAGACCCTCGACGGACCGTTGCGCCTATGACTGTCCGTCATAATTGTCATCGAGGGTAATGAAGAGAGCAGCAGAAGAAATTGCATGTGTATGGGATGATATAGTACATGATGGTCCGTCGTGACAAGGACGATCTGTCGCGAGGTCCGTCGACCCACCCGCGTTTTGACATGTTTCCAGCAAATAGTGTCATTGTTTAATTAAGTTTTTTATTTTTTATATATAGTTCGAAAAACCTCTTTTTTGAGGTTAGACTCTGTTAGGTTAGACTCTTAGATTGTTAGACATTGTATTAGTAAACATCATATTATTAGACTCTGGATTATTGATCATTGATTACTTTCAGATTCTTGCAAGTGACTTTTGGTGATTGATCAAGCAAATTTTTCGATTTTAATCTTTCTCATTGAAGTAAGTACATGAATTCTTATATAATATATTTGAATATTGTGATTATGACTATGGGTAACTAAACTCCATAACTAGTGTTGTGGGAACCATAGGAAGATAATTACATAAAACCTAACTAAAATAACAATTCTAGAATAGTGTCTTGCAGGTATTAATAATTCTTTCTCAAAGAAGTCTTTTTAACGTATGTCCCACGTTAGAACTCGCCTTATTGTTACTTTCGGACCAAGGAGGTAGATAATAGGAAAAGAATTATTAACATAGATTTAGTGTATACTATCTAATAGGCTAGTATTGATTGGTACGAGGTAATAACTTAGTCAAATATCGAATACGATACTTAATATGAGTTAAAGATAAGGGTTAGGAAAGCAACACTGTAGCCGGACCAAGGTGCAGAGTGAGATTTTCTAGATGCTGGACCAAGGATTTAGAAATACATAACTTGTCACTTTGCATGCAAGATACTATGAAAGAATTGTTATAGTTAGAATTATCAGGTTATGAACCTGTGGGGAACACGTAAACCCTAGTTACTTTGATTAATTGATTAAACTCCAACATTCAAAGCTGTTAAATATCTCTTTCAATTTCGTTAGTTATTTTCCCTCATTTAGAACTAGAAACCCCACTCTTCTATTTTTGTTACTTTCTAAGGAAGTCATTGACCAAACAATAGTAATAACCGGTTGAAGTTAAGTCCACACTATTTTTCTCGTGGGAATGATCCCAACCTCACTAATTTGGGTATTTACTTGACACGACCGCTTTACTTCTTATTTGAGAAGTAAGTTTGAGGGTATCAAATTTTGGTGCCGCTGCCGGGGATTATAGCTTTTAGATTAACTTGAACTTATTACTATAGTTTAGTTGATATTTTTTTGATTTTATGTTGTTTTATTGTTTTTGATTTTTTTTTTCCAGAACTATTCTCCTTGTATGCCAAATACACGGAGAGGAAGAGAACCATTGTTTCCCTACGATCACGAGTAAGAGTGTACACTGCGCATTATGAATCAAAACTTGGGAATAAATGATGAAGATAAGAACTAGAACATCACAGCTCCGGTTGATGTTCATGGTCTGATTTTACCCGATGCTCCGGGTGAAAACCAACAGAAGGGACAAAATCTCGTTCCACAGCCCCAAGTATACTATAGAGGCTATAATAACATAGCTGATTCGGATGGGCCACTGGTTTTGCCTCCTCTACCCACAGGGCACACTTTTGTGGTAAGTAGTAGCCTTATGCAAATGCTCACTTCCAGAGGTTTTTTTTCAGGGATACCTTCTGAGGATCCACATGCCCATATAGTTAAGGTAAGGGCAGTGTGTAAAAGCTATGTAGGGAGGCCTGATTTGGATTTGGATGTAATAGGTCTCAGAGTGTTTCCTTTTCACTGATGGGAGAGGCTGCTATGTGGTTCACTGAGCTCCCATACAACTCAATCTTCACTTTGAACCAACTAAGGGATGTCTTCTTAGCATGCTACTATCCGGTCTCAATGAAACTAAACCACAAAGACAGAGTGAACAACTTTGTGGCACTACCAGGAGAGTCAGTTAGTAGTTCTTGGGATCGATTCACCTCATTATTGAGAAGTGTTCCAAATCACCGTATAGATGATGATTCATTGAAGGAATACTTCTATCGGGGACAAGATGATAATAATAAAGTGGTATTGGACACTATAGCCGGTGGATCTTATTGGGAGTGTCCTTATGCTGAGCTTGCTGAAAATTAGAGAAAATCTCCTGGAATAACAAAGCTTGGAGTACTAGGAAGTCTGATACAGGTAGAAACACCTTTGCAGTGCAGTCCAGTCACTACCCAGCCACTGATGAGATTCGTGAAGAAATGGCTCAGATGAGAACTGAGCTTGGGTTGGTACTAAAACATGTCACTGGGGTGCAGAAAAGATAAATGCAGTCAACTACTTGGCTAAACCACCACCTCCTAATGATGAATGCTATTATGCGGAGGACACTTATGCAGTAAATGAGCAGATGGGGGGTTTCCGACTAAGCCCCCAAGGCTCAAATAAGGATAATTGGCACCAAGGTCGGAACTAAGGTAACTACGATCTTGAGGGTCATTATGTCCGAGATGGAAACTACAACCGCGACAACAACTTTGACAGGGGTAACTATGCTAATAGAAATGACAGGAATGGGCCCTTGTCCCTCCTCAAAATCGTGAAATTACTCCTAGGGATGGTGGAGATAGTATGGCGCGAGTTGAGGATATGTTACACAAAATGATGAGGAGGTTCGATGCTAGTGATGAGCACATTAAAGAGTTAAGGGGTGATTTAGCTAATATTGGGCAAAAAGTTGATACACATGTAATTTTGATTAAACAGATCCAATTGCAAATGGCCCAATTATCTGTGACAGTGAACACAAGGCAACCGGGCACTCTTCAAAGCAACACTGTCCAAAATCCAAAGAATGATGTGCACTGTATGGCAATCACTACTCGGGGTGGTAAGCAAACCATTGACCTACCTATGCCATCTTCTGAGGAAAATGTGAGAAAGGATAATGATAATGTGGTAAAAGGTAGTGGTGAAGCAGAGGAAAGTAATGGAAAAGATGCAGAAGTACCTATCAAGGTAATTCCCATGCCTAGGACACCACTACCCTTCCCTCAGAGATTAGTGAAAAAGACCGAGGATGGTAAATATCGGCGTTTCATAACAATGTTGAAGCAAATTTCTATCAATGTCCCTTTGGTAGAAGCTCTAGAACAAAAGCCCGGTTATGCCAAATTTATGAAAGATCTGGTCAGCAAGAAAAGATCGGTCACTTTCGAGGATGATGATAGACTGCAGCATTGTAGTGCTATTGCTACAAGATCCCTCGTACAAAAGAAAGAAGATCCTGGTGCATTCACTATTCCTTGTACAGTTGTGTAATTACATTTTGCGAAAGCATTTTTTGATCTGGGGGCAAGAATAAAATCTCATGCCCCTCTCGATTTACAAGAAATTGGGTTTGGGAGATCCAAAACCCAGTGAGATGCGGCTACTGATGGATGATCGGACAGTGAAACAGCCTATAGGGATACTCCATGATGTTCTAGTGAAAGTGGAGTCATTCATCTTTCCTGCTGATTTTGTTATTCTTGATTGTGAGATCGATTTTGAAGTGCCGATTATTCTTGGGAGGCCATTACTTGCAACAGGTAGAGCATTAGTTGATATGGAGAAGGGACAGATGACATTTCGGATGAATAATGAAAAAGCGACCTTTAACTTTTGTAGGACCATGAGGCAGAGTGGTGAGCTCCAATCGGTATATGCCATATCCCACAAAGAAAAGATGAAGAAGGAGAATGAACAGAAAATGCAAAACAAGAGTTTATGGTTGGGGATTAGGTGCTTGTAGATAGTTCTTGGTCGCCTTGTCTTCCGGGCAAGCTCAAGTCCAAATGGACTGGCCCTTACTTGATTACCCAAGTAATCCCTCAATGAGCAGTTGAGTTAAAAGCCAAGGAGGAAGTGCGGTTTAAGAAGAATAGAGATAAAATAAAACTCTATTTTGGGCATAAAGCATCGGGGAATGAAGTGATAGAGGTATACCATCTTGATGAAGTCTGAGTAATAAAGTGCCCCCAGTCGCGCCGCGACATCAAATCAGGCGCTTGTTGGGAGGAAACCCAATACTCATAGTCTTTTTAGTAATGGTAGCATTTTTGTACTTATGGGTTTTTAAATTTGCAGGCACATCACCAGGAAATTCTGCAGAAAGTTACTCTGCAGCAGTCACTGACGGACACATCGATGGACCGTTGCGCCTGCGACGGACCGTCGTATGCCTCCGCCGTACTAGGTACGTCTTTCTGTTATTTTCCAACTAGGGCACACAAGACGGAACCTACGACGGGTCATCACAACTGCGACAGACCATCGTCGGGGAATCGTCGCGTGATTAATTAGTCGTACTCGACCCGACCCGGCATGAGTCTTTTTCAAAATCAGACCGTTTAAACCCCCCCAAGCCCTCATTTCACCCTATTCCTTCATTTTTCCTCCCATTTCCATCTCTTTTCAACTTCCACATTCTCTCCCTCGATCATTGCTCCCCCAAAATTATCCAAAGCCCTAAAAGTGATAATCTACTAGTCGGAGTTGCTGTTGTGGGTGTCTTCTTGGTCACCGAGTACTTGCCCATCTTGTCTTTCTCCAATTCTAATGTATGTGTCTCTAATTTCTACTCATTTATCTTGCATTTTTGTTTATTAGTTAGTATTAGCTTAGTTCTTCATCATATGTTCGTTTAATTATAAGATTCTGTCTAACCTAGGTTAAAAATGTTCAAAATTTCCGTGTTTAAAACCCTAGACATAGGTGCTTTTGCATTACAAGTTTCCTGGGTAGTTGGGTTAGACAAATGTAGCTCCAAAACACTAAAAGTTTGACCAGGGTTCATCGGGGATGCATGGGGTATCCCCTGTTCTTTCTCTGATATACAGATCGAGACCCCGACGAAAGACCGTCGTATCCATGACGGACCGTCGTAGGGTTCGTTCCAAAAGCCCTAGCACCCTTTTCCAACGGACACATGTGACGGATCGTCGTCTTCACGACGGTCCATCCTGCACATCCGTTATGGTTGTCAGAGACCCTGTTTCTAAGGGTCTCCCACTTTTTCTAAGCGTCCTTCAACGGACACATGTGACGGACCGTCATACCCACGACGGTCCGTCCTGAATGACGGTTAGAGACCCCTCTCCTAAGGGTCACCATATTTTTTTAAGTGACCTACGATGGACACCTACGACGGACCGTCGTACCTATGACGGTCCGTCCTGCACATACCGTCGTACTAGTAAGAAACTCTCCTTCAGGGTTCTCCATATATACGTAGTTTAAGTAAAAAACGACGGACCCCATGACGGTCCGTCATAGTCACGACGAGATGTCACCAGGCCCGTCGTGTGTCCCTGTTATCATAGTAATGACATACTATTTTAATTCTTTTTGTGGTTTTGCTTGTCATGTTTGCCACTTCTCATACTAATATTGATCCTTTACAGGTAATATCTACTATGGCACCCAAGAAAGAGTGAATCTACGCACGCGGGTGATCGAAGTCTGTCTCCCCGTCTGCCCGCATGGTCATTGGCTCGGATGTGAGTGTGACCCCGAGTATGTGCCCCCAGGTACTTCCACCCCTTCTCGTGTTGCACGTGCTCCTAGAGCCACACCCAAAAAGGTGGCGTCCGGCGTAGTCACTGCCTTCCAGTCTGATGAGGAGTGCACACTGACCGGCACACCCTCTAGGTCAGCCACAAATAAAGAAGGAGAGTCTGGCTCCTTAGGAATATCGTGGTCCGAGGAAGCCTCTGGCTCTGCTGAGGTTCCCGCACCCGCCACCGCTTCAGCGTCGGCCTCATCTGATGAGGCTGACAGTTCGGAATCCACATCAGGTTCACCAGCTCAGGCCCCCACCCAAGCCACTGACCAGCCCAACCGGTGGTGTGTCGACGGGAAATTTCAACTCTACTTCGATGCCAAATTCTTGACTGATAAAGGAGCGATGACTCGAACACACACCTTGGAGCGGCGGGTCCTTATAGGGAGTCTCCCAACGATGCCTGGGATCCACAATCTCTTCACTTGGCATCACTTAGAGTAAACAGCACGTCCGTTGGGACGTTACAGTGAAGAAATGGTCCGAGATTTCTACACATCATACGTAGCGACTCTCCAATCAAAGATAGATAGGCGGGCTGCCCATGCTAAACAGAACCCACTGGAGCAGGTCCGAGTACGGGGCGTACAGGTTGACGTTTCCTTGCCTGTCATCCGCCGGTTTCTATACGGCGAGGGTGTTGATGCTACTCGGACCCCTCTCACTGCCAAGTTTGACTACTGCTGGCAGATACATAAAGATGGCCAGTTTCCTGCGCGAGCCATCACTGAGAGAGACCACCAAGAGGTGGATGCCCCTGCACCTGTCAGTTTATGGAGAGGGTGCCGACTGGGTAACTAAGCCAAAGGGGGCCATCAAGAAGGCCAACCTCACTTTCACGGCGAAGTTCTTGTGGCTGATTGTCCATCACTACCTTTCTCCCACAACTGCTGATAATATCGTTACATGGGATCGAGTAGTGTTGATGGCGGCGATGATAGCCGGGTTCGAGGTGGTCATCGCGTGACTTCTACAGGCAGTCATGCACAAGAGGGCTTTCAAGGTCACTACTAATTAACCTTTCCCGTGCATGATCTTTGCTATGTGCAGGTCCGCAGGTGTGCCTATATGGCACGTAGATCAGCTCAAGACCCCGCAGGGCACTATTGACGTCGGCCTCATCAAAGACGAGGCAAATGAGTTGGCTCCACGCAGAGGGCCCCGTATAGAGCTGCCGCCACTTGCTCATGATCTTACTGATACGGTAGCCCAGGCCCGCACGGCTACATAGGCGGCATCCACTGTCACTACCCCGGTCAAGTCTATCCCGTGTAGTAGCACTGCCCCGAGCTACTCTCGCACTGCCCCTCTACCGGCATTGATCCCGTTTGCTAGGGTCCAAAAATTAGAGGCGCAAATGGCTACACTTGTGCATCATATCCAGCCATGGATGCAGAAGTCTATTACTAAGTCAGAAAAGCGCCTAGAGCGGAAAATGGTCCAGTATACAGAGCGGAAGATCGCTGAGGTTCACCTGCTCTTGGACGCCTTTGATTTGAGGGCTCTAGCCCAAGTAGCCCCTCCAGTGGATGTGTCGACTCTTCAGGCTGCAATTGACAGTCTTCGTGCAGATACCAACACGATCTTAGAGGCTAGGGTGCCGGAGTCTGAGGCCTCTTCTGTCGAGCCTGCTGAGGACACAGTGCTGGCGGCCCTCTTTGCGACTTCAGAGAATCCACCACCTCCCCCTTGAGAGAATGCGAAGAGGCGTAGGTGTCGAGCAGAGGACGAGGCGCGAACACGGAAGAAGGAGCGTCGAGACATGGAGGCTGCGAGGAGAGCCTCACTTGCTGTGGAGAGGCACACCAGATGAGAGCATCAGAGTTAGCGGCTGGGGCGTCTAGCTCCCGAACTGTGGAGATAGCAAAAGGCTCTACTGATATTGCGGTTGTTGCTGAGGACACCACTGATTGTGTCCTAATTGCAGAGTATGTGGGTTCCGAGAAACTGGACCCACCAGCTTGCTGATCGATGGCGCTTTGCGCCACAGGTTTGCTTCACCTACCACTCTAGTATTCAACTTTTTATGCATTGTGGAAAATTGCATGTTTTTTTGTTGGGGATGGGGTAAATGGAAAGTGAGTGTTAGGGTGAAGTCTGAGTAGCCCAATTCACTATCCTCTTTTGGGGTTTTCTTGGCTGTGTTCTTATTCCCCAAAAGACTGATTACTTTTTTTGTTGAACCGGCATGTCAATATCTTTTGCACATACTTTAATTCAGGAGCATGATGGTTAAAATGATATCCTGATAAACTTGAAAATGATGCATGACTAGGCATAGTAACTGATAATTGTGTGGATCTAAGCATGACATAGAGTTACACCATTGCATTACCCTAAGTCTTAAATTCGAACTAGGTGTCTGATAATCTGGTAAAGTGATGAGATGTCAAGTCAGTGTGAGGAAAATTTGAATAAGTCCATTATTGGTACTGAGCTAGAACTCTCCTGGTTAGTCCTGCTAAATGTCAACTGTAATAGACAATTAGGAAAGGATCATAGGCCCTTGTTCAATGTAGCCCACTTTTAGCCTAATTAAAAGAAAACCAAATGAAATTTATCCTTCTTTGATCCAAATGATCTGAGCTTAAATATGACCTTTCTTTTTCACCCCAACTGATCTTTTCTGGGAACAATGTGTTTGCCCTGGTCCCTCCTTGGACATGTGCACCTCAGGTTATGCCAAAATCATAAGTTGAGGGTGGCTCATGCAGTAAACAACCTTCGTTATGGCCCTGACAAAAACTTTGGATATTGTGTACCTTGACTCATGGCAAAGCCATGAGTTGAGGGTGGCTAATATGAGGAATGCTCTGGAAAGTGGTGTAGAAAGAACAAAGAGAAAGAAAGAACAAAAGTAAAGTGACTCAAGAATTAGTTGAAAGAAAAGTAAAGAAAAAGAAGTATATAAAAGAAATACAAGCAAGAAAAGAAGAGAGTCACTTCCACAAATAAAGAAAGAAGAGAAAATAGCAAGGGAAAGAACATGAGAAACTGGGCGAGATAGAATGATAGAAAGTAGAAGGTTTAGCCGATATGTCAAAGAGGGCAAAAACTCACTAAAGTATACATAAATATACCCTACCTGACCCTGAGCCTATGTTACTAGCTAAAGATGTCCTATCGTATCCTAAGGGTTGTATAGCAAACTTAAGGTAGTGGAAATAAGGGCAAGCTTATGGCAATAGGTATGAATGAGTGTGACTTTTTTATGAGAGCGAGTGTTGAAAATTAATCCTTCTACTCAAACTGACATCATTGTGTGAAAAATGAGGATTTTGTTTTAAAGTGAGGACTGTAGCTGCAATACCGGAATTGTTAGCACCTCGGTGAGAAATTGAAGAGGATAGGTGTTAGTTCATTGTGAGTCTTTGTCATGTTCTGATCCCACATAATTCAAGCCTAATAGTGATAGAATGCATAGATTTGATGAGATTAATAGGGACTGATATCCAAATGATTGCGAAGGATGAAACATGATTACTATTGTACAAAGATTTTGTATTGAGTCATAGTACGTCGCTTGAGGACAAACAACAAATTTAAGTTGAGGGTGTTGATATACCGTGGTTTCACGGTATTATTAATACTTTTTCCTTAAGTTTAGTGTGTCCAAAAGCCTTTTTGTTCTAATTTTTATATAAGTTTGTCTTTGTTTTGTAGGAAATCTGTCCGATGATGAATGCGGAGATTTTGTGCGAAGAAATGCAGAAGAGACCACCTACGGAGCTTATGACGGTCCGTCGTGCTTGTGACGGTCTGTAGGTGACAGCGTAGTGCAGCTGCTAAAGAAAGATGGGATATTCTGACCAAGTGTGGGGCTACGAAGCTTGTGACGGTCCGTCCTGCAGGTTCGTCATGAAATTCAGAGAAGTAAACCCAGTACCCATATTCCAAGAGTTGAAGTGTTTTGGAACGAACATCCTCGACGGACCGTTGTGCCTATGACGGTCTGTCATACTTGCCGTCGAGGGTAATGAAGATAGAAGTAGAAGAAATTGCATGATTATGGGACGACATAGTCCATGACGGTTCGTCTTGACCACGACGATCCGTCGCAAGGTAGGTCGACCCAGCCGCGTTTTGGCAGATTTCGAGCAAATAGAGTCCTTGTTTAATTAAGTTTTTTATTTTTTATTAATAGTTCAAAAAACCTCATTTTTGAGGTTAGACTCTGTTAGGTTAGACTCTCAGATTGTTAGACACTGTATTAGTAAACATCATATTGTTAGACTCTGGATTATTGATCATTGATTACTCTGAGATTCTTGCAAGTGACTTTCGGTGATTAATCAAGCAAATTTTCGGATTTTACTCTTTCTCATTGATGTAAGTACATGAATTCTTATATAATATATTTGAATATTGTGATTATGACTATGGGTAACTAAACTCCATAACTAGGGTTGTGTGAACCATAGGAAAATAATGATATAAAACCTAACTAAAATAACAATTCTAGAATAGTGTCTTACATATATTAATAATTCATTCGCTTAGATGTCTTTTTAACGGATGGCAAACGTTAGAACTCACCTTAATGTTACTTGGCGGACCAAGCAGGTAGATAATAGGAAAAGAATTATTAACATAGATTTAGTGTATACCATCTAATAGGCTAGTATTGATTTGTACGAGGTAGTAACTTAGTCAAATATCGAATACGATGCTTAATATGAGGTAAAGATAAGGTTAGGAAAGCAACACACGTAGCCGGACCATGGTGCGGAATGAGATTTTCTAGATGCCGGACCAAGGATTTAGAAATATATAACTTGTCACTTTGCATGAAAGATACTAGGAAAAATTTGTTATAGTTAGAATTATCAAGTTATGAACCAGTGGGGAACACGTAAACCCTAGTTACTTTGATTAATTGATTAAACTCCAACATTCAAAGCTGTTTAGTGTCTCTTTCAATTTCGTTAGTTATTTTCACTCATTTAAAACTAGAAACCCCCCTTTTATTTTTTTTACTTTCCAAGGAAGTCATTGACCAAACAATAGTAATAACAGGTTTAAGTTTAGTTTAGACTATTTTCCTCGTGGGAACGATCCCAACCTCACTAATTGGGTAATTAACTTGCCACGACCACTTTACTTCTTTTTTGAGAAGTAAGTTTGAGCATATCACATGCCATATTTAAATGAATTTTGATCATAATATCATTGAATTAGTCTTTATAACTTTCAAACAAAATGGTAAAATACTATCAATTAACTTTGAAAAAGATGCGGTGAGTAATGAAATAACTAAAAGCATAAGTTATGAAATTGACCTAATATAGAGTGTTAAAGTATGTGAGACAAACCTCACTTACATTTAATTGATTATTTCAAACAAACTCACAAAAGAGGGTGCTAGAAACCGTGAGACCAGTCCCATTTGCACTATTATGATAATGTTAAATTTAAGTTAATATTCATCATGTATAGAAAAGGGATGACCATTAATCCATTGAGCTAAGTAACCTCATATTTGAAGCAGGCTTCCATAATTCTTCAGTAAACTCTAAAAGTTGGAAAATAAAATAAATTTGAGCTAAGCACCGATAGACCAACAATGAGCTTGTTCCAGCACATGTAAGCCTCATGAGACGAGATCAACACCCAGGTGAACCTGGGTCTTTGAAGTATCCTACTGTTTGAATTGTCATCATAAGGACTATCTAGTAGATGTCTCCACCGAAGCATGCTAGGTAGTATTCAGATTCCCTTTGGCCAGCGATACCACCTCTTTTCAGTGTGGGAAAGACACTGGATTTCATGTTTACCTAACATTATCTATGTCGTTTAAAAGCTCAAGAAAGAATTCGAATTAACTTTAGCAGTGAACCACCTATTTTTTGTGTGGGGAAGACAATAAATTTTAATTCACTTTAGCTGGTGAACCACCTCTTTTTGGCATGGGGAAGACACTGGATTTGGCTTCACCTTAAACGGTGAACAACCTCTTTTCAGTCTGTTGAAGACACTAGACTCGGTTTCACGTTAGCTGGTGAACTACCTTATTTCAATGTGGGGAAGACACTATATATCATCTTAGCTCACGTGATTTATTAGTTAATGCTAAAGATTTCTGTAAGAAATTAATGAATAATAAAAGTAGCATGTTAAAACTAAAAAAACAAATCAAAGAAGAAGAATGTAAGTTTAGAGTGAAGTAAGTAAGAAATGTTTAAGATTATCAACCATCACAATTTGATAAGAATGTAGTCTTAACAGTTATTGGTTTATGTGTATATTAGAGTATTAATATATGCCCCAAGATCTATATATTATTCAATTAATCAAAGAATGGGCATAGCAAATAAAGATTACTTTATAAATACATTCTTGCCCAATTTAAAAATAATGAAAAGAATAACTCATTAGTAGGGTAGCCTAATCATTTCTTTATTTTTTTTGGATTACTTACTCGATTCATTTTAGGTATAAGACTATAATAAATCATTGCACTTGTAAGTAAAGCATACGATCAAAAGAGATCATTCAACTACACAACAAGAATATTAAAAGAATGAAAAGTGAGCTCTCGTCCTAAGGGAGCAAGATTATTAAGTTTTTTTTGAGTTGTTTTAAAATTATGTTCATGATTCCACGCTCTTACATTCATATACAAAATGAGTTGTGTGCTTTAAATGAATAGAAACATGTCATATCCATACAATGATTTACGAATAACAAATTAGGAAAGTGTAGTGAAGTACTTTCCAGAAAAGACATGCTTATTTAAGAAGAGCATTCCTTGATCATGCATAGTCCTTATTTTTGTATGTGCATACACCCATACTTATTAAAAGTGTGTAATAACCCCTATACTATTACTCTTTTACTAGGTGCACGGTCTTTAGAAGATTGAATATTCGACGATGTAGTTTGGATTAGCGATCTCCAGACTTTTGTAGGTCCTCTTGAGTTCGAGGATGCTACACTTTTATGATTCTAGATTTAGTACATTAGACATAGCTCGTGGATTTAGTCCCTAAAATTTCATTTCAAACATTCGTTCAAGTGTTTGTAATAAGGAAGATTTCACAAACTATTATTATTATTATGATTCTTTATTTTAGTTGTTTAATGTATTGATATGGTTGCTTAGTTTGAGATATATTAGTATTTCACTCTTACGCATTTATATGAAATCCATGTACAATTAAATAAGTATTAAAAAATTTTAAATTTTCCACAACTTTAACTGTATGATTGTGTAGAAAGCTAAGAAGAGGCTTGTATGCGACCTGAGAGAGGTTAACGACGCCCGTGTCATCCTTGGTCTAGATTTCGGGTGTGACAAAATCAACCTAAACCCTAACCCTAACCTTAACCTTAATCCTAACCCTAACCCTAAACCATTAACCCAAAATCAAAGGATAAAAATAATAAAACCCAAATATTACGCACCAAACCATAGATTTTAAACCGAAATCCTAAACCTGGAAACGTAAAACATAAAAAAACCCTAAACCCTAACTCTAACCCTATCCATAACCGTAACAGTAACACTAACCTTATCCTTAACCTACACCCAAAACCCAAAGTCAAAAACACCAAAACCCTAACATTAATCACTAAACCATAGATATTATAACGCAAATAACCCCAAACCCTAATACATAAAAAACAACCTAAAACATAACCCTATCCCTAACCCTAATATTAGCCCTAACACTACCCTACAATCAAATCTAAACCCAAATCCCAAAATGAAAAACACAAATATAAACACTAAGCAACAGATTTTAAACCTCAAATGCTAACCCTGAATCACAAAACCTAAAAAAACCTGCACCATAACCCTAATCCTAACCCTAACCTTTACCATATACCCTAAACCCTACACATTAGACACAAAAACATAGATATTCAACAGAAAATCCTTAACCTCTAACATAAAACATAAAAAAAACTAAGAACTAACCCTAACAAAAACTGTAAACATAACCCTGTCCTTAACCCTAACCCTAAACCCTATACCCCAAACTCAAAGCAAAGAATATAGAAACCCTAACATTGAACACTAAACCATATATTTTTTTAAAAAATCCTAAACCCTAAAACCTATAACGTAAAAATACCTCTAAACCCTAACCATAACACTATCCCCAAACCTAACACTATCCCTAACCCTAACCCTTACCCTAAACCCATCCTTAACCCTAACCCTAATCCCTAAACCCCAAACCAAAAGCAAAAAAATACCATAACCCAAACATTCAACAATAAACCATAGATATCACAACTCAAATCCTTAAACCCTAAAACCTAAAAAAAACATAAACCCTAACCCTACCATAAACCCTAAACCCCAAGCTAAAAATACCAAAACCCAAACATTAAACGTTAAACCATTGATATTAAACCAGAAATCCTAAACCTTAAACACAATAAACAAAAAAAAAAACTAATCCCAACAATAACTCTAAACTATAAACCCAAAACCCTTAGCCAAAAACATCAAAACCCAAACTTTAAATACTAAACAATAGATTTTACACCTCAAATTCTATACAATAAACCATAAAACCTAAAAAACAACCTACACCCTAACACTAATCCTTACCCTAACCTTAACCCAAAACCCTACACCATATGTAAAAAAATCCTATTTACAAAATACAAATATTAAAATGTTAAACACAAAACCATAGATTTTACATCTCAAATCCTAAACCACAAACCCTTAAACCTAAAAAACCTAAACCCTAACCCTAACCCTTATCCAAAAAATAACCCTACCCTTAACGCTAAACCATTAACACGAAACCCCAATCCTGAAGTACCGAAATCAAAACATTAAACACTAAACCAAAGATTTTAAACCAAAAATAAAAACAACAAAACCTAAAAACAAAAAAAAACCCTAATTTAGAAACTTAAGGATACTTTAGTAATTGCCCTAGGAAACTTAATTAATTAATTTAGAAACTTAATTAATAAATTTAA
Organism: Solanum corneliomulleri; assembly: GCA_027704805.1. Taxonomy (NCBI): domain Eukaryota; kingdom Viridiplantae; phylum Streptophyta; class Magnoliopsida; order Solanales; family Solanaceae; genus Solanum; species Solanum corneliomulleri. The sequence continues at coordinate 17,272,607 of JAKWIY010003060.1, read as the reverse complement.
AGCGGAAACACCAAAATAGCAAAAAAAATTCCTGATTTTGGTTAAGAAAAGAATGGGAAAACCTAGTGCCTAACCTAGGATGGTCCTTAAGGGTTGATTATACTTCCAATGTCTAAGGGGTACTTTAGTACTTACCATAGGTCCCTAAACATAAAAAAATAGTATTTTATTAATTAATATAAAGTAAAAATTTTGACCAAAACAATAGTCAACACAAATTTCTCCTATGTTAAGTAAACTTAGGAGGACATTTTTGAAATTGGTTAAATATTTTATTAAATTAACTTTTTAACCATAATTTTTATAATTCAATATGAGTCCCTCAACCTAAAATTAATGATCAAAACATTGAGAGTCACGATGCTTAGGTAGTAGCTGACAAACCACAAAAAAATGTACAACGCTAAAGAGTTCTTAGGCGAATTCAAGGTTTTCATCAAGCTTTCGTTCAAGGTGATCTTACTAAATTAAATTGTAAATAAGGTATGTGTGTTTATCCTACACTTTTTTCACAAAGAGAACATTCTTACCAACGATTCAAAGATCTTTAAAACTAGGGTTGTCACGTGTTCTCATCGAACTCCTTTGTTTCTAGTAAACTTTATGATTCCATGTTGAATAGGTTAGAAATCATGTATGTGGTGCTGGATGATCTTATGTGTAATGTTATTTAATTATGAAAGTCGATTAACTTATGAAGTTTTGATCGTATAAAGTTAAGTGCTTAAAACATGATTAAGGCCGTTTTTGGCAAACGTATTTATGATATATTCATATTCTGTTTCGAATTGATTCTTTATGATAGATGGTTGTTCACTCATCTTGAACTTTTAATATAATGTAAAAAGTTAATAATCATATGAAGTCTTGTATACTTCATACGTTTAAAAGTTTTGAATTTTTTGCAGTTTTAACTAGATGAATTTTATATATGCAAGATGACGCCTTTCTGCGACCTCTGATAGGTCAACAACGCGGGTGGCGGTCCAGAATCAAGAATTCGGGTCATTACATTACAGGGCAGGCTTGGACACTATTCAGCACACATACAATAATTGACACTTTGCCCCACATATGGAGATCTTTTGCAGCAACGGTGGGAATAAAACCAGACCTCAAATCTCTTACTCATTTTCTAATGAAATGGTGTACAACGAAACATAAAAATGCAACACATAGGCTGCTTCTTAAAGCTACACCAATTCTGATCTGCTAGAATCTATGGAAGAACAAGTGTGCTAGGTAACATAGGGGAAACAATGCCGCAGCAGTAGAGTAAAGTATGCTATATACAAATAAACCTACAGGCTCATGCAAACAACTTCATCAAATTGATTTCAAATTTGAGGGATTTAATTCGAATGGGAGAGAATTGCATTCATGAAACCAAGGTGTTGGTAGTGAGCTGGAAAAAACCACTGGAAAAATAGGTGAAACTCAACTGTTATGGCAGTGCGTTGAGTATCCCCTGGAAGAATAGGACCAGGGGGAATTATACGAAATAGGGAAGGAGAAATGGTGGTAGCAATTGCAAGATCACTAACAGAAGGAACTAACAATCAAATGGAATTGGATGGAGCTATATTTTGCATGATTTGGGCACTTGAATTGGGACATAGAAACTTATTATTGGAACTCGACTCACACTTAAAACTTGATTGGATCATGTCCAAAAAAAAAACCACCATGGAACATACATACTGTCACGACCCAAATCGAGCCGCGAGTGGCACCCACACTTATCCTACTATGTGAGCGAACCAACCAATCTAAACCCCAACATTTCAAGACAATATAAACAGAATAAAATGCGGAAGACTTAAAACTCATTAATGAAAATAGATTAATACTTCTAAAAACTCAAATACTTATTATTCCCAAAATCTGGAAGTCATCATCACAAGAACATCTATCCTCAAATTACTAAAGCTAAGAGTATCTAGAAGGCTAAAATAAATAAAAATCTAGTCCATGCCGGAACTTCAAGGCATCAAGACATGAAGAAGGAGATCCAGCCCAAGCTATAAGCATTAGCTCACCCTGAAATCTGGTGTAATGAAGACTGGCTAGAGTTGCGGTTGAGTTGAAGACGACGGTACGTTTGCTGCACTCCACAAATAACAAAGAAAGAAACATACAAGTAGGGGTCAGTGCAAAACACAAGTACTGAGTAGGTATCATCGGCCAACTCAAAATAGAAAATAGTATATATCAGATGATATCATAAATCAACTACAATACTCAACATGTAGCAACAACAAGTACTATAATAATTAATAAGTACGCCAAGTACACCCATGAGGACTCAAGCCTCAATACCATACTCATTTGGGAAAAAGGTTCATTAAATTGAGTATATTAACATATTTCAAGATTCATTCTCTTAACTATCCTGGTGTCGGAACATGACACTCCGATCCTCATCATACTATCCTGGTGTTGGAATGTGACACTGCGATCCTCATCATACTATCCTTGTGTCGGAACGTGACACTCCGATCCTCATCATACTATCCTGGTGCCGGAACGTGACACCCGATCCATATACTATCCTGGTGTCAGAACGTGACACTCCGATCCATATTCTATCCTGGTGCCAGAACGTGACACCTGATCCATATTCTATCCTGGTGCCGGAACGTGACACTCCGATCCATATACTATCCTTGTGCCGGAACGTGACACTCCGATCCATATACTATCCTGGTGCCGGAACGTGACACTCCGATCCTCATCATACTATCCTGGTGTCAGAACGTGACACCCGATTCACTAACCTCATTCTTTTAGTTCATCAAGCCTTCTTTTATACTAAGGCATCATTATTAACAAAGAGGTTTTTCAAGATTTAGGATTCAATAGCTTCATCATGCTTATTTCATCACAATTATATAATCACATCATGCAAGCATACAATTAAGCATATAGAAGGGTTTACAATACTACCCAATACATATCATTCGCTATTAAGAGTTTACTATGAAATAGCATAAACCATAACCTACCTCTACCGAAGAATTGTGATCAAACAATCTACTTTTCCAATGCTTTGCTTTCCTCTTTGTTTCTCCTCTCTCTCGTTCTTTCGTTCTCCCTCTCCTATTTTTCTTATTCAAACCCTTTTTCTTTTACCCTAATTTTCATATAATTAAATATAAAAGATGATAAAAATAACCCACTAATTATTTCAAGGTTATCTCCTTTAACCCCAAAGCAATTGAATTATTCACATTAACCCATTAACTTTATAATTATAAGCATGAATAGTCCAAAACGCCCCTTTAAAAACTTTAATAGAAATCCGACCCAGTCTGGGTTACGCAACCTGTGAGGTCCGTCATGGCTGTGACGGTCTGTCCTACAGGTCCGTCACAAAGTTCAGAGAGTTAATTCTGTGGAAAGACTTGTGACGGTCCGTCGTGCCTGCGACGGTCCGTCCTGCCATTCCGTCACGATGTTCAGAGAGTCGATTTCAGTACCCTAAATTTCAGAATTCTAAGTGTTTTGGAACGAGACCCCCTCGACGGTCCCTCGTGCCCATGACGGTCCGTCGTGGGATCCGTCGACCAAGATAGTTTTTCCAGAAATAAAATATGCTGCTCAAAACGACTAAACAGTTCGCTACAATAGATACCAATATACCCATCGTTCGTCCTCGAACGATCACAAGAAGAAAAACAAGGGCGAGAAGGAGTACCTGAATCTGTAAACAGGTGTGGGTATCTTTCTTGCATATAAGCCTCCTTCTCCCAAGTGGATTCTTCCACTGGTCGATTCTTCCATTGAACTTTGATGGATGCAATCTCCCTTGAACTCAGCTTGCGGACTTCTCTATCTAAAATAGAACCAGGCTCCTCCTCATAAGACAAATTCTCATCAAGCAGAACTGAATCCCAACGAATAATGTAGTTTCCATCCCCATGGTATCTTTTCAACATAGACACATGAAATACCGGATGCACTCCTGACAGTCGTGGAGGTCAGGCCAATTCATATGCTACCTCCCCCATGCGCTTTAAAACTTCAAAGGGACCAATATACCTCGGACTAACCTTACCTCGCTTACCAAACCGCATCACCCCTTTCATGGGCGAAACCTTCAGCAAGACTTGCTCACCCTCCATAAACTCCAAATCTCTAACCTTTCGATCTGCATATTCTTTTTGTCTACTTTGAACCGCTAAAAGCTTTTCTTGAATGCATTTCACATTATCTAACTATTCCTTCAGATGGTCAGTACCCCAAGGTCTAACCTCAAATGCATCAAACCAACCAATGGGAGACCTACATCTCCTCCCATACAGTGCCTCAAATGGGGCCATACCAATATTTGAGTGATAGCTATTATTGTACGAGAATTCTGCTAAGCGTAAGAAGTTATCCCAACGACCACAAAATTCTATCACACATGCACGAAGCATATCCTCCAACGCTTTAATCGTTCGCTCCGACTGACCATTGGTCTGAGAATGGAACGCAGTACTAAGGTCCAACCTAGTACCCAATTCAGCATGCAATGTTCTCCAAAACATAAAGTAAATTGCGTACCTCTATCTGATATGATGGAGTGTGGAACCCCATGCAATCGAACAACTTCCGAGATGTAAATCTTTGCTAACTTCTCCGCATTGTAAGTCACCTTGACCGGAATGAAGTGAGCAGACTTAGTTAACCTATCAACTATTACCCAAATGGATTCATACTTACCCATTGTCTTGGGAAGACCAACTACGAAATCCATTGCATTTCTTTCCCACTTCCATTCAGGAATGGGCATTCTCTGAAGTGTTCCTCCGGGCCTCTGGTGTTCATATTTTATTTGCTGACAATTTGGACATTTGGCAATAAAATCAACAATGTCACGCTTCATTCTACTCCACCAAAAGTGTTGCTTTAGGTCACGATACATCTTGGTTGCACTAGGATGTATAGAATACCTTGAACAATGAGCCTCTGTAAGAATCATGTGGATCAAATCATCGACGCGGGGTACACATACCCTTCCCTTAATTCTCAAAACACCTTCCTCATTGATGCTTGCTTCTTTAGCCTCTCCACGCAATACCTTATCTCGAATCCAAATCAGTTCCTCATCAGTAAACTGCTTTCCCTTAATCTTGTCAAGAAAAGAAGATCTTGCCTCCATACAAGCCAACAATCCTCCCTTCTCATTTACCTCTATCCTCATAAAGTCGTTAGCCAGTGTCTGAACCTCTCTAGTCAATGGACATCTAGAAACTTGCAAGTGAGCTAGACTTCCCATGCTTCCTGCCTTTCTACTTAAGGCGTCTGCCACAACATTAGCTTTTCCCGGATGATACAAGATAGTGATATCGTAGTCCTTTAGTAGTTCCATCCATCTCCTCTGTCTCAAATTCAAATCTTTCTGAGTAAAGACATACTGTAGGCTACGATGATCCGTGTATACTTCACACTTAACCCCATATAGATAGTGTCTCCATTGCTTTAATGCAAACACTACCGCAGCCAACTCCAAATCATGGGTCGGATAGTTACGTTCATGCACTTTTAGTTGCCTCGAAGCATAAGCAATTACATTCTTCTCTTGCATTAGCACTGCACCCAAACCTGAATAGGATGCATCACAATAGACAATGAAATTCTTGCCTTCTACTGGGAGGGTAAGGATTGGCGCAGTAGTCAACAAGGCCTTGAGCTTCTGAAAGCTTTGTTCACACTCGTCCGACCATACAAATGGGACACTTTGATTAGTCAAGTTTGTCAATTGGGAAGCAATACAGAAAAATCCCTTGATAAATCGACGGTAGTAGCTAGCTAAACCAACAAAGCTCCTAACCTCTGTAACATTAGTAGGTCTCTCCCAATTCTTCACTGCTTCAATCTTAGATGGATCCACCATCACTCCATCCTTAGAAACTACGTGTCCCAAGAACGACATTGAATCTAGCCAAAACTCACACTTGGAGAATTTGGCATAAAGCTTTTTCTCCCTCAACATTTCCAATACAATTCTCAAGTGCTCCTCATGTTCTTTCTTGCTCTTTGAGTATACCAGTATATCATTAATGAATACAATGACAAAGAGATCCAGATATGGCTTAAAAATCCCATTCATCAAGCTCATGAAAGCAGCAGGGGCATTTGTATGCCCAAAAGATATTACTAAGAACACATAATGCCCATACCTGGTCCGTAAAGCAGTCTTGGGCACATCTGTTGCCCGTATTTTCAATTGATGATAACCAGATCTCAAGTCGATTTTTTAGAAGGTACAAGCACCTTGTAACTGATCGAACAAATAATCGATGCGAGGAAGGGGATACTTGTTCTTAGCTATTACCTTATTCAGTTGTCTGTAGTCTATGCACATCCGAAAACTCCCATCCTTCTTCTTCACAAACAAAACAGGGGCACCCCAAGGAGATGCACTTGGTCTAATGAAGCCTTTGCTCAACAACTCTTGAAGTTGGGCCTCTAACTCTCTTAACTCAGCGGGAGCCATTCTATAAGGGGGTATAGAAATGGGGCGAGTACCCTTTTCCAGATCAATGCAAAAGTCAATATCCCTATATTGTGGCATACCAGGAAGATCTGCAGGGAACACATCCAGAAACTCACGGACTATCGAAACCGACTCAGTTGGAGGTACTTGGGTAGTGTCATCCCTGAGGTGTGCCAAGAAAGCTAAACACCCTTTACTAACAATTCTCTTAGCACGAAGAAAGGAGATGATACGAACCAGAGTGGAAGTGTAGTCGCCCTCCCATACTAACGGATCTGTCCCAGGCTTGGCCAACGTCACATTTTTAGCGTTACAATCTAAGATTGCAAAATTTGGAGAAAGCCAAGTCATACCCAGAATTACATCGAAGTCAACCATTTCTAAAATAACCAAGTCTATATGAGTATTGCTCCCTACAAAATCCACAGGACAAGACCTATACACCTTTTCGACTATCACGGACTCACCCGCCGGAGTAGAAACACGAATAGACATGTCAAGGAATTCACAATGTAAATTAAGACGAGTAGCAAATGAGGAAGATACATATGAAAATGTGGATCCAGGATCAAATAATACAGAAGCCATGCAATCACAAACAAAAAGATTACCTATGATAACAACATCAGATGTCTCCGCTTCAGACCGCCCGAGGAAAGCGTAACAATGGGCCCTATCGCCTGTCTGTCTGTTGCCCCTACCATGTTGTGTTGTAGTGGCTCCAGTTTTCCTATCACCTCGGCCGTTTTGGTGACCACCATTACCTCGACCACCACGTCCTCCAGAATGACGGCCCCTTCCATGACCACCTCTACCTCTAACTATTGGAGGTCTGTAGCTCTGTTTTGGACAATACCTCTTAATGTGTCCAGTCTCCCCACATCCATAACACTATCTGGATTCAAGCATCGGTCTCTGTGAGAATGACGAAGTCTGGGGATAGCCTCCAAACTCAGAGAAATGTTGAACGGTCTGCGGTGACCCCCAACTACAGTCTGCAGTGAGACTGAATTGGTCGGACTGGGTAACCTCCTGACCTGTCTCTGGCGTAAGACACATTAAACTCACCTCCCTTACGAAACCTTTTTGATGTCGATGCATGGTGAAGTCATCTGGCTTCACTCCTTCTACTCTATCACGAAGTCTACCACTTCTGAAAGGATTTCGCTTTAGCCGCTACCTGTAAGGCTGAAATCCACAACTCTGACCTCAAACCCTTCACAAAACGGAGAATCCGCTCTTGTGGACTGAAGCAAAGCTGGGTGGCATACCTAGCTAATGGACGAAACTTAGCCTCTTACACGGTAACCGACATCCTACCTTGCTCTAGGATCAACAACTCATCTTTCCTCCTATCCATCAAGGTTCGGGGGATATACTTCTCCATGAATAAGTTAGAGAACAACGCCCAAGTCATAGATGGTGCTTGTGCGGGTTGACACTCAACAGGTGACCGCCACCACATTTTTGCATTTCCCTGAAACTGATAGGTTACAAACTCAACACCTAATCGTTCCACTATGCCCATTTTATTTAATAACTCATGACAGTCAACAAGAAAATCGTAGGCATCCTCAGATTCAGCACCCTTGAAGAGTGGAGGTTTCAATTTCAAGAACTTACTGAGAAGTTCATGCTGATGACTTGTCATTATAGGCCCTATAGTTAGACGACGAAACGTGCCTATTTCCAATGCGGCATCCATGTGGGGAGCCATAGCACATCATGTTGTACTCTCCGAACCTGAGGTGCTGGTGCAGAAAACACTGGAGGTGTCTGGCCTTTATCAGATAACCCGCTAAGATAAGCAAGAACCTGGTTAATCATCTCTGGGGTAGGTTGGGGTGGTAATTCCTCATTCTGCACTTGATCATTTTCCCCTTCCTCACCCTCTCTTTCTACCTCATCAGTCGTTGGAGGAGTCAGCGCCCTAGTACTAGCTGGGCCAGGTGCTTGTCCTCTACCTCTAGAGAACGTCCTCCCGCGACCTCTACCACGGCCTCTTGCCATTGCTCTTCCTCGAGCTATAGCCCCAGTGGCTGGTTCAGACGCACCCTGTCTTGCCGGTGTTTGTGCTGGCTCAGTTGTTCCTCTAGTTCTAACCATCTGCGAAATAGAGTGAAGATGGTCAGATACCAATTTGTATCACCTAGATACCAATTGGATCCAAGTAATAGCACGAAAGAAAGAAACAATGGAATTTTCCTAAAGTCCTATAGCCTCTCAAAGAAAAGTAAAGGCGTCCCCCTACCGTTCCTTAAGACTCTACTAGACTCATTCTTGTGTGATGAGACCAACGAACCTAATGCTCTGATACCAAGTTTATCACGACCCAAATTGAGCCGCGAGTGGCACAAACACTTATCCTACTATGTGAGCGAACCAACAAATCTAAACCCAACATTTCAAGACAATATAAATAGAATAAAATGCGGAAGACTTAAAACTCATTAATGAAAATAGATTAATACATCTAAAAACTCAAATACTTATTCTTCCCAAAATCTGGAAGTCATCATCACAAGAACATCGATCCTCAAATTACTAAATCTAAGAGGATCTAGAAGGCTAAAATAAATAAAAAGCTAGTCCATGCCGGAACTTCATAGCATCAAGACATGAAGAAGGAGATCCAGTCCAAGCTAGAAGCATTAGCTCACCCTGAAATCTAGTGTAATAAAGACTGGCTAGAGTTGCGGTTGAGTTGAAGACGAAGGTACATTTGCTGCACTCCACAAATAACAAAGAAAAAAACATACAAGTAGGGGTCAGTAAAAAACACAAGTACTGAGTAGGTATCATCGGCCAACTCAAAATAGAAAACAGTATATATCAGATGATATCATAAATCAACTACAATACTCAACATGTAGCAACAACAAGTACTATAATCAATAATAAGTACGCCAAGTACACCCATGAGGACTCAAGCCTTAATACCATACTCATTTGGGAAATAGGTTCATTAAATTGAGTATATTAACATATTTTAAGATTCATTCTCTTTACTATCCTGGTGTCGGAATGTGAGACTCTGATCCTCATCATACTATCCTTGTGTCGGAACGTGACACTCCAATCCTCATCATACTATACTAGTGTCGAAACGTGACACTCCGTTCCTCATCATACTATCCTGGTGCCGGAATGTGACACCCCGATCCTCATCATACTATCCTGGTGCCGGAACGTGACACCCGATCCATATACTATCATGGTCTCGGAACGTGACACTCCAATCCATATTCTATCCTGGTGCCGGAACGTGACACCCTATCCATATTCTATCGTGGTGCCGGAATGTGACACTCCGATCCATATACTATCCTGGAGGCGTAACGTGACACTCCGATCCATATACTATCCTGGTGCCGGAACGTGACACTCCGATCCTCATCATACTATCCTGGTGTCGGAACGTGACACCCGATCCTCTAACCTCATTCTTTTAGTTCATCAAGCCTTCTTTTATACTAAGGGATCATTATTAACAAAGAGATTTTTCAAGATTTAGGATTCAATAGCTTCATCATGCTTATTTCATCACAATTATATAATCACATCATGCAAGCATACAATTAAGCATATAGAAGGGTTTACAATACTACCCAATACGTATCATTCACTATTAAGAGTTTACTATGAAATAGCATAAACCATAACCTACCTCCACCGAAGAATTGTAATCAAGCAATCTACTTTTCCAATGCTTTGCTTTACTCTTCGTTTCTCCTCTCTTTCGTTCGTTCGTTCTCCCTATCCTATTTTTCTTATTCAAACCCTTTTTCTTTTACCCTAATTGTCATATAATTAAGTACAAAAGATGATAAAAATAACCCACTAATTATTTCAAGGTTATCTCCTTTAACCCCCAAGCAATTGAATTATTCACATTAACCCACTGACTTTATAATTATAAGCATGAATAGTCCAAAACGCCCCTTTAAAAACTTTAACAGAAATCCGACCCAGTCTGGGTTACGCAACCTGTGACGGTCCGTCATGGCTGTGACAGTCCGTCCTGCAGGTCCGTCACAAAGTTCAGAGAGTTAATTCTATGGAAAGACTTGTGACGGTCCGTCGTGCCTGCGACGGTCCGTCCTGCCATTCCGTCACGAAGTTCAGAGAGTCGATTTCAGTACCCCAAATTTCTGAATTCTAAGTGTTTTGGAACGAGACCCCCTCGACGGTCCGTCGTGCCCATGACGGTCCGTCGTGGGATCCGTCGACGAAGAAAGTTTTTCCAGAAATAAAATCAGCTGCTCAAAACGACTAAACAGGTCGTTACACATACAAAGGAACAGAAGCTAGAGACACTTATACGCCAGACACATGACTTCAGATGCAGACACACATACAGATAGGCCAACATTGTACATAATACTCTAGCAAAACATAGTCACACACTCACGTGTCCTCAAATATACTCTAACAGTAAGCATATGCAAAAGTAAGAGAGAGCGTATCTTAACATGGATCTACAAGAAATAGAAAATTTGAAAAGTAAGAAGCTTAAGACACTTAATGAAACTCATTGAGTGAAGGTGCATCCTTTTCAAGTTAGCTATATTAAAAAATATGGCTCTTTTGAATAGGTTTAGTCTTTTATTTTATTTTAATAGTAAAGGGAGAGTCTCCCTTGTTTATGTTTCCTAGATGCTTTGTATTGAGAGGAATCCTTTCTTATATATGGTTAGTATTTTGGTTTCTCCTTTTTTATAAAGGGAGGAGTCGATTTCCTCTTTCGGGAGTTGATTCTGAACCACCATTTGCTCGGAGGTCAGGTCTATGACCCTCTCCTTGTTCTTTTGTTTTTATTAATGATAAGGCCTGGGGTGTTGCTCAACCCCTACCCCTATAAGGGTAATTAAACACAAAAAAATGTCCAACATAAAAAAACCCTAACATTAAAACTAAACAATAGATTTTAAACCTCAAATGCTTAACCTTGAATCATATTTAAAAAAACCTACACCCTAACCCTAAACCATAAATCCAAAAAATAAACCTAACCCCAAAATATGAAAACCCGGAAATTAAAGCCTAAACCATAGATTTTAAACCTCAAATCTAAAACCACAAACCCTAAAACCTTAAAAATACTAAACCTTATCCTAACCCAAACCCAAACCATTAATTTACTAACCCAAAACCCCAAGCCAAAAATACAAAAACTCAAACATTTAACACTAAACCATGGAATTCAAAATGAAAATCCTAACACAGAAAACATAACCTTAAAAAACACTAAACCCTATCCCTAACACAAACCGTAACCCTATTCCTAATCCTAAACCCTAAACCAAAAGTAAAAAAATATGAAAACCCTAATAGTGAACACTAAAACATAGATATTACACGTTAAATTTTTACGCTGAACCATAAAACCTTAAAAATAAACTAAACCCTACGACTAACCTAACCCTAAAATCAATCATAAACCCCAAGCCCAAAATAAAAAAATCAAAATATTAAACACTAAATCAATGATATTAAGCCCCAAGTCCTAAACCCTAAACTGAAAAACCTACGAATATCAAAAACGCTAACCCTAACCCTAACCTAATATGAACCCTATGCCTAACTCTAAACCCTAGAACCTAATCCTTAAATACCAAAACAAAACATTAAATACTAAACCATATATTTATAAATAAACACCTATATTTTAAACCTCAAATTCTAGACCCTAAACTATAAAACCTAAAAAATACAGACACATTAAACCTAATCTAACCCTAAACCAAATAAAAACTAGAGTCCAAAAGACGAAAACCAAAAAATTAAATATTAAACTATACATTTTAAATATCAAATCCTAAACAACAAACCATAAAACCTCAAATAAACCTAAATTTAACCCTAACTCAAACCTTAACCCTAACCCTAACTAAATCATTAACCCATAACATTAATCCCAAAATACATAAATCAAAACATTAAGCCCTAAACCAAAGATATTAAACAAAAAATACTAACCACCAAAACGTAAAACCTAAAAAAAACCAAAACCCTAACCTTACAACGAATTCTAACTCTAGGCCTATTCTTAACCCTAACCCTAAACTTTAAATCCTAAATCTAAAGTATAAAAAAAATTTAATAAAAAATATAAAGTATAAAATAACAAACCCTAACATGTAACACTAAACCATAGATATAACAACTCAAATGCTTAACCCACAAACCCTAAAACCCAAAATACAAAAACACTTACCCTACTATAAAACCTAAACCCCAAGCCCAAAATATGAAAATAGAAACATTAAACACTAAAACATTGATATTAAACTTCAAATCCTAAACCCTAAATGAAAAAATCCTAAAAAAAACCAAAATCCAAACCCTAGACCTAACCCTAATCTTAACCCTAACCCTAACTCTTAACCATAAACCTGAAACCGTATGCCCAAAATATAAAAATACAAACATTAAATACGAAACATTTGATTTTTAACCTCAAATTATAAACCCTATACCATAAAACCTAAAAAAAAGCTACACCCTAACCCTAATCCTAACCCTAACCCTAATCCTAAATCCTAAACCCTAAGTACAAAAAAATCCTAAGGATGAAATACGACACCATATAATGGCCTGAATTATATATATGCTAGGTCTATTCATGGTTTACTTTACAATCACTTAAAGTGTAGGTGAGGGATCATGTTTCTTATACCATTAGTTTTGGTTTAAACTAGTTCCATAGGTGATGTATCACCTTGCACATTTCTGCATCGGTATTGCAAGTTAACTCTGACGAAAAGTATTTGAGTAGATATAGTAAGGTGGTAATTAAACTTAAAGTTTAAAGTTAAGTTCTAAGTTGAAGAAAAAGGGATTATAATTCAGAAATTGTAATAAAATAATTGAGCTGCTTGCTTGGATTAATTTATATAACAACTGCATCACCAACTTGAAATATAATATAGTTAAAGGTTCTATGTTTGATGGAAAAGATTGAGGCTTATATTAATGGGCTAACTTGAATGCCAAACCTATTAAATGAAAATAAAAATGAAAGAAAGCCCAACACCCAAATCTGCCAATTGGCCCAATATGGATAAAGCCCAAGTGAAAGCAAGTAGGTGCATCACCTAGTTTGTACTTGATTTCATTTGAGCCCTCGTATTACATATGTTATTGGCTTACACAATTAGTACATTTTTTTATTAATGTTGCAGGCATAGGTCCTGCAGCTAGTAGACCTCATTCATAGAGCACAGGATATTTAGCTACTTTTAGTAAGCTCCAGAATGATTCGGAGCTTATTTGAGTCCTCGGTAAATTCATTTTAGTATTGTATCGTAGTTAAGGTTAAGGCTGGGTCTTTCCCCATATACTTTATGTCTTCTATCTTTTTAGAGGCTTTGTGGACGTATGTACATGGTTCAGTTGTGTCTTAAGGAGTTTTTGCCTCAATGTCCATGTCTTAAATATAACATTTGGGTCTACCTATAATGGTTTTATCGCAGCATCCTATGTGAACTTGTTATGATTGTTGTACTTATATGCATAGTAAGAACAGTGTAAAAGATGGTTCTTTAGGGCCTTTAGGGCATCAGGTGTGTGTCCATATAATGGGATTTGAGGTGTGACAAAAGAGGTAACAGAGCAGGTCATCCTAAAAAGTCTATAGAGTCGTGTTTGTGTAGAGTCTTGCTTATGGAATTACCGTGCACTATATCTACAAAAAGGATGCTATGAGACATGTAGAAGTTGTCCCATTTCATTCATTTCATAGATCGGGCGATAAAACCAATGTTGTAGGTGAATCATATCTAATTTAAAAATAATTTTATTATAGAAAAGAGTCCAATTACCATAACAAGTAAAAGTACTGGAAAGTAGGTCGATGTGGCTGCCTAAGATGGGTCCATCCAACCACTACCTAATCAAGATGTTCAATGTGGGGTTCAAGATGAGTCTCTATCACGAACATCCCCGATGCCTCCATCTCCTAAAGGACTAAGGAGGGAAGCTAAACATAAGGAACCCTCTATTAATGCTATCGAGCAAGATTTAAGGAATGTAGTCTACCTATTGTCTCGTATAGTTGCTAGTCATGGACAAAGGCAAGAAGATCCAGTTGCAGGTACTAGTGGTGTACAAAGAGCATCTAGAACACCGATATATGATTTTTTTATTGTTGGACCCTCCATCATTCACCGGGCTAGATCCTAATGTAGATCAGTAACACACTATAGAATAGATCAAAAGCACTTTGGATATTTTTAATGTAAGTGGTAGAATCCCTTGAGCTAGCTACATATTAATTGGAGGGTGTGGCTGTATTATTTTATGAAGCTTGGTAGCAATCTAGGGAAACAAATGAACCTTCAGCTACGAGGAAGGAGTTCAAAAAGGAATTCCTTGATCATTATATTCCATTGGATATCCGAGAGGCCCGTGCGAATCAGTTCTTAAATCTCTACCAAGGTAATATGAAGGTGAGAGGGTATAATCTCAAATTTAATTCCTTAACTAGGTATGCTCCTAATGAAGTAGATACCGTGTAACGGCATGTATTATGTATATGCTAGGTATATTCATGTTATTCATGACATTGAATTATAGTGTAGGTGAGAGATCATATTTATTATACAATTAGTGTTGGTTTAAACTAGCTAACTAGGTTATGTAACACCTTGCACGTTTCTACATTTATATTGCAAGATAATTCTAACATAACGTATTTAAGTACATGTATTAAGCTTATAAATGAGCATAAATTTGAATTTTAAGTGCTAAGTTTATAAAAAGGGATTAACGTTTAGAAATTGAAATAAAATAACTGAGGTGCTGGCTTGGCTTAATTAAGCTAGAAGCTATATCACCTACTTGAGATATAATATAGTTTAACTGGCCAACATTTCAGGACAAAAATTTGACTTATATTAATGGGCTCACGTGAAACCCAAACGTATTAAATTTAAAAATATGAAGGAAAGCCCAACAGTCAAATTTGCCAATTTGACTAATATGGATAAAGCCCAAGCAAAGGCAAGTAGGTGCATCACCTAGTTTGAGCTTTTGAGTTACTTGATGCATATAACAAGGTGCATCACCTACTTGATCAATTGGTGGCTGAAAATGAACCAAAATAAAGGAGGTTCTATAGGATATTTTTTGGGCTTACAAAGCTCCAAATAAATTAATATTAGCTGATATTTTCACCTAATTTAACACATAAAAATAACAATTAACTCTTGCTCTCTCTTTCTCACTCTGTTCTCTTACAAACTAAACCATCAACCTTAAAGTTCTTCTAGGGTTCATGAAAGAACCCTCATATCTGTAAATCAGGTAAGTGAAAACTCATAGATTTAGATTAATTCTCCCATGGATTATTAGGAAAAAATGTTATTCATGCTCTAATATAAGTAAAGAGGCAGAATTTTCCTAGCAGCTACTACTCACTTCATTAGTTACTAAGATATATTTATCTTTATTTTTTGTTTAAGTTTTAAGCGAAGCTGAATTGCTAAAAGTTAAATTTACAAGGAGCCGTAACAATTGAGGTATGGTGACTTCTCCATTTTTGTCTTCCTTATATATGAGTTGAGTGAGGAATTAGTGGTGTGCTGTCACAAAGAATTTAAGGGGGTGGTGAGTTCAATAATTTGTTGTATGATAAAGAATATTGTGGTTGTTCTTTGAGTATTACTGTAGGCGTAACTTGATATATCTTGGGGAACAAATGTATAATGTATGTGTTGGAAGAGAATGACGGTGTGGTGATACCCATTATGTTAAAGGTTGTATGAGATCATTATATGTCAAAGTTAGATAATGTTTTATGAGGGTCACAGTGTGATATTTTCTAATTTTAGTTCACCATGATATAAATTGTATTTAAAACCAAAAAGTGGAGGCTCAATCGTGATAAAATATCACTTAGAGGCTGAATCGTGATAATATTTGATTCCATATACTTTGGTATTAAATGTGACACCTGTAATTAGTATCAATTATGTGAATCTCCTAAGTTATATTCCTAGTAAAGTAAACAATTGCAGTTTATTAACTTCAAATAGATAATTATATTTCCCCCTCATTATATGTTCACTACTCTTTAGTTGTGTAATTATCCTCCTTGTGTTGGTATAGAAATGGTATTTGCAAAAGAATGTTTGATGAATCCTTCCCCTAGCAAACTGAAGTCAATTGTGTCATGATGATCATAGAGTTATGGGTTGATGTTGTAAAGCTCCTTATCTCATTGTTACTGCCTTGAAGTATTATTTTCGTGTCTTAAACTACTGGTCCATATTTCCATATTTACAAAATGATTATGACCACCAAAAAAACATCTCAAAAGAGTTATAATTTCAAAAGAAGAATCCCAAAATAGTTTTGAACTGATTAAAAACAATCTAAAAGATTAAAGAATCTAAGTGAAGAAATTTGTATAATTACGGGTGGCATCCCAGTGGCGAAATCCTATCATGGGTCGATCCCAACTGGTACATAATGGTGGCATCTCTGGGGTGAGATCCTAGCATGGGTTTATCCCTATTGGTATAGAAGGGTGGAAGCTTAGGGGCAAAAGCCTTGCATGGGACGTTCTCAATTGGTGTAATTATGGGGACCGCATCCTAGGGGATAAAAAGCCTAGCATGGATCATCCTCTTCTACCACTGATAAGTTGGTCACTTGTATCACATGCTCTACAAGGATTATAAGGTATAGAAAAGTAAATAAAGGAATGTAACTGTCATGATCTAACAAGAGTAAATAAAGGTGGTCTTCTCTCCTGGTCTATGCACTCATATGCTGGTACTTGATTTCATTTGAAACCTCGTACTATGTATGATATAGACTCACATATATAGTAAAATTTTTTGTACTGAAGTCCCTCACAAGGAATGCTGCATTTTATGCTGAAGGGATAAGTACTCCAGGTAGTAGACCTCCTTTGTTAAAGCACACAACACTTAGCTACTTTTTGTGAGATCCATGTTGATCAGAGCTTCACTGAGTCCTTGGTAAATTCATTTTTGTATTGTATCGTAGTTAATGGTAAGGCGGGGTTTGTCCCGACCTACTCTAGGTCTCCAATCTTTAAGAATCATTGTAGACGTATGTATATGGTTTAGTTGTGTCTTAAAGAGTTGTGGCCTCAATGGCCATGTCGCTATATAACTTTTGGGTCTACTTATGTTAGTTTGTATCGTTGCGTCCTATGTGCACTTTTAAAGATTGTTGTAGTGATATGCATCGTACTATTACTGTATATAGAGCCTCTAGAATGTGGATACATGATTATCTTAGCTTGGACCCTCCATCACTCACTAGGTCAGATCGTAATGAAGATCCGCAAGACATTATACATCTAATCAAACGCACTTTGGAAATTATGCATGTAAGTGGTAAAGAAGCACTTTAACTAAATACATATACATTAAAGGGTGTGGCTATATGGTTGTATGAAGATTGGAAGCAATCTAGGGGAACAAATTCACCTTCGAAGGATGGAAATCCCTGCTCTAACTCGACATTGTAACGACCGGTTTAGTCGTTTGAGCAGCAGATTGTAATACGGGAAAAACTGGCTGAGACGACGTGTGTCCCGACGGACCGTCGTGGTCACGACGGCCCGTCGAGGAGGTGTCGTCCCATGACACTTAGAATTCTTCAAATTGGATATTAAAATCGACTCTCTGTAAATTGTGACGGACCTGCAGGGCGTGCCGTCACATCCACGACGAACCGTCGTGAGGTTCCGTTGCAAAACACTTCAACTTTTGAGAATTTGGTGCAAGAAACGAGTTTCTGACCGTCATGACGGAGGTGCAGGACGGACCGTCACAGGGGTGATGGGCCGTCAAAGACCACCTGGAAGTTGGGAGGTTGCGACGGCCATCGTGACGGACCGTCGCAAGCACGACGGCCCGTCACAGGCTGCGCAATCCCAGGCAGTTTAGGATTTCTCCACACGTTTTAAGGGTCGTTTTTGACTATTCTTTCCTTAATTATAAAGATTGAGGGTTAACATTAATAAGTCTAATTACTTAGGGGTTAAAAGGGGTAACCTTAAGTCAATTAGTGGGGTTTATGGTCCTTTTTCACACTTAATTATATGATTAATTAGGGTAAAAGAAAGAGGGTTTGAACATAAGAAAACAAAAGAGAAAGAACAGAAAGGGATAGAGAGATCGATCGAGAGGCTGAGGAGAATAACAAAGCTTGGGAATTTCTTGTTGATTTCAATTCTTCGGTGGAGGTAGGTTATGGTTTATGTTACGATATTCGTAGTGAACTCTTAATAGTGAATATTATGTGTTGATAGTATTGTAAACCCTGCTATGTGCTTAAATTGTATGCTTGCATGATTTGATTACGAAATTGTGATGAATTAACAAAGCATGATGAAGCTATCGAATCCCAAATCTTGAAAGAACCCTAATTCGCTTGATATATTATATAATAAGACTGATGATGCCTTAGTATGAAAGAAGGCTTGATAAATTATATAATGATAATGAGGATGCCTTAGTGTAAAAGAAGGCTTGATGAATTAGGGGATCGGGTGCCATGTTACGGTACCAGGATAGAATGAATATGAGGATCGGGTGCCACGTTCCGGTACCAGGATAGAATGAATATGAGGATCGGAGTGTCACGTTCCGACACCAAGATAGAATATGAGGATCGGGTGCCACGTTCCGGTACCAGGATAGAATGAATATGAGGATCGGAGTGTCACGTTCCGACACCAGGATAGAATATGAGGATCGGGTACCACGTTCCGGTACCAGGATAGTATATGAGGATCGGAGTGCCACGTTCCGGCACCAGGATAGAAATAGAGGAGCGGAGTGTCACGTACCGACACAAGAGGAAGAAAGATAATGAATCTTGAAAGATAATGAATATACTCAATCTAATGAACTTAATTCCCAATGAGTATGGTATGAGGCTTGAGTCCTCATGTGTGAACTTGACGGAAATTGTTAATGATAAAGTAATTGCTGTTGCTACATGTTGAGTATTGTAGTTGATTTACATTATTATTGATATATATTGTTCCTTATTTTGAGTTAGCCGATGATATCTACTCAGTACGTGTGGTTGTACTGACCCCCCCTACTTTTATGTTTTCCTCTTTGTTATTTGTGTTATGCAGCAAACGTTCCGTCAACTTCAACACAACAGTAACTCGGGCCAGATTTCGTCATACCGGATCTCAGGGTGAGCTAACGCCTCTAGCTTGGACTGGATCTTCTTCTATAAGTCTTGATGCCTTGACTTCCGGCATGGAATAGTTTCTTATGTATTTTTAGCTTCTTAGACATTCTCAGATAGTTTAGTTTAGTAAATTAATCATAGATGTTCTTGTGATGATGACTTCCAGATTTTGGGAATATTAATAATAGTTTTGAGTTGTTTATTTAATGAATTTAAGTCTTCCGCATTTCTTTTGTTGATATTGTATTAAAATGTTAAGGTTTAGATTGGTTGGTTCGCTCACATAGGAGGGTAAATGTGGGTGCCAGTCGCGTCCCCGATTTGGGTCGTGACAGACTTGGTATCAGAGCATTAGGTTCATTGGTCTCATCACACAAGAACAGGTTAATAAGAGTCTTAAGGAACGGTAGGGGGACGCCTTACTTTTCTTTCTTTGAGAGGCTATAAGACTTTAGGAAAATTCCATTCTTTCATTTCTTCTTTCGTGCTACTACTTGAGTCCAATTGGTATCTAGGTGATACAAATTGGTATCTGACCATCTTCACTCTATTTCGCAGATGGTTAGAACTAGAGCAACGAACGCACCAGCAGCAACAACGGAAAGACAGGAAACGACTGAGCCAGCCACTGGGGCTGTGGCTCGAGGGAGAACAGCGGCAAGAGGCCGTGGAAGAGGTCGTGGGAGGACGTCCTCTAGAGGGAGAGGACGAGCCCCTAGCCCATCTGATACTAGGGCGGCGACTCCTCCACCGACTGAGGAGGTAGTAAGAGAGGGTGAGGAAGGGGAAACTGAACAAGTGCAAAATGAGGAATTGCCACCCCAACCTACCCCAGAGATGATCAACCAGGTACTTGCTTATCTTAGCGGGTTATCCGATCAGGGACAGGCTCCTCCAGTGGTTTCTGCACCAACACCTCCGGTTTCAGAGATACGACATGCGGCTACTATGGCTCCCCGCATGGATGCAACAATGGGAATAGGCACATTTCCACGTCTGACTACTGGGCCTATTATGACAAACGATCAACATGAACTTTTTAGTAAGTTCTTGAAATTGAAACCTCCAGTCTTCAAGGGTGCAGAATCTGAGGATGCTTATGATTTTCTGGTTGATTGTCATGAGCTACTACACAAGATGGGGATAGTAGAACGGTTTGGCGTTGAGTTCGTTAGCTATCAGTTCCAAGGGAACGCCAAAATGTGGTGGCGTTCACATGTGGAGTGTCAACCAACAGAGGCACCACCAATGACTTGGGAATCATTCTCTACCCTGTTTATGGAGAAATATCCCAAGGACTTTGAGAGATAGAAAGAGGGATGAGTTCTTGAGTCTGGAGCAAGGTAGAATGACGGTTAATGCATACGAGGCTAAATTTCGCGCACTATCCAGATACGCCACCCAACTCTGTTTCAGTCCACAAGAACGGATCCGCCATTTTGTGAAGGGGTTGAGGTCAGAATTGCGGATTTCAGCCTTACAGATAGCGGCAACAGCAACATCCTTCCAAGAGGTGGTAGACTTTGTGATAGAGGTGGAAGGAGTGAAACCGGATGACTTCACCACAACGTCTACATCAAAGAGGTTTCGAAGGGGAGGTGAGTTTAATGGTTCTCACTCTAGAGGACAGAGCTCCGGAGGTTACGCAAGTCGACCAATTCAGTCTTCACTACAGACTGTAGTTGGGGGTCCACCTCAGAACGGTCAACACTTCTCTGAGAGGCCGATGCGTGAACCCAGAGAATGTTATGGATGTGGAGAGATTGGACACATTAAGAGGTATTGTCCAAACCAGAGTTACAGAACCCCATTGGCTAGAGGTAGGGGTGGTAATGGTAGAGGTCGTTATTCTGGAGGGCGTGGTGGCCGAGGTAATGGTGGTCACCAGAACGGCAGAGGTGAAGGGCAAAACGGAGCCACTACTACACAACATGGTAGGGGCAACGGACAGACAAATAATGGGGCTCATTGCTACGCTTTCCCTGGGAGATCTGAAGCGGAGGCGTCTGATGCTGTTATCACAGGTAATCTTTTGGTTTGTGATTGCATGGCATCTGTATTATTCGACCCTGGCTCCACATTTTCTTATGTATCTTCCTCATTTGTTAATGGTCTGAATTTACATTGTGAATTGCTTGACACGCCTATTCGTGTTTCTACTCCGGTGGGTGAGTCTGTGGTAGTTGAAAAGGTATATAGGTCTTGTTTGGTGAATTTTGTGGGGAGCAACACTTATGTAGACTTGGTTATTCTAGAAATGGGTGACTTTGATGTAATTCTGGGTATGACTTGGCTTTCTCCGAATTTTGCGATTTTGGATTGTAATGCTAAAACTGTGACGTTAGCCAAGCCTGGGGCAGATCCGTTTGTGGGAGGGCGACTACACTTCCAATCCGGTGCGTATCATCTCCTTTCTTCGTGCTAAGAAAATGGTGAGTAAAGGTGTTTAGCTTTCTTGGCACATCTCAAGGATGACACTACTCAAGTACCTTCGATTGAGTCAGTTTCGGTAGTCTGTGAGTTTTTGGATGTGTTTTCCTGCAGATCTTCCTGGTATGCCACCAGATAGGGATATTGACTTCTGTATCGATCTTGAACCGGGTACTCGCCCCATTTCTATACCTCCTTATAGAATGGCTCCCGCGGAGTTAAGAGAGTTAAAGGCTCAACTTCAAGAATTGTTGAGTAAAGGCTTCATTAGACCAAGTGCATCTCCTTGGGGTGCTCCGGTTTATTTGTGAAGAAGAAGGATGGGAGTTTCCGAATGTGCATAGATTACCGACAGTTGAACAAAGACTATTAAGAACAAGTACCCCATTCCTCGCATTGATGACTTGTTCGATCAGTTACAAGGTGCTTGTGTCTTCTCAAAGATTGACTTGAGGTCCGGTTATCACCAATTGAAAATACGAGCAACGGATGTGCCAAAGACTGCTTTTCGAACTAGGTATGGGCATTATGAATTTGTGGTAATGTCATTTGGTCTTACGAATGCCCCTGCTGCCTTCATGAGCTTGATGAACGGGATTTTCAAGCCATACTTGGACCTCTTTGTGATTGTGTTTATTGATGATATACTGATATACTCCAAAAGTAAGAAGAACATGAGAGCATTTGAGAATGGTGTTAGAGTTGTTGAGGAAGAAAAAGCTTTGCGAAATTCTCCAAGTGTGAGTTTTGGCTAGATTCAGTGTCCTTCTTGGGGCACGTGGTTTCTAAGGAAGGAGTGATGGTGGATCCATCCAAGATTGAGACAGTGAAGAATTGGGTAAGACCTACAAACGTGTCAGAAATAAGGAGTTTTGTGGTTTTAGAGCTAGCTACTACCGCCGATTTGTCAAGGGATTCTCTTCATTGCTTCCCAATTGACGAACTTGACTAAGCAGAATGTTCCATTTGTATGGTCGGATGAGTGTGAGGAAAGCTTTCAGAAGCTCAAGACCTTGTTGACTACCGCACCTATCCTCACCTTGCCGGTAGAGGGTAAGAACTTCATTGTTTATTGTGATGCATCCTATTCTGGGTTGGGTGCAGTGCAGATGCAAGAGAAGAATGTGATTGCTTATGCTTCGAGGCAACTAAAGGTGCATGAACGTAACTATCCGACCCATGATTTGGAGTTGGCCGCGGTAGTATTTGCACTAAAGCAATGGAGACACTACTTGTATGGGGTTAAGTGTGAAGTCTACACGGACCATCGTAGCCTACAGTATGTATTCACTCAGAAAGACTTGAACTTGAGGCAGAGGAGATGGATGGAACTACTGAAGGACTACGACATCACTATCTTGTATCATCCGGGAAAGCAAATGTTGTGGCAGATGCTTTGAGTAGGAAGGCCGGAAGCATGGGAAGTCTAGCTCATTTGCAAGCTTCTAGACGCCCATTGGCTAGAGAAGTGCAGATTTTGGCTAATGACCTTATGAGGTTAGAAATAAAGAAGGGAGGATTGTTAGCTTGTGTAGAGGCAAAATCCTCTTTCCTTGATCAGATTAAGGGGAAACAGTTTGATGATGAGAAACTAAGGCGAATTCGAGATAAAGTGTTGCAAGGAGAGGCTAAGGAAGCAATAATCGATGGGGAAGGTGTTTTGAGGATTAAGGGAAGAGTATGTGTACCCCGCGTCGATAATTTGATCACCACTATTCTGACAGAGGCTCATAGTTCCGGATATTCTATACATCCTGGTGCAACAAAGATGTACCGCGACCTAAAGCAACACTTCTGGTGGAGTAGAATGAAGCGCGATATTGTTGACTTTATTGCCAAATGTCCAAACTGTCAACAAGTAAAGTATGAACACCAGAGGCCCGGAGGAACACTTCAGAGAATGCCCATTCCTGAATGGAAGTGGGAGAGAATCGCGATGGACTTCGTGGTTGGTCTTCCCAAGACATTGAGTAAGTATGACTCTATTTGGGTGATTGTTGACAGGTTAACTAAGTCCGCTCATTTCATTCCGGTCAAGGTGACCTACAATGCAGAGAAGTTGGCCAAAATCTACATCTCAGAGATCGTTCGGTTGCATGGAGTTCCACTCTCCATCATATCGGATAGAGGTACGCAGTTTACCTCTATGTTTTGGAGGACACTACATGCTGAATTAGGTACTAGGTTGGACCTTAGCACTGCATTTCACCCTCAGACCGATGGTCAGTCTGAGCGAACGATTCAAGTGTTGGAGGATATGCTTCGTGCATGTGTGATAGAGTTTGGTGGCCATTGGGATAGCTTTTTACCTTTGGCAGAGTTTTCATATAATAATAGCTATCACTCCAGTATCAACATGGCTCCATTTGAAGCATTGTATGGGAGGAGGTGTAGATCTCCCATTGGGTGGTTTGATGCATTTGAAGTTAGACCTTGGGGGACTGATCTGTTAAGAGATTCTATGGAGAAGGTGAAAGCTATTCAAGAAAAGCTTTTAGCGGCTCAAAGTAGACAAAAGGAGTATGCAGACCGAAAAGTTAGAGACTTGGAATTCATGGAAGGTGAACAAGTCTTGTTGAAGGTTTCACACCATGAAAGGGGTGATGCGGTTTGGAAAAGAGGTAAGCTAAGTCCAAGGTATATTGGACCATCGAGGTACTAAAGCGAATAGGGGAGGTGGCTTATGAATTAGCCTTGCCCCCAGGGCTGTCCGGAGTGCATCCGGTGTTTCATGTGTCCATGTTGAAGAAATACCACGGAGATGGAAACTACATTATCCGTTGGGATTCAGTTTTGCTTGATGAGAACTTGACTTATGAAGAGGAACCGGTTGCTATATTAGATAGAGAAGTTCGCAAGTTGAGGTCGAGAGAGATTGCATCCATCAAAGTTCAATGGAAGAATCGACCGGTTGAAGAGGCTACTTGGGAGAAGGAGGCAGATATGCAAGAAAATACCCCATCTGTTCACAGATTCAGGTACTCTCTCTTCTCGCCATTGTTTTTCTTCTTTTGATCGTTCGGGGACGAACGATGGGTAAATTGGTATCTATTGTAACGACCTGTTTAGTCGTTTGAGCAGCAGATTGTAATACGGGAAAACTGGCTGAGACGACGTGTGTCCCGACGGACCGTCGTGGTCACGACGGCCCGTCGAGGAGGTGTCGTCCCATGACACTTAGAATTCTTCAAATTGGATATTAAAATCGACTCTCTGTAAATTGTGACGGACCTGCAGGGCATGCCGTCACATCCACGACGAACCGTCGTGAGGTTCCGTTGCAAAACACTTCAACTTTTGAGAATTTGGTGCAAGAAACGAGTTTCTGACCGTCATGACGGAGGTGCAGGACGGACCGTCACAGGGGTGACGGGCCGTCACAGACCACCTGGAAGTTGGGAGGTTGCGACGGCCATCGTGACGGACCGTCGCAAGCACGACGGCCCGTCACAGGCTGCGCAATCCCAGGCAGTTTAGGATTTCTCCACACGTTTTAAGGGTCGTTTTTGACTATTCTTTCCTTAATTATAAAGATTGAGGGTTAACATTAATAAGTCTAATTACTTAGGGGTTAAAAGGGGTAACCTTAAGTCAATTAGTGGGGTTTATGGTCCTTTTTCACACTTAATTATATGATTAATTAGGGTAAAAGAAAGAGGGTTTGAACATAAGAAAACAAAAGAGAAGAACAGAAAGGATAGAGAGATCAATCGAGAGGCTGAGGAGAATAACAAAGCTTGGGAATTTCTTGTTGATTTCAATTCTTCGGTGGAGGTAGGTTATGGTTTATGTTACGATATTCGTAGTGAACTCTTAATAGTGAATATTATGTGTTGATAGTATTGTAAACCCTGCTATGTGCTTAAATTGTATGCTTGCATGATTTGATTACGAAATTGTGATGAATTAACAAAGCATGATGAAGCTATTGAATCCCAAATCTTGAAAGAACCCTAATTCGCTTGATATATTATATAATAAGATTGATGATGCCTTAGTATGAAAGAAGGCTTGATAAATTATATAATGATAATGAGGATGCCTTAGTGTAAAAGAAGGCTTGATGAATTAGGGGATCGGGTGCCACGTTCCGGTACCAGGATAGAATGAATATGAGGATCGGGTGCCACGTTCCGGTACCAGGATAGAATGAATATGAGGATCGGAGTGTCACGTTCCGACACCAGGATAGAATATGAGGATCGGGTGCCACGTTCCGGTACCAGGATAGAATGAATATGAGGATCGGAGTGTCACGTTCCGACACCAGGATAGAATATGAGGATCGGGTACCACGTTCCGGTACCAGGATAGTATATGAGGATCGGAGTGCCACGTTCCGGCACCAGGATAGAAATAGAGGAGCGGAGTGTCACGTACCGACACAAGAGGAAGAAAGATAATGAATCTTGAAAGATAATGAATATACTCAATCTAATGAACTTAATTCCCAAATGAGTATGGTATTGAGGCTTGAGTCCTCATGTGTGAACTTGACGGAAATTGTTAATGATAAAGTAATTGTTGTTGCTACATGTTGAGTATTGTAGTTGATTTACATTATTATTGATATATATTGTTCCCTATTTTGAGTTAGCCGATGATATCTACTCAGTACGTGTGGTTGTACTGACCCCCCCTACTTTTGTTTTCCCCTTTTTATTTGTGTTATGCAGCAAACGTTCCGTCAACTTCAACACACAGTAACTCGGCCAGATTTCGTCATACCGGATCTCAGGGTGAGCTAACGCTTCTAGCTTGGACTGGATCTTCTTCTATAAGTCTTGATGCCTTGACTTCCGGCATGGACTAGTTTCTTATGTATTTTTTAGATTCTTAGACATTCTCAGATAGTTTAGTTTAGTAATTGATCATAGATGTTCTTTGATGATGACTTCCAGATTTTGGGAATATTAATATAGTTTTTGAGTTGTTTATTTAATGAATTTAAGTCTTCCGCATTTCTTTTGTTGATATTGTATTAAAATGTTAAGGTTTAGATTGGTTGGTTCGCTCACATAGGAGGGTAAATGTGGGTGCCAGTTGCGTCCCCGATTTGGGTCGTGACAGACATATTCGTCATAATCATATTCGACCCTATCTTTCTTGTGTAGTTGATGATGTATATTGAACATCAACCAATCTCACTTGCTCAAGAACTACCTTTCCCAATAAGCCACCCCGGGCCGCGGTCAGCATAGAATGAAGGGGATGGCCCTAATCTTTTTTTGGGTTTGACATATTACTGGGTTGCGGGCGGATAAAATCTATGTGGAAAGCGTTAAAAAGGCATTCATTGATCATTATCTATCATTTGAGATCCGAGAAGCCCGTATGGATTAGTTCTTTAATATCCACCAAGGTTATATGAGTGTGAGAGAGTATAGTCTCAATTTATTCCTTGGCTAGGTATGATTCTAATGTAGTAGCTACTATAGAAGATATATTTCACCAATTTATGGATAGATTAACTTTGTATGTACTTAGGGAATGTACAATGTATTTGTATAATAAAGATATGGATATAGAAAGGATGCAGTGTTTTGGACAAAAGTTGGATGATCAAAGACAAAGAAGAAAGACACAATAGTCGGAAATAGGAGATTCTATGAGGGTTAGATCCATGTTGCAGTTCACACTTTCCGAAGGTGACTTTAGGCCTCGTTTCTCTAACATACTACCTAGGTAATAATATTTATATTCTAAATCTAGTTCTCTATCAAGGCTCCAATGTTTAGGGTAAATCAATTTGGGCAATAAAGTGCAATCCAAGGCTCACAAATAGCGAGACATCAAGAGCAGGAAAGTATGAGCCAATTAAGGCTTCCTCCATAGCCTTGTAAACACTGTGGGAGGAATCATCAAGCTTAATATAGGCTTGGGAAGGATGTTTGTTTTTGGTGTGTCACACCAAGGCATATGATGAGAAACTCCTCTAATAGGGGCATGGGTAGTGTTGCACAACCGACTAGATTAGTGGTTGCATCGACCTCATCAACACCTTTTTAAGGAAGGGTAATACAGATGTCTAAAGGTTGTGGTTGCATCTATTTCTAGTGGAGGTCCGAATTGCACATATGCACTAGGGGTTCGACGAAATTCAGAAGACTCGCTGGATATGGCTATTAGTACATTGTCCAATCTTTTCACATATTGTATATGCATCAATTGATCCGGGGTCTACACTATCATACGTTACACCATGTATTGCTGCAAGGTTCAAGAGAACACCTGAAATATTAGTGAAGCCATTCGAAGTGTCTACACCGATTAGTGAGTCTATTATAGCTAGAAGGGTTTATCGTAATTGTATTGTGACTATTTATGATCGTGATAGATTAACTGACCTTATACATCTAGAAGTGGTATATTTTTATGTGATAATGTCTATGGATTGTTTAGGTTCCTGTTATGCTACGGTTGATTGCCAAACTAAGATAGTGCATTTCCAGTTTTCAAAAGAGGTAGTCCTCGATTGGAAAGGTGATATTGGGACTGCGAAGAGGTAAATTTATTTCTTATCTTAAGGCAAAGAAGATGATTTCCAAAGGATACATATGAAATCTCGTTAGAGTTAAAAATGTGGACGCGGAGCCACCAAGCCTTCAATCCGTTCCAATGGTAAATGGATTTCCAGATGTGTTTCCTGAATATCTTCAAATTTTGCCTCCAGAATGAGAAGTAGAGTTTAGTATTTATATGCTTCCAAATACTTAACCTATCTCAATTCCTCCATATAGAATGACTCTGGTAGAATAACAACAGTTGAAGGAGAAATTGAAAGACTTATTAGAAAAAGGATTTATAAAGCCTAATGTGTCCCCATGGGGAGCACAAGTTTAATTTGAACGCAAAAAGGATTGCTACTTAAGAATGTGTATCAACTAGCGATGGTTGAATAAGGTTAAAATTAATAAAAATATCCCCTCCATAGAATTAATTAATCTTTTGATCACTTACTACCTTCTAGGTGTTTATCAAAGATCGACATGTGGTCAGGTTATCACCATGTGAGGGTCAAGGACAAACATATACCCAAGAAAAATTTCAAAACATGGTATGGTCAATTTGAGTTCTTAGTCACGTCATTCGGTAAAACAAATGCACCATAAACTTTTACAAATTGGAAGACTAGGGTGTTCAAGACTTTTTAGATGTGTTCTTGATAGTGTTCATATATGAAATTTCATTGTAATCATGATCGGAAGAGGATCATGCTAATCACTTCCGGCATGTTTTTGTAACAACCTGTTTAGTCGGTTCAAGTAGTAGAATTATTTTTGATAAAAACTGACTGGGTCGACGGATCACGCGACGGACCGTCATGGTCACGATGGACTGTGATGGACTCCATCGTCCCATACATGTGTAATTTCTTCTGGTGCTCTCCTCATTACCCTCGACGACAGGTAGGACGAACCGTCATAGGCACGATGGTCCGTCGAGGGTCTTCGTTCCAAAACACTTCAACTCTGAAATCTGGGTACTAGGATCGACTCTCTGAACTTCATGACAAAACTGCAGCACGGACCGTCATAGATACGACGGAACGTCACAAGCTGCGTAACCCTGACTTGGTCAGACTTCCGTTAAAAGTTTTAAAGGGGTGTTTCGGACTATTCATGATTATAATTGTGAAATTAGTGGGGTAAGTTTAATAATTTATTTAGTTGGGGGTTAATGAAGATAATAGGGAATAAATAGTGGGTTAATTTATCATAATTGATTATATGATAATTAGGGTAAAAAGAATCCGGAGAAGAAAAAATAAAGAAAAGAATAGAAGTGGAGAACGAGCGAGAGAGAGAGAACGAAGAGGAAAGCAAAGGCATTGGGGAGGTAGCTTGCTTGATCACGATTCTTCGGTGGAGGTAGGTTATGTTTTATTTCTATGTGATAGATAAACTCTAAATGGCAATTGATATGTATTGAATGATATTGTAAAGTCTCTTATGTACTTGATTGTGTGGTTGTGTATTTTGATTGTGTGGTTTGTGGTTGGCCTAAAGTTAGGAGAATGTTGAATTTCTAATCTTGAATCCTCTCTATTAAAGATGACGCCTTCAATAATGAAGGCTTGATGAAATAAAAATTATGAGATAATTGGATCGGAGTGTCACGTTCCGACACGGTATTATTGGATCGGAGTGTCACGTTCTGACACGGTATTATGGGATCGGAGTGTCACGTTCTGACCTGATATATGGGATCGGAGTGTCACGTTCCGACACTATAACATTAAAGAAAAGGAATCTGGAATTAACTTAATATACTTACACTCAAGGAACCTATTTCCCAAATGAGTAGGGTGTGGAGGCATGAGTCCTCATAGGTGTGCTTGATGTTGTGATTGATGGTGTACCTAATATGGTGTGGTTGTCAATGGTTCATGTGTTTGTTGCTTGTCACCTGTTAAGTATTGTAGTTGGTTTATTCTATTGTTTAATATATACTAATTTCTTTTTTGAGATGGCCGATAATACCTACTCAGTACGTGTTCCTTTTACTGACCCCTACTTGTAGTTTCTTCTTATTATTTTGTGGAGTGCAGGAAGTGTACCATCGACTTCGACTCGCCCTCAACTCTATCCAGTCTCGAGCACATCAGACTTCAGGGTGAGCTATCATTCCTTGCTCGGGCTGGATTCTCTCCTTCACATCTTGATCTCCTTGAAGTTCACACATGGACCATCTTTTTACTTATTTTAGCTCCTTAAATACTCTTAGATTTTGTAATTTGAGGATAGATGTTCTTGATGTGATGACTTCCACATTTTGGGAATAATAAGTATTGGACTTTAGAAGTTAATTTAATTGATTACGTTAATAAGTTTTGGATCATCCGCATTATTTTTACTATTCATAATTGATATACTGGTAAATGTTGGGGTTTAGATTTGTTGGTTCGCTCACCTAGGAGGATAAGTGTGGGTGCCACTCGCACCTTTTTTTGGGTTGTGACAAACTTGGTATCAGAGAGTTAGGTTCGGTTGTCTCATCATACAAGAACGAGTCTAGTAGAGTCTTGAGGAACGTTAGGGGGACGCCCTTACTTTTCTTTGAGAGACTATAGTACTTTAGGAAAACCCCATTCTGTCTTTCTTTCGTGCTATTACTTGAATCCAATTGGTATCTCGGTGATACAAATTAATATCTGACATCCTCACTCTATTTCGCGGATGGTTAGACTAGAGCAACAACTGTGCCAACCACCAAACACACAACAGCAACCGGGTCGTGCAAGTTCTTCTGAGCCAACCATTGCGGCCTGTATCTCGAGAGGAGCAGTGCAAGAGGCCCGTGGTAGAGGTCGCAGTAGGACGCCCTCTAGAGGTAGAGGACAAACACTGGTCCAGCTAGTAAAGGGCGGTGACTCCTCCACCGACTGATGAGGTTGTGTGAGAGAGGGTGAAGAAAGGGAAACGAGAAGTTCAAGATGAGGAATTACCACCCCAAGCCTACCACAGAGAGGATTAACCAGGTCTTACTTATCTTAGTGGGTTATCTTATCTGTCAGGTGTAATGACCTGTTTAGTCGTTTTGAGCAGCAATTTTATTTCTGGAAAAAATTGGCTGAGACGACGGACACCACGACGGACCGTCATGGGCACGACGGACCGTGAGGTGTCTCGTTCCAAACACTTAGGATTCTGAAATCTGGTACTGAAAAATCGCTCTCTGAACTTTGTGACGGACCTGCAGGAACGCGACCGTCACAGGTACGACGAACCGTAGGGAGCCCCTGTTTCAAAACACTTTAACTCTTGAGCATTTGGTACAGGGAACGAGTCTCTGAACATCGTGACGGGAGTGCAGGACGGACCGTTTGTGGTATGACGGGCCGTCACAGACTCCTTAAGGAACTCGAGTCCCTGACAACCTGCATGACGGACCGTCGGAGGCACGACGGGCCGTTACAGCTTGCATAATCCCTAGCCAGAATCGGATTTCTTTACACATTTTAAGGGACGTTTTGGACTATTCCTTCTTTAATTATAAAGTTGAGGTTTTAATAATTAAAAGTCTAATTAATTTTGGGGGTTAAAGACAGTAACCTTAGTTAATTAGTGGTCATTATTGCCATCTTTTATTCTAATTAT